>LPNX010248958.1:261754-324254 GCA_001517045.1 Pseudotsuga menziesii
CAACAATAGAAGAAGAATATGTGGCTACAGCTGAAGCAACGAAAGAAATAGTATGGCTCAAGAAGATACTTGAATATTTGCAAGAAAAACAAGAGAACTCCACTCCATTGTTGGTCAACAATACTTCTGCAATCAAGCTGGCTAAGAATCCCAGATTCCATGATCGAACCAAACACATCAACAAAAAGTATCATTTGATTCGACACCATGAAGAGGCCAAGACAGTCCATCTTCAACATTGTTCCACAAATGATCAAGTTGCAGACATCTTCACCAAAGCGCTTGGACGCGAAAAGTTTGAAAGATTCAGAAACATGCTCGGACTTACTAACACCCTTCGGATTAAGGGGGGGATTGTTGGAATATAATCCATCAGGATTATACGTTAGTGTAAATAATAGGAAGATGAAAATACTCTCGGATCTGTGATCCAAAGAGTCATTGGAATTGTATAAATAAATGTTTTTGGCTATGAAATAAATGAATCGGGAGTTATTACCTATCATTTTTAATTAGATATTGAATTATTTGAATGTAACTTTCAAGTGAAAATGTTTGATGCATGTATCTTCAATAGACACCCTTCACTGGTTTAATCTTTCACTACAACAAAAACTGGATTTAGCATCTCTTTTTGCATCCTTTTTTGCGTCTAGACTATCTTTCAGTGTATTTTTCTTCATTTTTTGGACAAAATGGCGCAATTTCACGGGTTGGTGCTATTTTAGGCATTTTTTGCGTCTTTTTTCTAAATTTGGTGCAAATTGTGGCGTAATTTGCACCGGGTTTTGCACCTAGTTATGCGCCAGGTTTTGCATCAGGTTTTGCGACAAGTTTTGAGCCTAGTTTTGCACCTAACTTTACGCCTAGTTTGTACATCTACTCTTGTTGCGCCCCCTTTTACGCCCATGTTTGCCTCAACTTTTACGCCCTTTTTTTCATCCACTTTTGCATCCTTTTTTACATCCACTTTTGCATCGACTTCTGCTTCTTTTTTTGCATCCCTTCATGCGCCAAGTTTTGCATCAAAGTTTACATCCTGTTTTGAGTCTAGTTTTGCATCTCGTTTTGTTTCAGCAATTTTTGCATCCACTTTTGCATCCATTTTTTCGTCCACTTTTGTACCCATGTTTTCATCCCTTTTTGCATCCCATTTTGCATCCATGTTTACGTCTTTTTTTGCATCTACTATTGCATCCACGTTTGCATCCACTTTTTTCGTGTCCCAATTCATACCCATTTTTGCGCTTACTTTTACACCCACTTTTGCTTCAACTTTTGCATCTACGTTTGCATCTTTTTTTGCATCCAATTTTACATCAGTTATTGCATCCCTTTTTGCATCCATTTTTGCATCCACTTTTGCATCGGGTTTTGTGTTGGGTGTTACGACTACTTTTGCATCTAGTTTTGCATCCACTTTTGCATCCAATTTTGTATCCAATTTTACATCCATGGTTGTATCCACTTTTGCGCCACTTTTTTCATCATGTTTTGCTTCCATGATTGCATTATTTTTTGCATCCACTTTTGCATCCATTTTTGGTGCACCCCATTATGCGCCCACTTTTGCGCCTACTTTTGTTGCATCCATGTTTGCATCATTTTATTGCATCCATGTTTTTATCCACTTTTGCATCCAGTTTTACACCCAGATGTTGAAGATGAAAATGAGGATAATGATTATGATATTGAGGATGATTATGATATTGAGGATGATGATGATGATTATGATTATGTTGATAATAAGGAGAACGATGACAATGATTATGATGATGACGATTATGATGATGATGATGAGGAGGAGGATAATGGCAATGATGACATTGCCGATGATTATGATGGCAATGCAATGAATGGTGATGATGGTGATGATGACAATGACAATGATGATGAGTACAATCAGAATGATGATGTTGATCATCTTAAAAAATAAGTTGTTATTTGTCATGCATAAATCGTGTGTGTCCTCCATGACCCTTTTCCACTATTCACATCTTTTGGGTAGATGTTATTTCTTATGCCAAAGGTAATGATGAATAACTGATGAAAATGTCAATAATCGTGATGATGATATCAAGGACAATGGTGATGATGATGACATGGATGGTGATTATGCCAATGATGATGACTATTGTGATAATCATGATGACAATGACAAAGACGACGATGATGATGATCATCATCATCATCATTTCCATCATCGTCTTCATTAAAAACATCATCACTGTCATTGTCACAATATATTCGCTAATTTTGGGATAAAACGACCTACAAGTCAAATGGGAAAATAATCAATAAGTGCTCAATATCACTTTGAGGAGAGTTGGTCTTTGAATTTAGAAATAAGAACTATTGGTATTAAAGTGTCCACCTCTAACAATTGTTATCACAAACAACTTCAACAAGATTCAAGAGAGATGGATAAGATATTTTCCTTGCAATAAGCTATAGATTCAAAAGAGATGGACACGATATTTTCCTTGCAATAGGCTCTTTGTAACTTATTGTAAAAAAATCACCTTTATTAAAGCAACAATGTTTTTCCTTTTCTTTCTTACATTTGTAGATCACACATGAAGTTGGAGCCACCATATATCTACCATTTTAGAAAGAATAAAAAGGTTAATTACTGAAGAGTAGGGTCGAAGGGGAAGACAATGAAGAGAGGAGATCCAAACGCTGATGCAGAAGAGTGAAACTGGAGTTCAATTAGAGTTGTAGGATGTATTGTTCCTGGCTCATTCAGTGAGAAGGGAAGCTAGGGCTACCATCAATAATAGGCACAAATTTCCACAATATGTATGGAATCATTTGGAAATATGAAAGAAAATAGTAAAGATAGGGTTTCCCTGCTTGGAATCTGTAAGAATCAACAAGTTGTCATGGAGGATGGAAACAAGCAACAAGAACAACTATAGCATCAATGCAACCAAATGAGTTTAGAGAAGCTTATAGAGAGATATAAAATAAGATAGATAATTTTGTAGTGTTTGACAAATGACCACAAAAGTAGGCCAACACGTCTAAAAAGTACATCCAAAAAATAAAAGTTAACGTACAACATGGGATTGCAAAAGTATCTCATAGAACAGTGCCAAAATAAGGAGATTTAATGTCATAACTAACAGGTAATCAACTAGCTAATAAAGGTAACTTAAGAAGCATAAGAAGTAAAGTGTGGGTACACAAAAATATGACGTGAAATAGCTAAAGTGTTGAAACACTACTACATTTCGATCCAAAAACCGATGGAAAAATCCGACGGCGCCTGGATTTCTCTTTTTAAACTTACCAAAAATCACAAGGATACATTTTTTTTGTAAATGTGGCCACAAGCGTCGATAAAGCGACGACTATTCTCATAACCGTCGGTTAAGCGACGGCGCGTTAGTAAGCGTCGCTTAAGCGATGGCTCCTTTAATTGGTCAACTATTTAACATGGAAAGAGCCATCGCATATCCGACGCTTAGGTTCATTTCCTACACACACTCATATAAATAGATGTAGGCATAGGTTCATTATCTCACACACTCACTCTCGCAGTTTTGGTAAGTTGGGAGATATGGAAGGCCCGCAATCTTTTGACATTCAAAGGAATAAGCTTGAGTATACGGGTGATAGTGCTAAATATTTTGGTTGCCTTCAGAGAATGGTGTCCTGATGGAATTCAAGCAAGAAAATCTAGCAACAGATTAAAGAGTCCACCATCAATGCCCGAGAATGGATGTAAAGGACTCTTTGATGGAGCTTCACAAAGGAATGATAGCATTGGTGGTGCAAGTGCTAATATATGCTTAAATGAATACAAATCCTTCAAATTAAAGATGAACTATGGTGAGAAGACAAATTCCAGGTGTGAGTTATTAGCTTTATGGATGTTGTTGTTTTTTTGCCAATCATATGGGGATAAAAGATATATGCGTGGGAGGTGACTCCAAGGTTATCATTATTTGGGTAAATGAGAAATCTAGACTTCATGTTATGAGCCTTTTACCATGGATGCAAAAGATCAGAGTTTTGATGACCTCTTTTGAGAATTCATCCTTTATATGTATACATGTAGTACAATCAAATGACAGAAAAATTATCCAAGGAAGCTGTTAGGATAGATGAAGGGCATATCCATTATTAGAAATATCATCCGAATAATTTGATCGATCAAGGGAAACCACATATACATCATATATGAATAATTGTTGAGGGGACAAATAGGTAGTTTAAGTATTACAAGATACATATTATTTTTGACGTATTTTGATTTTTACAACATCACACAGTTTTTAATATTAGTATATCATGGGCTACTATTAATATTCATGATTACAGGCTTTCCATGATGCTCGAGATACATTATGCATATTAAATGGTTGAATCATACTCATGGTGGAGGCTCAATTTTTTTGTTCAATTACTCATGTTTTTTTATTATCAAATAATTATGATACATTTCTATTTTGAATGTTTTTTAGGTGACATGACCATTTTTGGATTGCTAAATGACGTCACTTCATTATGGATTATGGATTATATGATAGATGGTCTATATATATATATATATATATTTTTCAATGTGGTTCATGCGCCGGCTTGACCTACGGGCTACATCCACGGAATAATTTCAAGAGGGCCCACCCGAAGGGGCCTCACTCTCGGCACACTTCATGCCTAACCCCAAGAGCGTCGAGGAGAATGGATCCCACAACCTCACTTGCAGGGAGGCCTAACTACGGTTGCTCGACCGCTTGAGCTAACTCTTGGGGCTTAGATGGTCTATATATATGATCATATATATATATATTAATTGTTAACTTTGTATTTTATTTATATATATATTGACTGATAACTTTAAATTTTAGATATGACTATAAACTTATATTACTCAAATGATATGTTGTAACTATTTTATTAAGTTAATAATAACATATACTTTTAATAAAATATATATTTTTTGAATTATTAAAAAAAATAAAAAAAAATTGATGTGAAACATATAGTGAGTGCCATAACGACTAAAAATCCTTTTAAACGAAACCTTAGACCCTATTACATTGGTACTATCATTTCTGCCAGATACCTTATGAAAAAGCCATATACATGTCCTTACAAAGAATGGAACAAAATACCCCACGATAGTCTTAAAAAGGCGCGCGTAAGACACAGGAGGTGTAACTCGTAAGTAGTAAAACACGATTGACACCGGATGGGAGCAATGGAATGACGAAGAAGGCCCAGATGGATGGCTAAACAGAAGATTCTTAACCAAGTAATATAAATCTCTCGAGTTGCAGTGTTTTTTTATTTAAATTTATCTTAATGGGCACTTTTGATGAATTAAAGCAAGCGATACTGTCCAAAATGAGTTATTACAATGACTCAAATACACCTCACAGACTACATTGACTACCCATTTGCTAAGTATTGTAACTTAGAGACATCAATTTTCCCAAGATTATTCAAGACTTACCCTCGACCCTAATTATTATATAACCTAGTTCTGTAGATGCACCAACATGTGAGCGATAAACATGTCAATAAGGAATTTTATTTTTTTTGCAAAAAATAACAATACCTCGCTCTACCAAACAACGAAAATCCAATTAACACACAATGAAAATTTATACATCTAACTTAATAATGTATTTTTAATATTATAAAACATAAATACAATGATATGCTTAATACATACATTATATATATTATATATTGTGTGAGATTAAATATATACCCAAACTCCTAACTCTTTTGAGTTGCTCTCTCTTTTTCTATAATTAAAATGAATTTTATTATTTTAAAAATACCTATCCCTCTATGTTATAATTATTATAATTCTGATATATAACAACCACAAGTTAAACTTGGAAAAACATCCAAAAGCTAACGAAAATATGGGATCATGTATTTATATTAACTCGCTTGAAAACTAAATTTACAATATTGACTAAGAATTCACATCCCACCCCCACTAACCCCTATAGTTACCAAAGTTGAGATTAAAAAAAGGTTTTAATATGGGATAATGAAGAGGATATTATGAAATTTTAATTCATCTACAAATATTATTTTAAACAATCATTTATTTCGAGCACTTCTCTTTCTCTTTCCTTAAACATGTAACAGCTTTAATCAAACGCCAATAACCAAGAATTTATAAATTAATTTAATTGAAATTTGCTAATGTAATGGTGGTAGTATTTTTGCCTCATTTCATTATTTTCTTGTGGTGGTGGTTAAGAGTTGACAGGCTTTGGAAGGGATGAGGAGTGTTAGATCGGCCCGGATGGAAACTCTCTCATGACCCAATAATCCCCACACACGGGATTCGAACCAGGTACCTCTCCATGACCCTGAGCTCCTATATTTCATTTTTTCTTATGAAATCATACATCGTGGCTGGATATTTTGTATTTCACATAATTATGGGAATCTTCTCTTTTTTTGGTAAATTCAGAGCCTTGAATAGATTAAATCCGTTTTTTTTCCATTTTAATGTTTTGAGGGTTTCGAACCCTAGACTTTTCTGTCATTTTTATTTAGTATTCAATATTTAGTATATTTTCTGTTTTTAGGATTTTGAAATCTATACCTTGGTAAGCTTGATTGAGTCCTGTTAGTAAAAGCCCTAAGTGTTGCTCTTGACCCTGTTAATTGTTTAACTTTTTGTGGCCTTGGCTGTGTCTGCAAATGTAAATAGTTAGTGGGATTTGAAACATGTGACATATGGTGCAACGAAAACCTTCTTCTAGCGTTCTGGATGCCTCAAGTTTTGTGCTTTTTGAATATTAATAGATCTCGAAGCAGGCGTTACGGTTGGATGTGATTTCACTGCACTCAAAGGAGTGGTTTCTGTCAATGTTGTAAAAATCGTGTACGGCAATATTCGGGGAAGGGTTCGAAAAATGAAAATCCTGGAAGGAATTGGAAAAATGGGCACAGTAAAAAGTAAAAAAAGTCGGCAAAAAAGTACCATTTCCCAGGGGGTATTTTTTACGATTTTTTTTGAATCGATTATTATTGGCGATTCTGGGTTTTATTGTTTCGATTCTATTTTGCGAAATTCATTAGCGTCTTTAGAGTATGCAGACACGTATTTAATAAGATGGCCATTTTTTTGCTACTTACATATTTGTTCATGATATAGCTCTCACTGCTGTTATGAACCTACTCGATGACTAGGAAGTAGAACGTTATTCTGATATGAGATGAAAATGGATTGATTTGTAAACTTCCTTTTAGACATCTTGTTTTATGGAGACCTTCACTTTGATGATATATGGCACGTTTACCAATACTTTATTGCAATTGTAGGGTGTTTTTATAATTTTAAAATTTTTTGGAAGTTGTTTTGAGAAAGACACCTTATAGTCAGGGGGGCATCACCTTAGGTGCCAGGATGGAGGGGAATCTATTCCACCATGTTTGCCTTATGGTATCCCTTTACTGAAATGCCATTCAGTTGGTGCAGACCATAGGGAGAAGGGAACCCTGGTGGACAACTTAATACTCTGTTAACCTTATAAGTGAATGAAGCAAGCCCCCCTCGACTGAAATGCCACTCAGTTGGTGCAGATCACAGTGAGAATGGAACCCTGGTGGACAACTTAATACTCTGTTAACCTCATAAGTGAATGAAGCAAGGCCCCCTTGACAATTGCAGCTGATTTTGGATTAACTTTACTAGAGGCTTTGGTTTTTGTAATTGCATTTTGGACCAATTTTATTTGTTTCTTTCTGCAGTTGTCTAGGTTCTATTTTTTTTCCAGATTTTGCGGCAAATAAGCTTAATATTAACCTTCGGCCAGTTCTTACATATTTACAGTATCTTATTAGCATAAATCTACTTGAATTTGTTAGATGTAACCTTATATCCCGCTTGGACAATGCAGGTGGTACGTTCTTATCAAATTTGACAAGTTCATCCCACTGGTATTTTAAAATCCAAAGCCATACTATGTGATTGGATGTTGAAATTTCTTTACACCATAAACAAAAATAAGCTGTGAGAAAGTTTGATAGCTTCTTTCTGGACTAAAAAAATCAAGTAAAATCTCTAGTTTAAGACTTGGTAGGTTAAATTTTTTCTCCAAGTAAACCCATGTGGGATTCTCCCCTCTTCCTTGAAATATCTGGATAGAGGTAGAGGGTGGCTCAATTGACAGCCACAATAGTGGCTGGTAATTTGATGGGCTTGACTGGATTAGAGTCTGTGACCTATGGACTCCTGTTAGCATGTCTTGGGTGGATGATTCAACCGATTGAGCTAACCCATGGGGATGACATAGTAGGTCAAGTTTATTTGGAAATGTCTTGTTTGTCATTGGAAGTTAATTATGATTTATTTGTGCTACGAGATGTACTATTTTCAGCATTAAAGTCACTTGAATTTTTCTGATTCATCTCTCTGGCCTAGAATTGACTATGCACAGTTGTGTATGAGCACTTTGATTGAGTTGATCTACTAATTTCAAATGTATTGCAATTTTTTTCGCAAAGAAAATCTTGCTGGATACCCCCTCTTTCCTGGAATATCTGCATGGAGGATGGCTCAACTGCCATCCACAATAGCATCTGGTAACCCAGAGTGACTTGACTGGATTTGAACCTGTGACCTGTGGCGATTCTGTTGGCAACATGCCTTGGGTGGATGGGTCAACTGATTAAGCTAATCCTTTGGGCTAGTGTATGTACTATGTATTGCAAACTTATTTGCAAAAAATGTCTCCTCATGATATTAGAGTAAGTTGGCAACGAGGTTGTCAATTTCAAAGTGACAGGTCAAGGAAATTTCCAATCAAGTTCCAATAAGTACTCCCATCTTTATCATAGCCAAGGTTCATATTGCAGTTATAGATTTGTACAATAGATAAAGCTTTAGGTAATACAGCAAGGGACCCTAGGGCCATTGTTATGTTAAAAACCTTACTAACCATGGGTAAAGTTGGAGTAGCTCATATGTTCAAATTAAAGCTCCTTTCGTCCCGTTAGCAACAAGTTACAAGTTATAACTTTTTTAGTTGTATACAATAGGTGATTTTACTAAATGCTTCAAAAGTGGATTGTGAAGCACAGTTGTTAATCCTTAATATCCACAGGCTTTATCGTTGAAATTGGCACAACAATATGTTTAATTGCTTCTGGGGGATTTCAGAGCTCCTGTGCAAAAATGGGACACTCATATGAAATAGAATTGCGAGTATTTATGCGGATGGTTGTTATTCTCTCCACATTTGTGGTATGGAGGTCGATCTCCAAAAGTTCTAGGTTCATGGAGATTCTTCATCGTTTCCAATCCCAGTTAACTACTTAACTTGAATAATAACAATAACAATCACAATGCGTTCACCAGCATTTTTAAGCTAATTTAGGATTCATCTATAAGTAGCTTGTTGCTTCACTCTGCGTTTTGGAAACACTGGTTTTAATGGTCAAGAAAACAACAATTTTTTATGGTTCCATGTGCTTTGTATGGTTTTGTGGGAACTCTTGACACAGAGCATAATTCAGTTTTTATTTCTCCCAATCGTTTTAATTTTGTAAAAGTTGGCCACTAAAACTACTTTGTAACATGTCAGAATGCAAAATATGTAGCAAAGGCATTTTGAATAATCTTATTGTGCATACATTTACTTGAATCCTAGCAATTGCATCTCGCCTTTCCAGCATAAAGCTTAATACCAGTAGTTTTGCAAAGCCATCCACTCAGACTTGTAGAACAGTTGTGTGCATAAAGAATTTCGTTTCTAAAAGTGGTCATGTAGTTCTTTTAAGGTTGAGTGATTATGTATGCTCTCTTGGAAGCAGATGCTGGTAGAAGATTTGGTGTGATGAATGCTTTGAAGACAGTATTTAATCTAGTTTGTGATTTGACAGGTTATAGAAGCACAACTAGACATGCCACTTGTTGGAGCTATTAGTTTGCATGTATCATTGCTTACATTCACACTTCGGGTTCATCCTGATCGACTTGATTATGTTGATCAAGTGCTGGTATTGTCTTCTATCACTTTTTAGCAATGTGGAAGTCAATTTTTTTTCTCTTTTTATATCATTATTTGACATTTGTTACCTGTTTATTATATAATTGACTGACATGCATACAAAAGTAGATTATAATTGATGGCCTTTTTAAAATGCCAAAGAGTTCATATTTTTCTTTACATTTCTTCAGGGAGCCTGTGTTAAGAGGCTTTCAGGAAAAGGCAAGGTTGAAGAGAGCAAAGCAACAAAGCAAATTGTTGCTCTTCTTAGTGCACCATTAGAGAAGTATAATGATGTTACGACTGCTCTGAAGCTGACAAATTATCCTCGAGTAATGGAGCATCTTGACTATGCGACAAACAAAGTCATGGCAGGTGTTATTATTCAAAGCATCATGAAGAACACCACATGCATATCAACCGCAGATAAGGTTTGTTTTCTTTTTACAAATGCATACTAAAAGCATATAATGGTGCTGCTTATGGTAAAATGCTACTAAACTGTTCAAAGAAAACTAGAACTGCATGCTCCTAAAGGTTACTTCTTCTCAGGTTGAGGCATTATTTGAGTTGATTAAAGGGTTAATCAAGGACATAACTGGAGCATCGTCTATGGATGAGGTGAATATTTTAGTCTTTCTTATTTACATTTTTGGTTCATTAGATTCTTTTATTAACATATGCTCTTCATTAATGTCTCTGGGGAGAGGTGTTCACTGTTTTCTTACTTTGATCATTGCCAAAACTAATTGCACTAGGGACCGCTTGCAAACTGTACTCAATGTAATGACATTCTGATAATATTATGGTATAGTGACGGCTATAGATAATGATTTGATAGGTTGAATTGAAGTTTGATCTCTGATGCTGATCACTGTTTGCTTATACTTTTGTGTTCTTTCTTGCCAACGACAGTAGCTACTTTTCTGCAATGGAATTATGTAGAACGATATATTATATCTAAAGGGTTTCTAGGTTCCCTGATCACACGGCATGGGATTATATAATTATAGCTACTTTTCACCATATGGGATTGGGTTTTTTGGTTTTGAAATTTATAAATGGTGCTTTCACCCTTGTACATTTTCTAAATATTTTGTTATTTTGCAGTGGATTGCTAAAAATGATTCCAAATTATTAGTACTTTCCACATAAAGTTGTGTTGATTCTAAGCTTAATTATAGAGCATGTTTTGTGACCCCATGCAATATTGATCATGGATGGCCTATTTTCTAAGTGCATTACTACTTGGGAAAACTCAGATGTATTTTTGGAAATTTTAGCTTGCTACAGTTTGGGAATGTGTTCCTATTACTGAGGCACTACTTCAGAAATGATTTGCTCATTGCTTGGGAACATATCCAATAAACGTTTCAGAAAGAACTG
This sequence comes from Pseudotsuga menziesii, assembly GCA_001517045.1. Classification (NCBI taxonomy): domain Eukaryota; kingdom Viridiplantae; phylum Streptophyta; class Pinopsida; order Pinales; family Pinaceae; genus Pseudotsuga; species Pseudotsuga menziesii. The sequence continues at coordinate 273,118 of LPNX010248958.1, forward strand.
GACAATTTTTCTAAAGCGATTGTTCAACTTCTAGTCCTTAATCAGCCTTTTAGGGTGAATTCCTCTTAGTTTGAAATGATGCTTCTCAGAAATTCATAGCCATAAACACTTTTCAGCAAATCAAGATGTCAATAAGGTGCCACTAGACTCCAGAATACACTTGTTAAACATAAATAAATTTCAGTATTTTCTTTTCAGGTAGGTGCTTATTTAGTTTGACTAGAGGCTGCTGGAGCTTTTGTTGAATCCTTTTTGACAATTATCTATTCTTTGTGCCGCCTTGCCCTCTTCCCTCCGATTGTGTTCTCAGTTAAGTGCAGAAGAAGATCTCAAACTGATAATATCTAAACCTGTATTCCTCAAAAATGAATGAGAATAAGTCCACTGTCAAGAGTCAAGACAGTTTCTCCAGAAGTAGATCAACTAAGCGAATTGAGGGCCAATGGAACAAATTCTAAATCCTCTCCCATTTCTCTTGAGCTTTCAAGTAGTCAAATTTTTACCATACCTCAGAAATTAATAAATTATCCATAATTTACAGTGTTCCTCTTTCAAGTGATATGGCTGAGCAATACTAGCATTTCTTTCATTACCCTGTTTGCTTCTTGCAGCTTATCATTTGTGTCAAGTGACCTAATGAGAACACTAAAAGTCTTAAATTTTGGCACTAGCCCCTTTTTAATCATTTCATCATAAAACATCAATGCATATTGCATTCTACCTTCCTTACAAAGCCTGATGATAGATTCCATATCCTGTGAACTGACATGTGTGGCCAAAACCTCCTTCATAATTTCTTCATCTATATTCGCTGTCAGCATGGAAGTTGTATCAATGTCATCATCATTGACTGACCTATCAAGTTGCACAGTACAACTTGAAATACCAGAAGCTGGATTCTTTAATTCCAATTTCCTTAATATAGTTGCTGCTTCCTGTATCTTTCCTTCATGGTAAATCCTTTTGATGAAATCAACAAACGAGATATCAAGCTCTGGCCCAACAAACAAATTATTAGTTCCCATAGAATTCAATCTTCTAAAATATTCAGAGTATAATCTACTGTCAGTATTGATGCCAAGAAGTAAATCCCTCTCAAGCAGTTCTTCTACAAGTTTACTTGCTTCTTCCATCCTGCCTTTACTGCAAAGACCATTAATAAGGTTGGTGTAGCAAAAGAGATTTGCTACAATTCCTCTCCTTTCCATTTCATGAAACAGTGTCAGAGCTGCCTCCATATTGCATATTTTGCAATGCCCTTTAATCAGTGACTCAAACATAAAACCATCTAGCAGAATACTCCACTTCTCCATTTCAAAGAGAAGAGTTGATGCCTCCTCAATTTTTCCTTGCTTGCAGTATCCAGAAATCAAGAGATTGTAAATATTGATGTTTGGGACAAGGCCCATGGCTAACAATTTCTTCAAGAGCTCCTCTGCATCCTCTAAATAGCCTTTGATTGACCACAGTGGGTTGTTGGATGGATTCCATGACCAGACCAAAGTAAAGGTCTATATAATATTGGGATTTCCAATCCTCATAGGATGAACATTTGATATCTAAAATGGAATGGACCTTGGATAAGGGTCCATTGAGGAGACTAGGTACTTTATTGGAATATTGGAAGGCATTTAATTAGTGACAAGTGGTTTCTACACTGACGATGTTTTGATATTTGTGGTCCATTACAGGACAAAATAATTAACTAATTCTCTCTCTCTCTTTCTTGGGGATAATAGTAGTCTCCTTACAAATGGTAAACCTAGCCTTCCCACTTTATTTGTTTTTCCTTTAAGGAATGTTAAAACACCAATTCAAACTGGTTGGTCATTATGAACATTTTAATTGGTCATGCATACATGCCTAGATTCTAGAGGGTTAGAGGTCCTGCACAACATATCAATAACAATCTGACTCCAGTGTTGTAAACAGTTAGGAAATGTTCCAGAAAAAAAAATGTACTAGCTTGTTTAAGAAAGGAGGTCAAGATTCAGAATGACTGGAATAACCAAAGACAACAGTTTAGACAATAGCTTTATGAAGATGAAATGTACCATCCAGAAACAACATTAACTAAAAACAATTTTGAGTCCATGTATCTTGTTATATGCACTTAAATATTTTCAATCCAGATTCTGTTTAATAACCTTATCTTTGTTGTAAAAGAGAACATCTACGTATTTAGTTGTCAAAGAGAGTATCTGAACTTATGAATAAAGTCTTCAAGAGTTTGTCAAAATAGGATGCTTAATCAAGTGCACTAACATGATGACACTATAGTTTTCAAGCTGTGGTCAATTTATTTCATTCACCAAGATTTGTTTTTAATATAATCGAAATTTCACCTGTGCAGATGAAATTATTTTGTTTGTCACAATCAGGGTTTTACTGTTGTCCATGTAAATCTAGAGGTCTCACCAAAACTGAACAGCCTATTCCTAGCACGATGAAAATTGAAACAACAACTAGACTTCAGGTGAGGCCTAAAGAATCTTGAGGTAGGCATCTTCTTTTAATAACCATTCATGAGTGCTTCTCTTACCATCCCATTGTTGAACAAAATCACATAATCAACAAATAGAAACATTTATGTAGCAACACACAATCCTTGATTGGATTCTACAACTATTTCTTAAACACATCCTTATTCTCTGTCCTTCTCAAGTTTAGGTTATTAGGTATGCATCAATACATTATCTTGTTCTCTAAAACCCTTTTACGAACCACTTTAATATATTGTGTAATTGTTTAGGATATTTTGTTGCCTGATCACAGTAGATTTTTTGTGCTTATTAATGTGTTTGGAAAATAAACTGGATTTTAAGCATCACCGTCTTTGGATCTTATTGTCTTTTATTAGAATTCAAATGATGAAATCTGTGTTAATATTGATCATCTTCCCAATTCTTAAAGGGTGCTAGCTCAATGGAAGAGCGCTTGCCTTACAAGCAGGAGGTTGGTGGTTCAATTCCTCCATGCCCTAATGATATTGCAGTGTATTTCTAAAGGTAAAAAATGTAGTAGTGCAAGATGGATGCAATATTAGACGCAACACTAAATGCAAAACAAGATGTAAAAGTGGACGTCACACCAAACACACAAGTGGATGCAAAAGTGGACGTTATGTCAGACACAAATGTGGACACAAAAATGGGTGTCACGGTAAAAGCAAAATTGGATGCAAAAGAAGACTCAACACTAGACACAATTAATGACTCAAAACTAGATGCAATACTAGGCCCAAAACTAGATGCAACAATAGATGCAAAAGTGGACTCCTAACTAGACGTAAAATTGGACATTAAATTGAGCACAAAATATGGTGTATAGATGGACATAAAAACAGGTGTAACACCAGGTGCAAAAATGGAAGCAACACTTGATGCAAACAAAAACCTAAAACGAGACACAATATTGGATGCAAGATGGGACGAAACATTGGATGTAAAAATAGACGTAATATTGAATGCAATATGGGATGAAACATTGTACACACAACTAGATGCAATATTAGATACAAACATGGGTGCAAAACTAGGCACAACACTAGGCGCAACACTGGGTGCAACATTGGGCTCAAACATAGATGCAAAAAAGACATCAACCAAGATGCAACACTAGGTGCAAACCTAGATGCAAAATACGGCATAAAACAAGATGAAACATTAGGCACAAACATGGATACCAAAAAAGACGTAAAACAAGATGCAAAATTAGATGAAAAAATGGATGCAACATTATAAGTAAAATTGGATGCAAAACTAGATGCAATATTGGGCCCAAATTTAGATGCAAACCTAGATGCAAAATTGGACACATAATTTGATGCAAAACATGGTGCAAAATTGGGTGCAAGACTCGATGAAAACAAAGGAGCAAAATAAGATGCAACATTGGATGCAAAATTGAGCGTCAAACTGGGTGCAAATAAGGATGTAACAAATGACACAAAAAAAGATGCAATACAAGATGCAAAATTGGGCGTAACAAAAGATGCAAAAAATTGGGTGCAAAAATGGATGCAAAAATGGATGTTGAAAAGGACGGAAAAAAAGATGCAATAGATGGCGTTTTATGAAATTGTACAATAGCACCAAGATTAGCGCCAGATTGTTCACCAAAATTGGGAAAAAAATACACTAAATTCCGGTGCTAAATTCGACGCTAAATCCAGTTTTTGTTGTAGTGTTTCACCCATGTTTCTCTTACCTTTGCTACAGGAGTTTAAACATAATGTCCTTCACAGGTTTTCTAACTCTGCACTTTATATTGTTTTCTACATGTCCTTCCTAGTAAACCACTATCTTTGCAACTTTCTCTCCAATTTGTGTTGCATCAAGCTACTATTCAAAAAATAATTGCTTTAATATTGTGAAATGGTATTTGACTTATGCATTATGCTTTCATCTCTAAATTTTAATTGCTATTCTAGTAATTTTTTATCCTTCTTCTATTTGTGTCAATAATTAGACTTTAATAAGAAAGCAGAAGGTATAACACAGAGCAAGGTCAAAGAGTTGTTCATGTTTAAGAGATATAGTTTCTATAACATTTCTTCTATCCTTTTTTGGAGAAATATAGTTCATGCCCAATATTTGTTGTGTTGGACCCAAAGCCTTCATTTAAAATTGACTTCCCAAGCAATTCTTCAACCTTTTAATAATGCTCTTACCATGCCCAACAATTAGCATGTCATCCCAGACTGAGAGTGACCAAGTGTCCCTGAATGACATTTTCATGCGACTTGCAGCTCAACATAACTCGGCAACTGGAGGTCGGATTGACGAGGCGTCAACTCCGTTGGTCTCCTGGCATGCCAATACCTCTAGAGGGCCCTCCCCACCATGTTTGCATGGCCCAATGACTCCACATTGCATCGGTTTCGTAAACTAGGGTTTTGCTCAGTTTCCTTCAATGCAACTATTTCACTAGTGGGTCAACTCTAAAAAACCCTCCTCCATGCCAATCTTGGTGGTGTTCCCATGTCGGCATTGGCCATACACACCTGTCAGAGCCAATGACATGCAATCTTGCTACTCCGTTTGGTTTTTCGCTCCCAGACCGAGAGTGACCAAGTGTCCCTAAACGACATTTTCATGCAACTTGCAACTTGACATAACTCAACAACCGTAGGTCAAATCGATGATCCGTTGACTCTGTTGGTCTCTTGGAATGCCATTACCTCTAGTGGGCCCTCTCCATCATGTTTTGATGGGCCAGTGACTCCATGTTGCATCAGTTTTGTAAACTAGGGTTTTGCTAAGTTTCCTCCAATGCAACTCTCGCATTGGTGGGTTAACTCTGAAAAAGCCTCCTCCATGCAAGTATTGGTGGTGTTCCCATGTCATCATTGGCCATACACACCTTTTAGAGCCAAAGACATGCAATCTTGTTGCTCCATTTGGTTTTTCACTCTTAAACCGAGAGTGACCAAGTCTCCCTGAATGGCATTTTCATGCGACTTGCAACTCGACATAACTCGCCAACCGTAGATTGGATCGACGAGATTTTGACTCCGTTGGTATCCTAGAATGCCATTACCTCTAGTGGGACCTCTCCACCACATTTTCATAGGCCAGTGACTCCACTGTGCATCAGTTTTGTAAACTAGGGTTTTGTTCAGTTTCCTTCAATGCAACTCTTGCACTGGTAGGTCAACTCTGAAAAATCCTCCTCTGTGCCAGTCTTGGTGGTGTTCTTATGTTGGCATTAGCCATACACACCTGTTGGAGCCAACGACATGCAATCTTGCTGCTCCATTTGGTTTTTCAGTCCCGGACCGAGAGTGACCAAGTGTCCCTGAACGACATTTTCATGCGACTTACAACTCGACATAACTCGAAAAACGTAGGTCGGATCGATGAGCCATCGACTTCCTTGGTATATTGGCATGCCATTACCTCTAGTGGGCCCTCTCCACCACATTTTCATGGCCCAATGACTCCATTGTGCTTCAGTTTCGCAAACTAGGGTTTTGCTCAGTTTCCTTCAATGCAACTCTTGCACTGGTGGGTCAACTCTAAAAACCCTCCTCCGTGTCAGTCTTGGTGGTGTTCCCATGTCGACATTGGTCACACACACCTATTGGAGCCAATGGTATGCAATCTTGCTGCTCCGTTTGGTTTTTCGCTCCCGGACTGAGAGTGACCAAGTGTCCTTGAATGAAATTTTCATGCGACTTGCAACTCGACATAACTAAGCAACCCAAGGTCGGATCGACGAGACATCAACTCCATTGGTATATTGGCATGCCATTACCTCTAGCGAGCCCTATCCACTGTGTTTGCATGGCCCAGTGACTGCATTGTGCATCGATTTCGTAAACTAGGGTTTTGTTCAATAGATTTATTGATGTTGTAATTTGTTGTGATAAGAGGTTCTAGATATGTTATAAGCTTGGAAAGAGTGCCCTAAAGGGATGTATCTTCATGGTGTTAACGTACAGTTGGACTAGGGTTTATTTTGTTGGGTTGCCTTGTGATATTAGGATGAAGATAAGTGAAATATTGGACCATAGTGACCACCTTCACACACATGTTGAGGAGAACATATGAGCATAGTAACCACCTTGGCACACATATTGAGGATAAGCATTGCAGCATTGTAACCACCTCTGACACATATGTTGAGGAGCATTCGGAACAAGAACATGTGGTACACAACTAGAGGAGGAATGCATTACATGATGAAACTTGGATATGCATAAGGACACTAGGGTTTATATATGTAAGTAAACCTTGGAGAAGGAGATATAATACTAGAGGAATTGATGGTTGTCTTGTAGAATCTATAGCTCTTGTTGTCAAGGCAAAGGAGGTAGAATTAGGGTTCCAACCCTATAGAGATACAAAGAAAAGAGCTAATGTCTTTGGTGATATTGCAGTCTTGTTCTTGTGTGATACATGGAGGTTAGGGAAAGACCATGGAAAACTTAACTTGATAAGTCTCAAGCTTCTTTTGATTCCTTGCTTAGAAGAAGATTTTCGTAAGTTTAGTTGATTTTCCGTGGAGGTCTTGGTGCTTGTGTTGATGCAATAGAAAAAGACCTAGGGTTTGAGGAATCATCCTAGGATAGACATGTTGACATTGAAACTGGTGCTAGAATTGTTTGAAATGCCAAGTCCTTCTTGATGAAAGATGATTAGGGTTTATAAACCCTAACGAGGAAAACAATTATAGTGTGGATACCTTAATGCATGCTAGAGTTTCATGAACTACAATCTCGTTGAGACTTGCATACTAGGGTTTCATGAACTACAATTGCATACTAGGGTTTCATGAACTACAATTGCATGCTATAACTAGGGTTGAGAAGTTATGAGATGAGACACATGTACATGTACAAATTGAAAACCAACTAGGGTTTTGTGCTACAATTGCATGCTATAACTATTATTGAGAAGTTATGATATGGAACTAGGGTTTTGTGACCTCTTTAAAAGCTATGAGATGGAAGTAGAAACACATGTACATGTACAAATCCAAAACCAACTAAGCTTTCATGAACTGCAAATTGCATGCTATAACTAGGGTTGAGAAGTTATGAGATGGAAATATGGATTTATGAGCTCTTTACAAGTTATGAGATGGAAATATGGATTTATGAGCTCTTTACAAGTTATGATATGGAAAAGAGAAACACACCTACGGTTTCATGAACTACCATTGCATGCTAAGGTTACAATCTCGTTGAGACTTTCATACTAGGGTTTCATGAACTACAATTGCATACTAGGGTTTCATGAACTACAATTGCATGCTATAGTTTCATGAACTACAATTGCATACTAGGGTTTCATGAACTACAATTGCATACTAGGGTTTCATGAACTACAATTGCATGCTATAGTTTCATGAACTACAAATCGCATGCTATAACTAGGGTTGAAAAGTTATGAGATGGAAGTAGGGTTTTATGACCTCTTTACAAGTTATGAGATGGAAAAGAGAAACACACCTATGGTTTCATGAACTACCATTGCATGCTAGGTTTTCATGAACTGCAATCTCGTTGAGACTTTCATGCTAGGTTTTCATGAACTACAATTGCATACTAGGGTTTCATGAACTACAATTGCATGCTATAGTTTCATGATCTACAATTGCATGCTATAACTAGGGTTGAGAAGTTATGAGATGGAAGTAGGGTTTTATGACCTCTTTACAAATTATGTGATGGAACTAAAATGGTATGGTATGTTGTATGTTAGTATGGTATGGTATGGTATGTTAGTACATGGTATGATGTTAGTATCATAGGGTATTGTAGGGTATGTACTATGATGTTAGTATTGTAGGGTATGGTATGGTATGCTAGTATGTTATGGTATGTTAGAATGTGTTGACGAGCATATGTGACTATGCACGTAACGGGGGAAAAAAACCCAGACCGAGATCCTTAAAGCAGGCTCCAAGCTGTTTGGGATGGTTGTTCCCGACAGTTTTAAAGGCTCTGTTAGTCTGAAATTCTATGAATAAAACTAAGCTACTGTTCTGGTTAATTTAATCTACAAAATACCTACATATGTACAAATTAAACTAGATAATCTGATTACTAATGAATTAATAATATTACTAAATTAATCTATGAATTAAATCTACTCAATCAATTTAACTTATAATATAATAATAAAAAATTAATCAAATATTAACATGTTAAATGAATTACAAAAAATGCATTATAAACATATATACATTATTCACAAAAAATTGAAAAATAACCTGAAAACAATATAAATATACAGTTCTGATTTAATGAATTTTTAAATAATACAATAACCAAAAGAGAAATTATGCTAATCTGTTCTAAGTTTTATCCTGATCAGGAGCGAAAATGTAAATCCTGAAATCAGATCTGCCAATGGGACTACCGCATAAACAACCTTGAATATATTCAAAAGAAATTTAAAAAACAAACAAAGTCATGCAATAGACGCATAAATCACATGTGTTATGATGTCAATCATCAAATTTTACACCATGACGTACATCAGCAAATCGAAATCAGTACAATTCGATCACTATACATGATATGTTCGCATGATTCTTTAAAGAAACCATATTAAACATAAATAATGTGGGAAAAACAACAAAACCAAGCGGCACCATGAACATATATGCAAAGTATAAATACTGAACTCATATATAAGTATCACCAGTTTAAAATACTGCAGCTGTTGACAGCAAACTGCCTCCAGTCACAGAAATATCAAATAGTGGTTTTGTCTTCTCCTTTCCCAAGCTATCGACCTCAAAGAATCCTCGCTGGAAGCATCTCAATCAGAAGAACAAGAAAAAAACTGGCTGGCTTGTTCAATGCAACTCCCAGTCTGCTCTTTGCACTATGAAAGACAAATCTCCCACCGTCCTCTGAGCCCTCCCCCATGCAATCAAATTTTTGTTTTCTTAAATAAGCCAAGGTAAGAAGAAATGAAAACCAAATTGAGCTTTGAGCTGGGGAAATTCTGGAAAGAACTGTTTCTTTGCCGACCGCAACTGCAAAAATCGTGTTCAGAGGATCCCAAAAATCTCTTAGAATCCATCACTTTCTGGGGAAATATTCCTGACTAAAGATAAATGGGCCCGTTCTGGAGAAAACCCATGTGGCCGATTTTTGAGATCTGTCTCTATTTATGAGCAGTGAACCCCAGAAAAATACCTTCCTGTTTAGCTACACGTTTTTTTTTAAAACTGGTCGAAAATGAAGTTCGTGGCATACCTTCCTTCATTTTTTATCTAACAAACATGAAATAAAATGCCAATCAGTTCGTTGATAGATGGAAGGATCTGCAACGAAAATGTTTCGAGAATCCTGGGTATGATCAACCCCTGATGATACCATCATCAGCATTCGATGAATGTGACCTCTCGTTTCGCCGTGGTTACCTCCTTTAACCTGCATCATTCCAAAAATCATAAATGCAAACAATTTTTAATATGGAGATTGAATTACTGATATTGTGCATTCTATTTTCCACATTAATTCTAGTAAAAGATATTTATGAAGAAATGATAGCACATAATATTAACCGACTCCTTTTCCACTCCATGTTTAAACTACACAATAAAACAACAGAATTATCATGAAAGATAAATGAAGTAGAATCAGAGACTTCCCTTTCACGCTGGACATGGTGTAAATTCGGAATGACCGTAGCCATTTCCTTCATAGGCTGGTATGTTTAACCTCGCAAAAGGAAATCCTTCGTGAATTTGCGATATGTTCTCGATTCTAGATTGCAATTGTTCTTGTATTCCTGCAATTTCTTCGCCCTAATCTATGCAACTGCTGATCTGGATATACATATCACTGTATACTGCAAACCATCTATAGTTTTTATGATGCATTGTGGCATTCTTTGCTTGACAGTTTGGTGATATAATAGTAAGTAGTCCCTGGCATGATCCTCAACATGAGCTTTAGGCGTTATTTCCATGTAGTATGGCGAAAACTACATGATCTGTTATGAACCCACATTTTCAATGATAGATTCTCTCTTTATGCTTTGAGCTTCTTATAATGTGGCAACAATATTTTGGAAATTTCCATGATGTCCATCCACTTATGGCGATTTATGAAAACACGATATGGCATTAATTACAAAAGTGCTGAAAGCTTTACTACCATAAATCTCCTTTCAATATAAACATCATACTTTAATCCATGAAATAATTCTTTATTGATTAAAATACTCTTTTGGTTGTCGTTTCATATGGAGAATATCCAATAATATTCATGGTTACTTTGTCTTTCACCCATGTGGAGGAATGTCCACCAATACTACCAATACTGAGAATGCTCATATTGTTTGGGCTCATGCATATTCCAAAATATATAACTCTCAATGACATCCAAGCATCCATCCTTGGCCTTTTGAATAAAATGCATCCACATCTTACTGTACATAATAGTTTCAACCTTCAGGAATGGAAGACATGCTACGCGAAATACAAATCCCATAACCCATAGTATCAACCTCGACCTCTACATGCAATAATAAAGATGACATATGATGCCCATCATAAAGATCAAGATCAAATAATAAGGTTGTGTTATACGTAATTCGTGGATTGAACAAAAAGCCTTGGAAATATAATTTAAATGCACTTTGATAAGGTGCCAAAAATACAATAATCAACCTTCCAATTTCAAAACCTTGTCAATATTTACGATAACAAAATCACATAATAAAATCAAATGATAAATATTTGGATAAGATTTCAAGATTAGGTTATGATAAAAAGGTAAATTATTAACACTTACCCCTTGAAAATCCACTCAAAATAATAATTTCAAAGTAGTGATTTTGTCAACTAATCCATAGTTCGCAAAGGTTTTCCTTAAAAACATTTAATTTCATTGTTTCAGTAGCTTCTGGAATGTCACCATTTCAGTAGCTGTCAATTCTATAAGTTTTCTATATGAAATTCAAACATTTCATCAAAACAAAATACAATTTTGTTTGATGAAATAATGTTTTTTTAAGGCTGTTGAGCAGGGGCACAACAGAATGGTATGATGCTAGTATGTTATGGTATGTTATATTAGTTGGTAGGGTTTCGTGAACTCTTTACAGGTTATGAGATGGAACTAGAAACACATGTACATGTACACATCCTAAACCAACTAGGGTTTCATGAACTACAATTGCATGCTATAACTTGGGTTGAAAATGCCCCCCCCCCCTCATGTTTTCATGGCCCAATGTGTCTAGATATCACTAAGAAAGCACATGTTGCGGCATTATATTATTGATGTACTAGAATATAAGCCAACAACTTGCATAATAAAACTAGGGTTCACATATTGAGACATGGAACTACAAACTAGGGCTTTATGAACTCTTTAGGTTTGAAGATCAAATTAGACTGGTTAGTATCATTTAAGTAGAAACTTAAATGGCCATATAGCCCTAGGATACACTTACAAATTGAAAACCAACTAGGGTTTCATGAACACAAATTGCATATTATAACTAGGGTTCACAATTTATGAGATGGAACTAGGGTTTTATGACCTCTTCAGGTATATATCATTAGATTGGTTAGTATCATTTAAGTAAAAACCAAAAGGCCCTATTCCTAGGCTATGCACATACATGAAATAATTTTATTGGGATTAATATGAACTACTTACTATTTCATATGTTCACAAATGCAAATACCAATGTGTGCAAATGCTAGGAACAATACTCAAATGATCTAATTGTTACAATTGAATTAAACCCTAGGTTATGAATTGAATTTCTTTGTTATCCTAAACCCTAGCTAACACTATTGTAGTTGATGAATAGTTACATGATAGACTTGCTTGAAATGCTAACCCTAGCTAGACTTGCTTGAAATTCCATGTGCTTCTACGATGAAAGATGCTTAGGGTTTATAAACCCTAACGAGGAAAACAATTATAGTGTGGATATTTGAATTTTAGCTTATATTATCTTTATGATTGGGTAGATTCTAGCATTGGTTATGCATGTTAATTTGAGATAATTTTGGGTTGAATTTGTTAAGTAAACTTTAATGGTGTTTATTTTGTTAGATATCCTAAGTGCATACCTTTGGATAGGTCAGCATGCACTTGTGTAGGCCATCAAGATGATGACTAAGGAAATTCCTCTGAAATAAAAGGAACTTGCTAGCCAAAATGACCCTTCAAACCATGATTGTACACCCAAAGAGAACATGTCGTTACCAAAGGAAGGATCAATAGGGATGACAAGATAGGAAGCGAGTGGGTAAGATAGGAAGGCAAGCAAGTGACCTTAGGCTATGATAGGTGGGTAAGAAGGCTATTAGGGCTGTCCTAAATAGGATATTACCTGTTAGGGTTTCCTCATTGATTATAAATCCTAGGTTATGCATGCTAACCTTTAAACTTCAGTTAGGGTCAGGATTTCCTCATGGATTCTAAACCCTAGGTTATGCATGCTAACCCTTAAATCATTAAAATTGCAACAAGTAGAATAGCTCGTTAAAATTGCAAGTGCTCAATAGATCGTTATAGAAGACACATATTCATGAACTTGTTTCATTTTTTATTTGTTAAGGAAGAACAAGTTTTATGGGACATTAGCATTATGGGATGTTTTAATTTCAATTATGCATGTGATCGAAGCATGTTAGTGGTGTTGATGGGATGTAATCATCATATCGTACAAAGTCAACCTCTCTTGCAATAGACATAAAAGTATTTCCAGCCAAGCATTTAGCATTATGACAGTCCTATATTTCACTTTTTAGCTAACCAGGACAAAGATACAATCTTTTTAAGTAAACATCAGTGATAAACAATTTTATAAGTGAACAGTTTCCAAGCCAATGGGACTGTTAAACCAAATCAAATTTCCAATCAAGTAAAATGTCTTATCACAGTCCAAGATGTAATTTCCAGTCAAGTAAAACGTCTTCTGATAGTCCAAGATGTAATTTCCAGTCAAGTAAAATGTCTTATGACAGTCCAAGATGTAATTTCCAGTTAAGTAGGAATGATAAGAAGTATATTCACTTGGTTTTTGATGACACAATCGGACTTGCAAGCAATTCAAGGACTTTTCTAGTATTTTGCCAAGTTATGGATGTTTATATACCATTATCAAATTTGTTTAAGTATGGCTAGGAATGATTGTTTATATACAATCCCTTTAGGGTGTCTTTGTGCCACTTTAAATTATGTTATGGACAAATTTTAGGTGAGGTGTTAGTGAGTGGGTAAGATAGGAAGGAAAGGAAGTGACCTTAGGATATGATAGGTGGGTAAGAAGGTTATTAGGGCTGCCCTAAATAGGATATTACAGTGAATATGTTAGGGAATCTTAGGATGAGTTAGTGGTGTTCTAGGGATGTCCAAAATGGATATTACAGTCAGAGATAGAGGGAGAGTCATGGGGTCTAAGTAGTGTGGAAATGAAAGGAATAAGCCTTGCTTTAGAGAGAGGGAAAGGTAGGAGTCTAGGGAAAGGGTTTTAGCAAGGGTTAGGCTAGAACAGAATGGTTTAGGTGTGTCTTATGGCTGCCTAATAGGTAGTATTATAGTCTAGTTTGATAGATAGTCCTAGGGTTAGTCAAGGATAGAAAATGGAGTAGAAGGCCAAAGGTTAGAATTACTATGTAAATACCAAAGGCAGACAAGTTCTTTCTATTGCAATTTGGACAATGAATAAGACTGTATTTTTATGCATTTGTGTATTTTTTTGTTAACTAACCTACATTGTTCATTTTTTTATGCATTTTATTATGAAATTACAGAATTTATTGCTTCGTCAACAATAAGTATTGCAAGCACATCAATTGTAAACCACTACTGTAAAGGAGTACAAAATGATATATTAATATACAAAAATATCCAATCATATACAAAATATGGCAACTCGTGTCATATACAAAATATGGAAACTTGTGCCCTATAAAAAATATGAAAACTCATGCCAAAATGCCACATCATGGATAATGTACATAGGAGGCTCTCTCAATCCTCCTGCCCGCCCTTGGAGATCCCAGGTCCAACTCCAAAATCGATCTTCCTCTTCTTCGAGCTAGAGGAAGGTCAGTTCTCTCGGCTGCTTCGACCACCTCCCCTTAGACTCTGAAATGATAACAATCAAATGTCAACTCTTACAGGAAATTATATGTATAAAACACAATTTAAATATCAAATTACGTTTTCAAATTTTAAATAGATCACCTGAGACGAGACCGTAAGTGGTGAGCAAGCTACCCTCCTTCGTGATCCAAGTCGCTCAGTAATGCCACCCTGCAACATTTAAACAGTAAGATAACTCATACAATTTACTACTATGTTAATTTTCGTTAATATTGAACAAGATTTTCATAAACTAATCAATCTCACCATGAACACATCAGGCTGGTCTTGGGGGCTGGCAGGTGGAGCAGTGGGTTGTACAACTTTCTCTGATGCTAGGGTGGATGGCATAGTGGAGGATGTAGCCACATCGATGTTGGATACAACACTAGGGGGTACAATGGGAGAGGGCGTGGACTGGAGTGGGCGCATTAGAGGAAATTTCAACTCAAATAGGCCTTTTAAATTTTATTCAAATTCCATGTCATCATGTGTTAGCCAATGAAATTGCTTTAAATTTGAAATACCCTATAGGTCTTAAACACTTTTTTAATATAAATTTGGGGATACGTATCATAAAAAAAACTAGTTTTTTGTTTGTATTTTTGACATATATCCCGGTGTTTTTACTCAAATTTCGATCAGGAGAGCTCGTTGGATGTAGAATTAAATTCCACATCCAACGATACCCACTCGGCATACTTTTGACAGACCCCGCTACCCCAAAAACAAGAAATACCTGAAAAAACAGAATGATGATGTCATCATTCCATTTTTTCAGGTATTTCTTATTTTTGGGGGAGCGAAGTCTGTCAAAAGTATGTTGAGTGGGTACTCGTTGGATGCGGAATTTAATTCCGCATCCAACGAGCTCTCCCGATCGAAATTTGAGTAAAAACACGGGGAGATATGTCAAAAATACAAACAAAAAAGTAGTTTTTTTCTTTTCTTCCTCCAAAATTAATAAATGTTATTTTATTATTTTAACTATTATTTTATTAGTTCATTTTAGGAGGCCCATTTTGAGTTGAAATTTCCTCTAATGAAGTGGTGATGTATGACGATAAAGTCCAATTGGCTATAGAATGGAATGGGCCACCCTGGAACAGGAAATGAGGGTGGTGGGGGAATATGGAGGAGGGGGATGAGGTCTGGGATGGGGTGGAGGGATGGGTGAATGTGGATGGATGGTGTAATGTGGTCGGAGGGGGGAGGGTGGAAACATGGGAAACTGCAAGGGAGGGGGTGGATGGCTGGGGCGGGAGGGGAGCTAGATGGAAGTGTGGTGGTGGGTGGGAGGAAAGGGATGGATGGAACGGGGTGGGGAGGGATGCAGGGAAAGGGACATGTATGCCAGGGGCTACACCTAGCATATATGGTGGGAAAAAGGCAGTCAGTGGAGAGATAGTGACACCGACGTGCCTATGTGGTGGGACCTGCATACATATTCATTTCATTGTGTATTAGTACATAAAAAATATAACTATACGAATCTAAGCCATCAAAACAAAAATTAAAATTATACTTTATTACAAGATACTTGCTAATGAGGGGATCTACTGATCCCTGGTGGGGATGGCTGGTCACTCAATCCTGCGGACACCTGTTCATTTGCACAAAAATATTTAGATTCAATTAGTAAATATTAACTAAATATGGGCCGACAATTTAAATAAATATGCGACGATTGACATCCAATTACTACTAACATTAAATTTAATTACTGAAAGAAAACTACCTGTGTGTATGGTGTCGTGATGTCCTCTGCAGCTGCCATGGCTCCATCTAGGTTGAAGGAACCAACGTCCTCCCACCCGTGTGTTGGAGACTCGGCACTGAATAGCTGTACAGTAAAAAAAATCAAGTCATCAACATCTAATTCTAAGTTAAATTTATTAGAATTTATGACATTAAATAAAACAATGACTAACCTGGTGTAGGTAGCTCTCTGTGCCATGCTCCTGCATCGGAACCTGGCATGGATGCCGACAACGAGAACAATGATGTGGCATTGGTCTCGTTGAGCTAGATGGATCCACCTAGCTACCACCAATAGACCGTGCAGAAGTGTGTCTCTCGAGGGGGTCGTGCTCGCTCTATGAGGACATAGCCACAAATTCGGTATGCCTGAGAAGGTGCCATGTGGCACGTCTGACGGACTCATGGGGGTTGAGGAGGTAGGTTTGTCTCTCGCCTAGGTGCAGCAGGTCCTCTAAGTGGGTTTTGGTGGGCGTGAGGTCGATCTTGGGATGAGCCAAAACTGATGCCCTGGAACTCAGTGATGTCGAAGTAGTTCACATGGAATCCTAACACAAACTCGGCCCACAATTTCCTCAGAAAATACTCTCGGACCTCGACATTGTTGCATGGAGGCTTGTTGAATACCATGAACCATCTCTTCCTCTAGTTTTCTCTCCATGGATGGTAATTACACCAGTCCATGCAAACTCACCTCTTCCTCACATCTGGAGGTTGGCTTGTTCTAGGATCTGTAAATTTGCTCCACAGTTGGGATTTTGTGATATTCAGGTTTTTAATATCCTCTTTGGATATACTAGTGCTATAATGCTCTCTCATTCAAGCCTTGTATTTGCTCAAGCTAGTTATCTCACTATGGGAAATGTTGATAGATTCTATAATGTTTTGTATTGATGTGGTGAGGGAAACTCGAGAGGGTTCCCTCGTGTTCTTCAATTCATCACTCAAAATTCTTAATTGATTTAAATCCCCATGTAATTCATCTTCAGGGTTTCTTCTTCGTTTAATTCTAGGTTTGGGTCCTCTATTTGGTTTGTTTCATTCATTTCTTCGGATGGTTCATTCGTATTGGTCATTGTGGTTAGGTAATTTGTACCTGCAGTATCAATTTTTTCCCATTTCAATTGATATTCAATTTCTTTTTAATTTTGTATTTTATTTTAAAAACAATAAAAACAATGAAATAAACAAAAAAAATTGCATTCCTACTCTATTTACCTTACTCCGGTGTCGTTTTAGGCGATTTGCAAAAGTTGGTTGGGCTCCTTGGGGGTCGAATTTGTCTCCTTGGGGTCGTTGGCTCCTCCTTGCGTGCTCGCGGGTTGTAAAAACAATACACACTATTTTCTTTTTTGTTTTTTAATACACAGGGACGCGTGCGCGTCCCTGTTTGCTATCTTTCCCAACATGCGCGTGCGTCCAAATGCACGTGCGCGTCCAAATGTGCATATGTGTCCACAGGTGCATGCACGCTCTTATTTCCCACACTGGCAATCCAACGTGGAGGTTTGTCAGTCCAAAGCAGAAGTGCGTGCACGCATCCACGAGGTGAGTGCGTGTTGTTGATTTATCTCGCTTGCGCGCTCCCATTGCATCATAATTGGGTAGCATCTTCATGCGGGCACCTGTATGTCTCACTGGCCCTTATCTTCACGGGTTTGGTTGGTATTTCACTTTTTGAGCTGAATTTTGTTTGGTGAATTTCAATATGTTTTTTTAGACATCTTGCTCTTTTTTTATATGTCTGAGGGGTCCTCTATGTCCCTCCTTGTGTCAATCCTTGGATCATTTGACAGGCCTCTTTTGGTCCTCACTGTAGATGTGGTCTATCCTTCTTGTTTACTGGAGGTTTTTGGATTACTGATTCCAGTGATACAAGTCTCTGATATTGCTGATGGTTAATACCAGCATTTTGTATCTCCTTAGTGGACCTTTCCAGCGCTGTAATGTTACCTTTGATTCTCATGAATAGCAAGAAACAATATTTTTCTTCTTGAAAAAATGTCATTAACAAAATCCATTAGATTTCTCAGTGCATGTTTTCATGCTTCCCTCACTATTTTGGGTAGTCAGAAATAAAGTAATTCATTGTGGTGTCTTTGTCAAAATAAATGGAAAGGAGGAAAGCCAAAAATCTTTTAAGATGCTAATATGTTTATAGATATTTAGGGGTCAGTGCAAGAAGATGAGGGACCTTTTAGATGCAATCCTAGTTTTCAAAAACAAGATCACGTTACCAAAAAATACATCAAGGTTCTGCTACATAGCACTTGGTATGGTTCAACCCGAACCTGACATGTCATGGGACATGTAGGATAGGAAGCTATATTGCGTACGCGTTATATAACTACAAAACGCGCTCGCGATATGTAGTTATAAAACACATACGCGATTTGTAAAACAAAAAAAAAAATACACAGGCCCGAAACCCGCAGCCCATTTTAACAATCAAGAACGCGAAAACGAAGGCCAATTGGAGCGTTTTGGAGCAAGTTAACTGCTTGGGATTGTTGGAGGAGCTGATTTAGGTTGAGGGGAGGAGATTTCACTCGTGAATTGTCATCCAACAAGGTAATTCAATCACCCAAAGAATTCTTTTTTTTGTCAATTTTTAACCTATAATTGTGTCTTTTAATAGAATAATCAATCCAACAACTCCCAAGCTAATGTTTGATGGATTAAAACTAAAATAGGCTATAAGAATAAAAAACATCATGTCTAATAGATATTCAATGTTCCAAAAGGCTAGAAATATATAAAACAAACACAAGTATAATCCCAACTTGCATAGAATTTGATGGACAATGCAAAGTTTGAATTGGGATACTAGTGAGAGTGCACACCTGTAACATGCATAATCAAACCTTCAAATGCAATGATTGTGCTGGAATTAACACAAAGTGCAATAAAATTTAGCAATTATTTTCATAGCTAGGTGAATGCCAACATTTTAAGATACATAGCGAATGAGGGATCCAAATGTAACAACCAATATAATCATCAAAATGGAAGAAAGAGGAAATTGTGATCAAAATATGCAAGTTGGACCTTCATCTTGATCAGAATTCCATATTTAACAATCCTTTGACACAATAAAAAACACATATGACTATATAAAGGGATTGTAATTTATAGAAGAATATCAATACTCAACAATACCATGTGAATCCATCGACCTATTCATTATGAATGTCCCAGACATACATAGAATCATATACAACAACTCGAGTAAATTTATAAGCTATAAAATATCACAACAACATTTAATTCAAGAGATCTACTTGATCCTGAGAGTTGAATGAACGACAATTTATAAAGTCATAATCAGCACGAAATGTTGAGGAAAGGTGACCACTCCATACATCATATGCCTGAAAACTGTTGGCCAACAAACATCTCATAAAACCCCTGAACCCCCTATTTTGGGGTGCTTCCCAGAACCCCAAATTTGGGGAACGAGTGTACAACAAACCTTGGGTACAAACACAACTGAATAATATCTCTAGATCTGCAAGATAAAGCTTCACAACCAACAACCTCCCACTTGGAGATTGATCACAACAACTTCACTGTTGTTGCATTTGCTGGACTATGCTCTGGACTTTAGACTTGGAAAATTTCTTATTTCCACCTTCATGCTTGAAGGACAACCAAAATCGAGTAGGAACTTATTTTCTCTCTGGTTACTCCCTTTTTCAACAGGTCTGCAAGATTCTAGATAGTATTTATCTTTTTCAGTTTTAACAATTCTTCATCTAGAACAGATCTTATGAAGTGGTACTTGAGTTGTATATGTTTAGTATTTGAATGAAAGGCCGAGTTCTTTGCAAGATGAATGGAACTCTAGCTATCACTATACAACCTTCTATTCTCCTGCTTCTTACCCAATTCCTCCATGAACCTCTGCAACCAAATCATCTCCTTACTAGCCTCTATAGCAGTAACATACTTTGCTTCCGTTGTTGAAAGTGCAACAACCTATTGCAATTTTGAAATCCATCTTATTGTTGTTCCACTCATAGTAAACACATATCTTGTGGTGTTCCTCCTATTGTCTTTTTCACAAGCCATATCTGCATCAACATATCCCTGTAGAATAGTGTATGAACCTCAAAAACATAATGCATTAGAAGTGGTACCTCTCAAATACCTCAAAATCCAATGTGCTGCTTTCCAATTCTCTTTACCTGGATTATTCATATACCTGCTTACAACTCCCACTGCATGTGCAATATCTGGTCTTGTGCACACCATGGAATACATGAAGCTTCCAACTGTAGATGAATAGGGAATCTTGAACATGGAATCTATCTCTTCCTGTGTCTCTAGACACATCTCCTTACTTAGTTTGAAATGGTTGCATAAAGGTGTACTAACTGGTTTTACATTCTGCATTCTAAACCTCTACAATACCTTTTCTATGTACTCACCTTGAGACAATGCCAATTGATGATTTTTCGCGTCTCTTGTTATTCTCATACCAAGGATTTTCTTTGCAACACCCAAGGATTTAGCTAGTTTTCTTTTGAGCACATTTATATCCTGCATCTTAGACCCTACAACAAGCATGTCATCCACATACAATAACAAGATAATATATATTCCGTTATCTAGCCTCTTGAAATAAACACAGTGGTTAGAATGACATCTATCATAACCTTGTTCTATCATAAACCTATCAAATTTTAAATACCACTGCCTTGGAGCTTGATTCAGGCCATACAAGCTCTGCTTCAACCTGCAAACCAAATTCTCCTTCCCTTTGACCTCATACCCATATGGCTGCTACATATAAATCTCTTCCTCCAAATCCCCATGGAGAAAGGCCATTTTTACATCTAGTTGTTCAAGATGCAAATCTTCTACCACCACTAGAATTAAAATAGTTCTAATTGAAGTCATTTTAACAACAGGAGAAAATATTTCATCAAAGTCTATACCTTTATTTTGTGCAAACCCCTTTACAACAAGTCTAGCCTTGTACTGCTTTTTTCCTCCATCTTCTTCCTTCAACCTATAAACCCATTTATTCTACAATGCCCTTTTTTCTGCAGGCAACTTAACCAAATCCCAAGTCTGGTTTCTTACCAATGAGTCCATCTCCTCATCCATGCCTTGCTCCCACTTTTTTATAGTTTCTACCTGCATTACTTCTTCATAACTTTCTGGTTCACCAAAATCAGTTATCAATAAATAATACAACGAAGGAGAGAATCGTTTAAGGGGTCTACTTAACCTGGTAGATTTTCTTACAGTTGCAGGAGTTTCAGGTACCTGCTGTTGTTCTTGATTTTATAGTGCCTTTGGAACTTCATTTTCTTTGATTTCATCAAGCACTGTGTACTCTATGTTTTCCTTTTCCACTTTGTTTCCCTGCAAGTGATTTTTGTACATAACCTTTTCATTGAATACTACATCTCTAATCCTAATGATTTTGCGATTTTCAAAATCCCATAAGCGATAACCAAAATCATCAACCTCGTATCCAATAAAGGTACATTTCTTGGATTTAGCTTCAATCTTTGTTCTATCATCTTTACCAATATGGACAAATGCTTCACAACCAAAAGTTCCCAGAAATGAGTATATTACTTGTTTACATGTCCATGCCTCCTCTGGAATTCCACCATCCAAAGCGCTTGGAGGCCCTCTATTTATTAAATAAACATCATTGTTTACAGCATCAGCCCAAAATTGTAAGGGAAACCCTGCATGCAATCTCATACACCTTAAATGCTCCATGATCATTTTGTTCATCCTTTCTAACACACTATTTTCTTGTGGTGTTCCAGTGACCGTCTTCTTTCCGTGAATCCCATTGTGTGAACAATAACTGTCAAACTCATTGCTGCAATATTCACCTCCATTATCATATCTGAGGTATTTCAACATTTTTCCTGTCTCATTCTCAATCAAAGCTTTCCACTTCTTAAAAGTATTAAACACATCAGATTTCTGTCTAATGCAATAAACCCAAGTTTTTCTAGTTGCATAATTAATAAAAGTAACATAATAACGAGAGCCACCAAGAGATTGTACCTAAGCTAGTCCCCATACATCTATATGGACAAGCTCTAACTTTTCACTCTTATTTTGTTACCCAAACTTGATAAATCTAACTCTCTTATGTTTTTCCATAAACACAGTTTTCATATAATTCCAAACTTACCTACTTCAGATCTGGAAGCAGTTTTCTTGAGTGGAGAATCTACATCCCCTTCTCACTCATGTGGTCAAGCCTATGATGCCACAACGCCACACCTGTTTATGTGGAAGATACAGAGATAAAATAATCAATATTATGAGGACATAACTATAACGTACCTACCCTATCTCATTTTTCTATTGCCAGTGATCCTTTAGTGATCTTCCACCATGTGTCTCCAAACGTAGACAAACAACCGCTATGTCCCAACTTCCCCGTTGAGATCTGATTTATTTTCATAGCAGGAATGTGCCTTACATATTTTAGAAGCCATTCACTTCCATTATTTAACTTAATATGTACCTTACCCTTTCCAACAATTTTACATGGTTCATCATCCCCCAATAAAACATGTTCAAAATCACCTTGAACATAATCATGAAAGAATTTTCTATGGGGTGTAGCATGAGATGAAGCCCCTGAATCTACTACCTAGTAATCCCTAGTATTATCTAATGTAAGAATCAAAGCATCTTGTAACACATTCGCTTCCAGAGTAGTCTCTTGCTGCCTATAATAACCCAAAAATTCGTAAAAATTTAAAAAAAATTCAAGTGACATTAAATGTCTAAAGTCGCCTTTAAAGTACCGCTAACGGTTAGCAGATAATAAAACAGTTTAAAAAAAAAGAACAAGGGGTTTTTTCTTTATAAAAACTTGTAAACTAAAGGTGTAATCTTAAAAACTTGTGTTAGTGTTGTTGATGACTTAGCAGTTGCAATTTTTCCAAAACTAGAAAAAGAACCTCTAATTTACTGCTGCTAGATATACTGATGATTTTCTTTTGTCAAGTAGGGAAGGATTCTTATGTGTGATTGGGGCTTACTTAGATTTAAGCTAACACAGTTGGACTAGTGGTTCCTTACAAGTTTAGCAGGTAAGTGTATGATCCGGTAGAGTATTATATAAATTCAAGTCGAGAAGATACTTCCCTAGCATGAATAAGATGCTAGTCTTAGAATATTTAGGATCAGCTTGACTCTGGGAGGTAACGTTGATCTTATTTGTGTAGTTACATCTCCATAATTGTATTTATAACAAACTCCATAATTACGTTTACACAAACTACATAAACATGGGTTAAAACGTTGCAAGAACAATTACTATCCAATGTTCCTCCATTCAATTGAATATTTATAATTTAAAATTATATAGAACACCTGTTTTTTTGTTTACAGTAATTGTAATTTAAAGTTTACATAGAGAGAATATAGTTCATAGCTTGGGGCTTAACTCACTCCAAACAATCTGGTGCCTCTCGCAGCTACCTTCATTATAGGACTCTATAAAGATCCTTCTCTCATTGAATGACCAAATTACTTATACTTTTATCTATAAATTCATCATTAAGTTGCTAGAATTTTATTGGGATTTATTATATCATTTTGGTCTTCAGCTAACCAAACACTCTTTCAAAAAATAACTCAAAGGATAAGTTCCAAGAATCAATAGCTCTCCATCTTACTATGGTTATAAGTGAAAACATGTTTTTCTTACAATTTCCACCAAACCTAGTTAATAAACATAACTATCTATCTTGATTTATTAACAAAGAAACTCTAGGATAAAATAATTCATATTATATCTTATAGTTGATTCACTAAGTATCGATACTCCATGGTAATATTATATTATTGGCAATCATATACAATGCATAGTTTATAATGATCAAAAATTTGATTAAAAATCATTGTGTTTGCAGCGATGGCTATTGAACTCTACCCATGCCGGAGAAATATTTCAAAGGACACGTGGGATGGTTCTATCCATGAAAGGGTTGACTTATAACTTAAACCCTACTCATTTGTTTTTTGCAGAGTAAGGGTTCCTTCGTCTAGTTGGCTGAGCTGCAAGCTTGCGGCCATTGAAAACCTGTAACCACCTCCATGCTTAGCAGACTAATTCCAGAACCAAAAGCTGTGAGCTATTTTGAGAGAGGTCATGAGGGGTTTCTTGGTCTTTAATGGTTACTGTAGCATACTGCGAGTGTAGAAATTGGTTTTCCTTAAGCATTTGAGGACTGTGTTTGTGTTAAGACTGAAATTAGTAGACAAATCTTGCATAGGAGTGCTCCTTCATTCCAGTTGGGTTGATTTCTCATTTTCCTTCGAAGTGGTGACTCAGTGTCTCCTTGACTTTCGACGAGGTGTCAAAATGATCTTAGGTGGTCGGTTTCCTCAGCTTCATTCATAACAAGAAGCTTAACAGGTAAATACTGGTTTCATTTTTCAGTTATTTTTTAAAAAGGTTTTAAATTTTAAATAAGATTTGTAACCATAAATGGTTTTATAAACCTTGTAGGTCCTCCTTCCGACTCTGTAGGTTGGCACGAGCTTGCTCCTTCAACGTTCCATATAAGCATACTTTCGGTAATCCCTGGTTGCAAATGAGGGTTTTATTCTTGCAAAAAGATGTGGTGGTTGGAAGATAGAATCTTTGGAGTTGGTTAAGGCATAGCCTTGGTTTACATGCTAGCTTGTTATTTCTTTCTTGCTTGTTTTGGTATGAGTTCGAAACCCTAGAGGTTATTTTGTGCAAGGAAGTTGAAGGCTATTGTAGCCATGATAATATAGCTTTTATGATAGTGCCTTTATGGCCTGGACAATGTAAATTTCTTTTACTTTTTTGATAGAGCTCAGCTCTAAGCCAGAACAAGGCTGTCGACCTCTGTCTAGTTAATTTTAGTTTTTAAAATGGGTTTTTGAGGTGAAAGAAAAAGAATGTTAATCAGTCGAGACATGTAAACTGATTAAGGGTTTTTACCTGTCATTTATGAATACTTACTGTTTGATATATTATTTTGTATAGTTAAGTCTTTTTAACAGGCATAAGCCTCGACCTTTAATTCTAAAGGCTATAAGCCATTTCTTCCTATTTTCTTTTGTTTTTAACAAATTGCTATAGTATAATTTTAATTTAATATCATGTAATTCTAATGATTTTCAGTGCAATGTTTTATGGGAAATTTTTACTGTGTTAAAGAGTAATATTAGTATCCTATTTTTCTTAGAATGGTTAATATCTAAATATACCCTACAGTTCTGTAATATAATAAATTTTACATGATAAATTCTTAACTCTACTTTCTTATTTTTCCTTCAATGATTTTACAACTGTTAAAATTCTTATAAAGGAAAAATTTAGGTAAGATACTGCAAGTCTATGAATAGGATGGAGCCTGTCTTTCATAACCCTAGGTGATTGCCTTGAGGTTTCAATAGAAACATTTGTTTTAACATAGAACAAATAAATATTATCTTGGAACAAGTGGTTATAAGGAAATATCAAATACTAACTAGTTCTAAACCCTAAGTAATAGTTTGTTTACTATTCTTATGTTTATTTGTTTAACTTTGTCTATTGTGTTTATAATTAATAATAGTATTAATAATAGTTCTATGGTTAGTATGATTACTAAAGATCTTTATATACATATATTCAGTTCTTGTCTAATGTAGATACATTCAAAGGATAGAGTAGGTACTGCTGTTCCTAAAGAATGAATCATATGCAATCTATAAAAGAAATTATTTATATTTTCATTCAGAGTTAATAAAGAATCATCACATCTACTTAATCAACTAGTTGTACTAGAGTACTACCTATACCAGGCGTGGAAAAATACATTATGGTAATCTATTTCTATTTATTTCTCATTTAGCATATATACTACTGTTTTTAACATAATCTGCAAATTACTAAGTTCATCAATACACAATTACTCTTTTCTTCATAAACCCTAATAAAATAATAACATGCCTATATTTGGAAACTAGTAAATTTTTTACGGAAGACAATAAATAAATATAATAACCTGAAACAATTAGAAACCTATCAATGATGAGGTAACAACAGCTTAAGGAGGTTGTTCCTCCCAACCAACTCCTAGAGAAAGCTTAGTTTGCACTTCCTCAGGACCCCCGAGCCTGTTTCCTGGTCCTCCTGGTAGTGTACTGGGTGAAGGATGTATCCTTAATACCTTCTATAACCTGACTGGTTAAATTACCTCAGTAATCCAAACCTGCTCACAGTAGTAAGAACTTCAGCCTAATGGCTACATAAGTTTAGTCTCAACAGTTAACCCCTCAAACTCACTTCAGTAATCCCCTCCATCGAATTTTTCATGTGCATTTCATTCACCTTGAATGATCACTTCTCAGAATGATCAGCCTCAACTATCTTCAATGGGAAATTTTATTGTAATGCCTAGGTCTTCTGGGTCAGTTTTCACTTAATGAGACACCTGCTCCAATTCCACTTTCTTGGGGAATCATGACCACAAATATAGTGAAGTTGCCACCTGCAACAATTGGAAGTATTTTGAGGATGCTACCACTTGTCAGTATACTCTCCATCCTGTTTCCTCCACCAAGTGACCATTTAACACTCTTTTAACAGCTTCCCTAAGCTGTTGTCTCATCATTTATTTATTTATAAATAAAATATTCTGAATTACATTAATTATTCTTGACCCCACTTGGTCATCAATTACAAACTTAGCATAAAATATCACACAATGTTCCTCAATAACATTAAATTGTTGTTGCAAATTGGGGCATGTGACATACACACCCCCTTAATTATAACATCGTCCTCGATGTTATTTATTCCTCGTCCTCAGAGTTCCCCTGAAATAGAATTGGATATGCATCCCACATATGACTTTCCAATTCGTAGGTGGCTTCTTCTGGACTAAGGTGCTTCCATTACACCTTCACCTGACTAATGGTGCGATTCCGAAGTGAGATCTCCCTCCGTTCGAGGATACAATCCGTTTCCACCAAAAAATCTCCTTCGGGTTCCACCTGCACATCATTCCAATTAATAACATGAGTAGCATCATGTACATATTTTTTTAATACAAAAATGTGAAAAACATTGTGAACTATTATATTTGGTGGTAGAGCTAACTGATATGCTACGTGTCCTATCCTGGACAGTATTTCAAAAGGACCACAATATCGAAGTGCTATCTTAGCACAGCTACCCATCCTTAGAGAACTCTTTTTGGGTCTCACCTTAATAAAAACATGTTCACCTACCTAGAACTCCTTTGGAGTTCGTTTAAGGTCTGCTTGGATTTTCTGTCGATCTTGCGCAATTTTCAAATTACCTTGTACTTGTTTTACAATTAACTCCATCTCCTTGAATAATTTAGGTCCTAATACTAACCTGTCCACTGGATTACTCCAAGAGATGGGAGTATTTCATTTCCTTCCATGTAGAATTTCGAAAGGACTATACCTAGCTGAAGCTTGATAATGATTATTGTAAGCAAATTCTACCAGGTGTAAATAATCTTCCCATTTACCTGGCTGCTCCTTTACATACATTCTAAGTAGATCCTCTAATACCTGATTTACTCTTTAAGTTTGTCCATCATTTTGAGGATGGAAAGAGGTACTAAAGTTTAACATATTATTTAATCCTTTAAACAAGGATTTTCAAAAATTACCTATAAACTTAGGGTCTCGGTCTGAAATTATCACTTTCGGTATTCCGTGCAATCGAAAAATTTGTTTTAAGAAAATATCAACAATATTTACAGCCTTATAAGTAGTTTTTACAGGTATAAAATGGGCTGCTTTACTGAATTTTTCAACCACTACCATTATTGAGTCATTTAAGTTCTGATTTCTTGGTAATCCCATGACAAAATCAAGGCTAATTATCTCCCATTTCCAGCTAGGAATAGGGAATGGATGAAGTAGCCTAGCTAGATGTTGATGTTTAGTTTTTACTTGCTGACATTCGAATCATCTAGCAATATATTCTACCAATTCATTTTTCATGTTTGGCCAGAAATAATCCTTTCTTAGCATGGTTATAGTTTCCTGATAACCCGGATGCCCTGAATAAGCAGTTTTATGAATTTTGTTTAAAATTAACAGCTTAATCTTTGGTACATTAGGTACGTATAATATGTCTTTATACAGTAATAATCCTTTTTCATTCAAGCTGTACTCTGTACATAGACTTTCTATTAAATTTTCTTTTACTTTTTCCTGTAAATTTCGGTAATTTTCATCTTGTTCTATTCCAGCTTCAAGTTGTTCTTCCAAGTTTGTTGTATAAGTGTTGATGGCTGCTATAAAATTCAGCTTTGCATTTCTACTTAATGCATCAGCAACCTTATTCTCCTTTCCTTTAATATGTTGAATTTTAAAATCGTATTCACTTACAAAAGCTAGCCACCTAGCTTGCCTAGCATTCAAGTTAGGTGGATCTAACAGGTATTTCAATCCTTTATTGTCTGTCATTAATATAAACATCCTTCCAATTAAATGACGACGCCACATATTTAAGGCATGTATGACAGCAGCTAATTCTAAGTCATAGGTCGCATAATTTTTCTCATGAATCTTTAGCTTCCTAGACTCATAAGCAATGACGTGTCCTTCCTAAGTTAATACTCCACCTAAACCATCATTGCATGCGTCAATATATATTATAAAATCTTTATTAGGGTCAACAATTCTTAGAATTGGTGCGGTGGTTAATAATGTTTTTAACTTTTTAAAACTTTCTTCGCACTTGTAATTCCAATCGAATTTCTTTCCCTTTTTCTGTAAATAGGTTATAGAATTTGCAATTCTTGAAAACCCTTCGATGAATATCGGTAATAACCAGTAATCCCCATGAATGATCGAACGTCAGTTACGTCTTTTGGGATTGGCCAATCTTCGATTGCCTTTATCTTTTTGGGGTCAATAGAAATTCCTTCTTTAGTCACCACATGTCCTAAATACTGGATTTTATCTTTAAAGAAGTCACATTTACTAAATTTTGCAAAACGTTGATGCTCTCGTAACTCTTGCAAGACAATTTTTAAGTGTTCTTTATGTTCCTCTTTAGACTTTGAGTAAATTAAGATGTCATCAATAAATATGACCACAAATTTATCCAGAAATTTGTGCATTACATTATTCATCAGACACATAAAAACAACTGGGGCATTAGTAAGCCCGAAGGGCATAATGATAAACTCGTAATGTCCATATCGATTCCTAAAGGCTATTTTAAAGATGTCTTCATCCTTGATTCAGACCTGGTGGTATCCAGATCGTAAATCAATCTTTGAAAACACCGTGGATTCACGTAGCTGATCAAACAGATCATCTATGCAAGTTAATGGGTATATGTTCTTGATAGTCATTTTATTTAGGTGACGATAATCTATACATAGTCGTAGAGTTCCATCCTTCTTCTTAACAAAGATGACAGGTGCCCCCAAGGGAGACACACTGGGTTTGATGTAATTCTTATCAATGAGTTCTTTTAACTGTGACTTAAGTTCATTTAATTTTATTATATTCATCCGATAAGGGGCTTTTGAGCTAAGAACTGCACCAGGTACCAACTCAATAGTAAAATCTAATTCCCGTTTCGGAGGCAGTCCCAGAATTTCTTCCGGAAATACATCTGAATATTCCCTTAAAATTGGAATATCTTCCAATTTTAATTTATCTCTGTTCTTAGTGTTTTCTTCATTGATTACTATTACTGCATAAGCCTTACAGCCTTTCCTAATAGCTCTTTTAAGCTGCAAAGCAGAAATTTGCCTCACGGCTATTTTCCTAGAGATTCCCTTTACATTTATTAACTATCCATCACTATTTATGCAAGTGAAGGTTTTATCAAAGCAATTCAAGACCACTCTATGATGTTCTAACCAATCCATACCAATTAACATATCATATGAACCTAAAGGTAACACATTGAGTTTAACAAAGGTTTCAAACTGATCCATAGTTACTGCACAATTCTTAACAAAGCTAATTACTTTTCTCTTTGCACCAGTAGCTGGCTTAACTAACCAAGAACTTGCAAACTTTTCAACTGAAAGCTTACACTTTTATACTAAATTAGGATAAATATAGCTTAAACTGGCTTCTGGATCAATTAAAATAGATATAGATATTTGATTTATCTTACCTTCCACTTCCACCATGCAAGTTAGATAATCTGCTTTCCGGTTCTCTAATGCTGCATTGATCTTGGGCATTGTCCTCGCTAGATCACTAACAGTCATCTCCTCCTGTATTGTGTGTATGTTGCTAACATACTTCTTCCGATTGGGGCAAACTGATGCATAATGCGGACCATTACATTCCCAACACTTTATGGGTTCCTTTCGTTCAAAATTCTTTGTATAGTTACTATGGTTGTTAGCAGATTCTTTATTCCTTTGATTATTTGGATTGGTTTGTGAATTATTTTTGTTTCCTTGGAAAGTTTTACTAGGAAAATTTCTGGTGTTATTGTTCTTAAAATTTCGATTAGGCACAAAAATTTTCTTTTTCTGTTCAAAGTTATTATTCCTTTTGGCCTTCTAGTTGGTCATACTCTCCTTTTTATGATTCTGTTCAAAACAAAAATTCGTTTTTCTCACTGCTTCTTCTAATGTTTTCGGATTGTCATACTCAATTCTATCCTTTATATGATAAGGTAAACAACTCAGAAACCGATGTACCTTAGGTTTCTCGTCCACAATATACAGTACATACCTGAGCATACTTAGAAACTTACTATTTAGTTCTTTCATATTCATTGTTCGCAATTTTAGCTTGTAAAATTCCTTAGCCCTTTCGTCATAATATTGTTCAGATGAAAATTTCTTTTTGAAATATTTCTTAAATTTACTCCAATTTATGTTTTTCTCCCTTATACCTTTTACTCTTTTTAATTCCTACCACCATATATCTTATTTTACCATAAGATTATAAATAGCCATCATGGCCTTCAGTTGATTAGAGTAGCTATAAATTTGGAAGTATTTCTTCATCCCGAATAGCCAGAATTCTGCTTCTTCCCCCTTCTCAATTTCTCCATTAAAGGTTGGTGCCTTGATCTTCTTGAATTCCCCAGATATTTCTTCATAAGGTTTAAACTTTCTCTTCCTAGTATGGTGATTATATTCACTACTGTCACTAGTATAATGAAAGTTTTGTTTATGTAAATCACCATATACTTCAGAAGATGAGCTACTTTCGTTTTTAACTTGTTTAGTCTTTTTATCTTTATGCTGAAAACCTACATCTTCAGACTCAGTTCTTTTATCTTTTCCCTCAGTATGAAATCTCTCTATTAAAATCTGATTTAGCTCCTCCTGAGCTCTCAGAATCCTCTTATTTTCTTTCTTAACCGATTCCATCTCTGTTTTTAATTCCTTAACTGTTTGTAGTAGTTCGGAAAAATTATTAGTTATCTCTTCTTGTATAGGTTCTTTTTGAATATTATTTCATTCAGTGTAAGGAGATTCCTCATCTGCATATTCTTCCAATCTATCCATACCTGTCATTAAATTAGAAACAAAATTCTCTGGATGTATCATTCAAAAGAAAACAACATCAGCATGTTTATTTAAATTTATTGTTCAACATAAGCAAGTTGAGCTACATTCAGGCCTAGTGTTTGAACCTTGTGCTCTCATACCACATGTAATAACCCAAAAATTCGTAAAAATTTAAAAAAAATTCAAGTGACATTAAATGTCTAAAGTCACCTTTAAAGTACCGCTAATGGTTAGCAGATAATAAAACATTTTTAAAAAAAGAACAAGGGGTTGCTTCTTTATAAAAACTTGTAAACTAAAGGTGGAATCTTAAAAACTTGTGTTAGTGCTATTGATAACTTAGCAGTTGTAATTTTTCTAGAAGTAGAAAAAGAACTTGTAATTTACTGCTGCTAGATATATTGATGATTTTCTTTTGTCAAGTAGGGAAAGATTCTTATGTGTGATCAGGGCTTACTTAGCTTTAAGCTAACACAGTTGGACTGCTGGTTCCTTACAAGTTTAGCAGGTAAGCGTATGATCCAGTATAGTATTATTTAAATTCAAGTCGAGAAGATACTTCCCTAGCATGAATAAGATGTTGGTCTTAGAATATTTAAGATCCGCTTGACTCTAGGAGGTAACGTTGATCTTATTGTGTAGTTATATCTCCATAATTGTATTTATAACAAACTCCATAATGGCGTTTACACAAACTACATAAACATGGGTTAAAATGTTGCAAGAAAAATTACTATCCAATGTTCCTCCAATCAATTGAATATTTATAATTTAAAAATTCCAAAAAAACACTTGTATTTTTGTTTACAGTAATTGTAAATTAAAGTTTACATAGAGATAATATAGTTCACAGCTTGGGGCTTAACTCACTCTAAAATGTCTGGTGTATCTCGTAGCTACCTTCATTATAGGACTCTATAAACATCCTTCTCTCATTGAACGACCAAATTACTTATACTTTTATCTATAAATTCATCATTAAGTTTCTAGAATTTTATTGGGATTTCTTATATCGTTTTGGTCTTTAGCTAACCAAACACTCTTTCAAAAAATAACTCAAAGGATAAGTTCCAAGAATTAATAGCTCTCCTTCTTACTATGGTTATAAGTGAAAACATGTTTGTCTTACAATTTCCACCAAACCTAGTTAATAAACATAACTATCTATCTTGATTTATTAACAAAGAAACTCTAGAATAAAATAATTCATATTATATCCTATAGTTGATTCACTAAGTATGAATATTCCATGGTAATATTATATTATTGGCAATCATATACAATGCATAGTTTATAATGATAAAAAATTTGATTTGAAATCATTGTGTTTGCAGCAATGACTATTGAACTCTACCCATGCTGGAGAAATATTTCAAAGGACACGTGGGATGGTTCTATCCACGAAAGGGTTGACTTATAACTTAAACCCTACTCATTTTTTTTTGCAGAGTGAGGGTTCCTCCGTCTAGTTGGCCGAGATGTGAGCTTGCGGCCATTTAAAACCTGTAACCACCTCCATGCTTGGCAAACTGCTTCTAGAACCAAAAGCTGTGAGTTGTTTTGAGAGAGGTCATGAGGGGGTTCTTGGTCTTTAATGGTTACTGTAGCATACTGCGAGTGTAGAAATTGGTTTTCCTTAAGCATTCGAGGACTGTGTTTGTCTTAAGACAGAAATTAGTGGACAGAGCTTGCACATGAGTGCTCCTTCATTTTGGTTGGGTTGATTTCTTGTTTTCCTTCGAAGTAGTGACTCAGTGTCTCCTTTACTTCTGTCAAGGTGTCGAAACGATCTTAGGTGGTCGGTTTCTTCAGCTTCATTCAGAACAAGAAGCTTAACATGTAACGACCGATTTCATTTTTCAGTTAGTTTTTAAAAAGGGTTTAAATTTTAAATAAGATTTGTAACTATAAATTATTTATAAACCTTGCAGGTCCTCCTTCCGACTCTGTAGGTTGGCATGAGTTTGATCCTTCAATGTTCCATCTTAGCATACTTCCGGTAAGCCCCGGTTGCAAATGAGGGTTTTCTTCTTGCAAAAAGATGTGGTGGTTGGAAGATAGAATCTTTGCAGTTGGTTAAGGCATGGCCTTGGTTTACATGCTAGCTTGTTGTTTCTTGCTTGCTTTTTTTGATACGAGTTCGAAACCCTAGAGGTTATTTTATGCAGGAAAGTTGAAGGCTATTGTAGCTGTGATAATATAGTTTTTATGATAGTGCCTTTACGGCCTAGAGAATGTAAACTTCTTTTACTTTCCTGATAGAGCTCAGCTCTAAGCCATAACGAGGTCATTGACCTCTATTTGGTTAATTTTAGTTTTTAAAATGGGTTTTTAAGGTGAAAGAAAAAGACTGTTAATCAGTCGAGACTTGTAAACTGATTAAGGGTTTTTACCTGTAATTTATGAATAGTTATTGTTTGATATATTATTTTGTATAGTTAATTTTTTTTAACAGGCCTGAGCCTCGACCTTTAATTCTAAAGGCTATAAGCCATTTCTTCCTATTTGCTTTTGTTTTTAACAAATTGCTATAGTATTATTTTTAATTTAATATCATGTAATTATAATGATTTTCAGTGCAATGTTTTATGGAAAATTTTTACTGTGTTAAAGAGTAATATTAGTATCATGTTTTGCTTAGAAGGGTTAATATTTAAATATACCCTACAGTTATGTAATATAATAAATTTTACATGATAAATTCTTAACTCTGCTTTCTTATTTTCCTTCAATGATTTTACAGTTGTTAAAATTTTTATAAAGGAAAAATTTAGATGAAATACTGCAAGTTTGTGAATAGGATGGAACCTGTCTTTCATAACCCTAGGTGATTTCCTTGAGTTTACAGTAGAAA
Organism: Pseudotsuga menziesii; assembly: GCA_001517045.1. Classification (NCBI taxonomy): domain Eukaryota; kingdom Viridiplantae; phylum Streptophyta; class Pinopsida; order Pinales; family Pinaceae; genus Pseudotsuga; species Pseudotsuga menziesii. The sequence continues at coordinate 307,811 of LPNX010248958.1, forward strand.
CATCTGTTTTAACACAAAACAAATAAATATTATCTTGGAATAAGTGGTTATAAGAAAATATCGAATACTAACTAGTTCTAAACCCTAAGTGATAGTTTGTTTTCTATTCTTATGTTTATTTGTTTAACTTTGTCTATTGTGTTTATAATGAATAATAGTATTAATAATAGCTCTGTGGTTAGTATGACTACTAAAGATCTTTATATACATATATTTAGTTCTTGTCTAATGTAGATACATTCAAAGGATAGAGTAGGTACTGTTGTTCCTAAAGAATGAATTATGTGCAATCTATAAAAGAAATTCTTTATATTTTCATTCAAAGTTAATAAAGAATCATCACATCTACTTAATAAACCAGCTGTACTAAAGTACTGCCTATACCAAGCGTGAAAAAATACGGTATGGTAATCTATTTCTATTTATTTCTCATTTAGCATATATACTACTGTTTTTAACATAATCTGCAAATTACTAAGTTCATCGATACACAATTACTCTTTTCTTCATGAACCCTGATAAAATAATAACATTCATATATTTGAAAACTAGTAAACATTTTACGGAATGTAGTAAATAAATACAATAACCTAAAACAATTAGAAACCTGTCAATGATGAGGTGACAACAGCTTAAGGAGGTTGTTCCTCCCAACCAACTCCTGGAGAAAGCTTAGACTACACTTCCACAGGACCCTCGAACCTGTTTCCTGGTCCTCCTGGTAGAGTACTAGGTGAATGATGTATCCTTAAGACCTTCTGTCACCTGATTGGTCAAATTACCTTAGTAATACAAACCTGTTCACAACAATAAGAACTTCAACCTAATAGATGCATATGTTTAGTATCAGCAGTTAACCCCTCAAACTCACTTCAGTAATCCCCTCCATCAAATTTCTCATGTGCACTTCATTCACCCTGAATAATCACTTCTCAGAATGAGCAGCCTCAGTTGTCTTCAATGGGAAATTTTATAGTAATGCCTAGGTCTTCTGGGTCAGTTTTCACTTAATGACCCACCTGCTCCAATTCCAATTTCTTGGGGAATCATGATCACAAATATAGGGAAGTTGCCACCTGCAACAGTTGGAAGTAGTTTGAGGATGCTGCCACTTGTCCGTATACTCTCCATCCAGTATCCTCCACCAAGTGACCAATTAACACTCTTTTAACAGCTTCCCTAAGCTGTTGTCTCATCATTTATTTATTTATAAATAAAATATTCTAAATTACATTAATTATTCTTGACCCCACTTGGTTATCAATTACAAATTTAGCATAAAATATAACACAATGTTCCTCAATAACATTAATTTTTTTTTGCAATTTGGGGCATGTGACACTACTTCTCACCTTTCTTCTTTGGTACTTTGCAGTTTTTCGTCAGATGTCCTTTCTTACCACAGTTCCAACACTCTATTTTTCTGAATCTGGACTTGGATATGCCTTTTTTAGACTTGTTGTGATTTCATGGGCTCCTTCCTCTGTCATTTTGTCTCCCTCTTCTCTCCATGGTCAACGCATTACCTGATGTCTCACCTGTAATTGTTCTTCGCATTTTCTCGCTAATAATAACACCAACAACATCATTAAACTTAAGAATGTTTAAACTAGGGCCATAGTTACTTACAGCCATGACCAAGTTATTCCAGCTTTCTGGCAATGAACACAATATTATAAGATCCCTAACCTCATCATCAAAGTTCACTTTTATAGAACTTAGCTGACTGATAAGTGTATTAAACTCATTTAAATGGTCAACAACAGATCCACCTTCCGACATATTCATATTAAATAAAGGATTCATTAAAAATACCTTGTTGGAAGTCGAGGTTTTTTCGTAGAGCTTACCCAATACACTCATCACGCCCTCTATTGTTTTTTCTTTCAAAATATTGAAAGCCACCGCCGACGCCAAGCACAACCGTATTGTTCCCAGTTCCTTTCTTTCAAGAACCTCCCATTCTTCATCATTGATAGTCACCGTTTGTTTTGATTTTCTGTCCAACCGTAGGTATAGATCCTTTTAGTACAAATAGTCCTCCATTTGCATCTTCCATAACTGATAGTTTTGGCCGTTAAATTTCTCGACCCTAAATTCTCTCTCTTTTTCCATTTCTCCCACTCAAACCAGGAATCCTTGTTTCCTATGAGTTTACCAGCCAAATAGACCTTTTGGCCCTGATACCAATTGAGAAAACAGGACCGTAGAGCAATAACAGATATACGGTTAAATCATTAAACAAGATGCAAAATACATTAAACACATTACAAAGAGACACATATATAACATGGTTCACCCAAACGATGGGCTACGTCCACACAGAAATTGCCAGTCCTTTTATTACCATCTATAAAGATGAAGGGATACAACCTGTAGCAATACCGTTGCACTTCTTCTTCATGCTTTCATAGTCTCTCGCACATATTCACAGAGATTGTTTACAATGCTACATTACAATACAATACCATACCATACCACACACAAGTGTATTACAATGATTTTCTTTTATAGGGGAAATACCATGGGAAAATAATACGGTTAACCCAATACCATGGGTCCAAAAAATTGTTGGCCAACAAACATCCCAAAAAAATTTCTCAGGAGCTTCGCCCCCGAACCCCAAAGTCAGAGAACGAGTGTACAATAAACTGGGGTACAAATAAAGCTGAATAATATCTCTAGATCTTCAACATTAAGTTTTAATGCATGGACAATCCCGGTTGAAAGCAGAACTATAGAACAAGATGCAAATCCAAAATGTTGAGCTTACTAATGTTAACTAAAAATCCAAGGAAATTCCAAGTGAAAATTCTATCCTCAATGGATGATGCAACAAGAAACAAATATGAGATGATGTTGAATTGGCATAAAACCGAAAAAAAATTTCTTTGTAAGAGAAGAAATTTTGGAAAACCAAAAAACAACTAATGGTGACACCAAATCGAAGAAAGACAAAACATGACATAAAAACATAATTTACCAAGCCAAATTACCTAGTTCAATGGAAAGAGTGGGAAGAAACCAATGCATTGATACCATCCCTCCACATTTTCGACTAAATAATAACAAAAATTGTCACAAATAATAAAATAATAATAAAAATTGTCACAAATAGTAAAAAATTTGTAGACCATTTTTGACAATTGTCTATTTGTGACAATTTTTATTGCAAAATACAAATAATGCCTCGGTATTTTGATTAAATAAACAATATTTTACAACAAAATTTGTAAATAAGTTGCAAATCATGGATTATATTTCGACTAAAAAGATAAAAGATTTATTCCAAAAATACTCTAAATTTTGTTTAAATGATCCAAAATGCACTAGTGAATAGTTAAAATCTTCACCAAAAAATAGTATATTTCATTACCTTGATTTGATGAGAGAGGCATATGGCAAAGCACACTTTCCAATACCGCTTATGAATTCGGCGAGAAACGTGAGAGAACTCTCCTAAGCATTTTAAATAGCCCTATCCCGAGAAGGCAACATTAGTTCCACTCAACTTAAAACGCCTGACTCTTCATCGAATACGGCAACAATTGAAAAAGCAATATCCCTTTCCTCCACCAAATCCGAAATAAGTTTAGAAATTCCGGCTATGACATCTGAATCCTCCATAGATGTACCCTTGTTCCTGTCCTTCTCCTCTTCCCTCACTAATATGAAGTATTTTGCGAGATTCTAGTCCATCCTGTAGGAGAACTAACCCTACTTGTGCCGGTAAATAGTGTTTGCATTAATATTGGAGAGAAGTAGTCCTTCGAGAACCAAAATGATTTGAACTACTCTTCCACTCAACTACGATAGTTAGACACACACAAAAAGTCCATTTTCTTGAATTTAGAATCTCTCCTGTTTCCAAAACTCCAGACTCTATATGTTTGTCGCATCCTGCAAAGATCTCGGAAAGAGGCTCGACATTGATCTTGGAGATCTGGTAGATTCTATTCTCATTTTGGTGGTTACAAACGAGTGTCTGCTTGAACCTGGCGAGTAGTGTTTTCAAGAGCCTCGAAATGTATAGCATAAGATCCATGATCTTCTATTGTTCACGACCATTGCTTCACTCAGGAATCTAAGCTCAACGTTATTTCGACGCTTTTCCTATGATAATTTCTGTTCAAAAGCGTTTTGTTATCCTCTAGAAACTCATCGTGGAAAACATGGCGACCCCTTTTCATCAATATTAGTATTGAGAAGTCAAACAAAATAGAAAATTCACAAAAAGAAAAATATATGAAAGATTTGGAAGGTATGGTAAAGAATCTCCCTTTGATCTAGCGTCCAAAGTTTTTGATTTCATCATGCAAAACAGGTGAATCCGTATTGATATCGTGGTGACCATGATCCCCTCGATTTTCCAATCTTAGCAACTCAATGATAATAAGGCAGTTTTATGACCATAATTTTAGTAGCTTGTTGGCTCAATACATTGAAGTTCACATAACGTGGCGGTGATTGTGGACTTTGAGAATGCATGTAGATTATCTTGTTCATAATAGATCTAGTACCTTTGGCCTCTGGATGAAGCAATCTTTATTATCTGGGAAATATAAATATTAAAACATTAATGGCTGCCTTGGAAGTGGATATGGGCCTCACTGCAACTCAACAACACCGTTTAAATAAGCTAAATGAGTTAGACTAGCATCGTCATGTTCAGGCTTCAAATTTGAAGCCTTCAGAGCTCTTCAAAGGCCATTTTAAACGTCATAGAAGGCTACAAGGAATTTTACCATGCAAAAACAAATTAGTTTCATTTCCAGCACTTCAATAATGAAATTGAGTAAGCCTCAGTAAATTTGCAACATAAGGGAAGCTACAAAATTTGCCTATCCATGGATATAGTGGACTATGGGAGAGTTGGGACTCAGAATCTTCCCAAGTGCCCCTGAATAGTCGGATCATGGATGAGGATATCAATCCCAATCAACACGAACCACGGTGGGCCATTAGGCTTCCTAGTGCCAAGCTCAATTCGGTGAGTTAGGATTGTGACTCACAATTCGATGTTCACTTTCAAAGAATTTAATGGCATTAGCATGCATTACTGATTAACCAACTTCATTAAATATTGGTATGAGATGTTGCCACCTGCCAACTCGATTTTCCATCTGTCATCTTATTGTTCACCGAGTCACGTGATCTCACAAATTACAAGTCACTTGAGTATTTGAGTATATGATGTGAAATTAAATACTCATATGAGTCATATCTATGGATGGTGAATTGATTTGATAACCCTCCACTGTCAAGGCTTCATAAGGAAAAACTAATGGTGTTGTTTTTTGGGTTACAACTTACAAGTTGCAATTTACAATGCATTGAGCAATCTTTGCTAGATTTGAACCTAACCTTGTCCAATGGGTATGTAAGTTTCCAGCCCAGGGTTTCACCCTGTTTGTGCCAGAAATTGTTTCTAAGGCCAGAGAAACAAGCCAACACACACTCAAGATAAAATTCAATAAAACAGATTAGGTTTAGGGTTTCTGCAATGTTTTAGTGGTTGTAAACTTTTGGAGAAAGACAGGGAATGCATTCATGAGCAAAGTAGTAACTAAATCATAAACAGAAGATGATAAAGATGCATAATATATCACACAAAATCCAACAGAAACACTATGCTGAGGTTCATTCATAAAAGACAAGCATCACCAGCAAATACACATAAACCAGTAATGAATAAAAGACAAGATGATAAAGATGCATAATATATCACACAAAATCCAACAGAAACACTATGCTGAGGTTCATTCATAAAAGACAAGCATCACCAGCAAATACACATAAACCAGTAATGAATATATCAATTAAGAAACTAAACAAGTTCAATAATGAAGCCAACATAGAAAACTGAATAGGAAAAATGTCATATATCTCATAATTTTTCCATCAAATACATACAAGAGTCATAATACTTAGCTCACAAATAAGTCTGAAGACCTCCTGAAGTTCTCCCAAAAAATTGAACCCTCCTTCAGTCCCTTTGTCCCTCTTTTATAATTATAAAGAAGTAGTTCTATCTCCCCTTCATTAGGTCGAAATTGAAACTACCCAACAGTTACATTAACTAACTAATTCAACTAATTGACTAAAAATAGCAAATCGGATTCCTAGCAAATATGGCGAATTTATGGAAAATAGGTCTCAAAGAAGCTTCAATATCTCTCAATTCGTGACACCTGTGTAAAAACTGAGATATTTTTTTGTAAATGGGTCCATGATGGACAAAAACCTCTCTTGGTTTTTAAAAATTCATATTCAATCAATCAGAATCTGCCCTGCAAAATGAACACTAAAACAGGAAAATATTAAATATTTAAAATCCCTGAAAAATAGGCTTCAAAGATTAAACTGAATCTTTCAAACCTTGACAGCTGTTCCAAAACTGAGAGAGGTTTTTGTAGATGGGTATCTTATGAACAATAACCTCTTTTTTTTCCAAAAATTACTCTCCATTAGCTCGTGGTATTCATTTTATTTCAATAACCAAAAACAGGAAAAACTGAGCAGAATTCTCAGTGATCTGTGCATTTCATTATAAACTGGATGCCGCTTTACTGTTATATATCTCCACAAGTGTTTTCCAACAGATTATTTTCATTGTTTCCTTCATGAAATGTAGTTCAGTTGGTCTGCATCCTCATCTAACAGGTCTGTAGAAATTGCCTTCAATTTTTTCTTCATATCAGCTGTCACTCAAACTTCCTTAACTGATTCTTTGTTCTTCTAAGGTGAAATGAAATTTACCACAGTGCCCAAATGATTTAGGTCATAGGTTACTCCAAATTCCTCATTAAACTATTGATGAAACTAGATATTATGCACACTGCTCATTCAAATATTAGACCCTCTTTGGACTGTATAAAGAGAACCCTGTGTTGTAATGACAAGGAGAACAACCTCATGCTCTGTTCATTTTTCTGTTTCAACTTGACTTCAAAAACAAACTAATCAGCTTTCTGCATGCATTAAGACTAGGTATTCATGAAATTTCAAATGTTCAGCTCCTTTACTACATTGTACACAGGTAACAGACTCATTTATGAAGTTTAAACCACTTAAAATGCACAGCTCTTCACATCACCACACTTTCAGGCTTTGATAGGGTCATGCTCAATTAAAAACTGATATTTTTCAACTAGTCACTCACCAACACTTCTAGTCTTCTTATTTCCTCGACAGGGGTGTTGTTTAGAGCATATATTAATGTTCTATTTAAACAATTTTGATAAAACAGGCTTCACCGAGAAAACCCCAAATTAACAGTCATTAATTGGTGATCATGGAATACCTCCTTTATGTCTAACTGCAGATGCTTAAAATCATTGCCTGAGCTGTCAGATTGTTCACCTTAGATGTACAAGTGTCCTTCAACGTCCAATTTGATTACAGGTGGCGAAACTAGGAAGCCCTAATTTCCTGTGTAACCATGAAAACCTCAATTCTGTTCTATAACAGCAATCTTCAGTTTTTTGGCAGATGTCTTCATTCCAGCGTCTCCACCAGCTCCATAATATTTAATTTAGAACATCTTCCCCAAAAATCTTGCCTTATTTCACTCACTATCATCATTTGCCATAAATTTGCATCCAGTTGCCAGAACGGTTCCCAGAATCTCCCTCACATGAGACTAATGCCTGTTTACATGAAAAAAACTTGGCAAAACATATATCAAACGTGACCAATGATTTATTTAACACTTTAGGAGTGAAATCCCCAAAAAATTGGACTGAAAAATGACCATTCTGGCAAAAAACGATTTTCTTGTAGCGCCACAGTGTTAATTTTTGGCAGTTGCGCTACCAGAATAATTTGAAATCACTTTTGGTGCTATTCTAACTGTTTTTTCCATTTTGAATGCAGGTTAGGTGCTAAAATATGCTTTTGGAATATATTTGTGACATATTAATTCAACATAATGACCTTGAAACCCTTCAAAAGCTAACAAAGGAAAAACAATAATGAACCTAAAGGCAAAAAACACTCGAAAAATTTCACTAAATACCAAATTTTTTATAATAAGTGAGGATAAACTCAAGAAAATAAGCAAACTAAAATAAAAATAACAAGCAAACATAAAAAAGGTAGAAACAAGTTTCTGACTTAACATCTGGCTCCAGCTGCGGGATGAAGTCCTCCCTATGAGGCTTCAAGAACTTGTAGACCAGTGCCTTCTGTAACCAAAACTGCCTGCTTTTCTGCAAAACATCCATTGGGATATGGAGTCTTATTATGCTTCACTCACACCGGTATGTACAATGAAAAGTGAAAATGCTCTTATAAACTGTAGAAATGCTTGAGGAATCGCCCATTAACAGGGCTGGACAACTCCTCACCTTCCAATGATTGCAAGATAAAAGTATTATTTTCCAACACTTTTGACACCAAGAAAGGGCCAAACCAAAGATTGTCAAACTTACCATGCTTACCCTTTTGCTCCTTTCTTGCATCCCACCTTAGAACCATATCAGCAATTGAAAAAGTATTTTCTTTACTGTTTCTGTTAAATCTGCTTTTGATCTTGGCTCTGTACAGCTGTGCCTTTTCATCCACCTTTTCCCTATTTTGCTGTAACTCTATCATCTCAAAAATTCTCTTCTGCATATCATCTGGCTCCTCTTTTTTCCTTCTGAGAGCTCCAAACTCAGTTATATAATAGGTGTGGTCATTTGTGTCTCCCCATTGCCTCATGAAAATATCACAGAGCTCTTCAATTATAGTGATTGAGTTAGCAGGCAACTCTCTGAACCACTTCCTTACATCCCCATCAAGGCTCTAAACAAATAACCTCATCCATACATCTTTGATCTCAATGTTTTGATTGTCAGCATAACTTAGGAAAGCCTCCCAATGTTCCTCAACAGTGGTTTCCCCCTGTCCATTGAACCTAGGCATATACTTTTGGTAATCACCTCCAAGCAATGCATGTAAAGGCTGAGGTAAGACTAATGGTGCATACCTGGATGCAACCATCCGGTCCATCATATCCATGGGAGGGTTATGGGCTGCCATCTTTGGACTAACTGGTTTTAAAGATGAGGAAGCTTGACTGGAAATTGTTTGAAAATGGCTCTTTCCTACTTTCAGCTGAAAGAGAGGTATTTTACCAGGAGAAGCAGTCTTGGCTTTCAAAAAGGTTTGAGGATTAGTAAAAACTTGAAAAGTGCTCTAAGGGATGGTAGGTTTTATCCAAGGTGAGGTTTCAGCTGAATGTAATAAAACACCCAACTGGTTAGGGTCACAGGAGGCTAGTAAAGATTGAGACCTTCTGAGTTTTCTTGCTGTTTTTAAGATCTGTTCAGGGTCTGTCACACCCAATTGCAATGGAGAAGTAGGTCTGTTCCTGGTTCCAATTCCTTTAGAAGCCACTGTGACAACTTTTTGGTGAAAATAGCCTTAAAAAGAGCTGATTTAAGTCCACCTCTTAAACCAGTAAAACTGATAAGTATCCCAAGGAATATATGCTTAAGCTTCGTCCCCGGCAACGGTGCCAAAGATGTTTATGCCAGAAATTGTTTCTAAGGCCAGAGAAACAAGCCAACACACACTCAAGATAAAATTCAATAAAACAGATTAGGTTTAGGGTTTCTGCAATGTTTTAGTGGTTGTAAACTTTTGGAGAAAGACAGGGAATGCATTCATGAGCAAAGTAGTAACTAAATCATAAACAGAAGATGATAAAGATGCATAATATATCACACAAAATCCAACAGAAACACTATGTTGAGGTTCATTCATAAAAGACAAGCATCACCAGCAAATACACATAAACCAGTAATGAATATATCAATTAAGAAACTAAACAAGTTCTATAATGAAGCCAACACAGAAAACTGAAGGGGAAAAATGTCATATATCTCATAATTTTGCCATCAAATACATACGAGAGTCATAATACTTAGCTCACAAATAAGTCTGAAGACCTCCTGAAGTTCTCCCAAAAAATTGAACCCTTCTTCAGTCCCTTTGTCCCTCTTTTATAATTACAAAGAAGTAGTTCTATCTCCCCTTCATTAGGTCGAAATTGAAACTACCCAGCAGTTACATTAACTAACTAATTCAACTAATTGACTAAAAATAGCAAATCGGATTCCTGGCAAATATGGTGAATTTCTGGAAAATAGGTGTCAAATAAGCTTCCATATCTCTCAATTCGTGACACCTGTGTAAAAACTGAGAGAGGTTTTTGTAAATGGTTCTGTGATGGACCAAAACCTCTCTTGTTTTTTAAAAATTCATCTTCAATCAATCAGAATATGCCCTGCAAAATGAACACTAAAACAAGAAAATATTAAATATTTAAAATCCCTGAAAAATAGGCTTCACATATTAAACTGAATATTTCAAACCTTGATATCTGTTGAAAAACTGAGAGAGGTTTTTGTATATGGGTATCTTATGAACAAAAACCTCTTTTTGTTTTCAAAAATTCCTCTCCATTAGCTCGTGGTAGGCATTTTACTTCAATAACCAAAAACAGGAAACACTGAGCAGAATTCTCAGTGATCTATGCATTTCACTGTAAACTGGATGCTGCTTTACTGTTATATATCTCCACAAGTGTTTTCCAACAGATTATTTTCACTGTTTCCTTCATGAAATGTAGTTCAGTTGGTCTGCATCCTCATCTAACAGGTCTATAGAAATTGCCTTCAATTTTTTCTTCATATCAGTTGTCACTCAAACTTCCTTAACTGATTCTTTGTTCTTCTAAGGTGAAATGAAATTTACCACAGTGTACGAATGATTTAGGTCATAGGTTACTCCAAATTCCTCATTAAACTGTTGATGAAACTAGATATTATGCACACTGCTCATTCAAATATTAGACCCTCTTTGGACTGTATAAAGAGAACCCTGTGTTGTAATGACAAGGAGAACAACCTCATGCTCTGTTCATTTTTCTGTTTCAACTTGACTTCAAAAACAAACTAATCAGATTTCTGCATGCATTAAGACTAGGTCTTCATGAAATTTCAAATGTTTAGCTCCTTTACTACATTGTACACAGGTAACAGACTTATTTATGAAGTTTAAACCACTTAAAATGCACAGCTCTTCACATCACCACACTTTCAGGGTTTGATAGGGTCATGCTCAATTAAAAACTGATATTTTTCAACTAGTCACTCACCAACACTTCTAGTCTTCTTATTTCCTCGGCAGGGGTGTTGTTTAGAGCATATATTAATGTTCTATTTAAACAATTTTGATAAAACGGGCTTCACCGAGAAAACCCCAAATTAACAGTCATTAATTGGTGATCACGGAATACCTCCTTTATGTCTAACTGCAGATGCTTAAAATCGTTGCCTGAGTTGTCATATTGTCCACCTTAGATGTACAAGTGTCCTTCAACGTCCAATTTGATTGCAGGTGGCGAGACCAGGAAGCCCTAATTTCCTGTGTAACCATGAAAACCTCAATTATGTTCTATAACAGCAATCTTCAGTTTTTTGGCAGATGTCTTCGTTCCAGCGTCTCCAGCAGCTCCATAATATTTAATTTAGAACATCTTCCCCGAAAATCTTGCCTTATTTCGCTCACTATCATCATTTGCCATAAATTTGCATCCAATTGCCAGAACGATTGCCAGAATCTCCCTCACATGAGACTGATGCCTGTTTACATGAAAAAAACTTAGCAAAACATATATCAAACGTGACCAATGATTTATTTAACACTTTAGGAGCGAAATCCCAAAAAAATCGGACTGAAAAATGACCATTCTGGAAAAAAACGATTTTCTTGTAGCGCCGTAGTGTTAATTTTTGGCAGTTGCGCTACCAGAATAATTTGAAATCACTTTTGGTGCTATTCTAACTGTTTTTTCCATTTTGAATGCAGGTTAGGTGCTAAACTATGCTTTTGGAATATATTTGTGACATATTAACTCAACATAATGACCTTGAAACCCTTCAAAAGCTAACAAAGGAAAAACAATAATGAACCTAAAGGCAAAAAAACACTCGAAAAATTTCACTAAATACCAAAATTTTTATAATAAGTGAGGATAAACTCAAGAAAATAAGCAAACTAAAATAAAAATAACAAGCAAACATAAAAAAGGTAGAAACAAGTTTCTGACTTAACACACCCAGTGCTAGACATTTCTATTATGACCACCACAAGACTAGGATGATGGATCTTTGGTAGCAGGCTAGAAGCACGCCACCCTTTGTTTGTGCTCATGAATCATATCCTATACTAGTTAGTCTAGGATTCTAGGATTTATTCCAATTTCCATTCATTTACTGGGGTAAGAATCATTTGAATCAACACTCCCAGTCTCCCATGGTCCAACTAGGCCTCTTAGTCTACCTATCTCATCAGAGGAAGGGAGTTAGGAAGTAGAGACAAAGGAAACTGGAATGGAGGGCCAGCCAGAGAGAATGGTTGTACAATATGCATATATTCATCTCTAAAAGAAACGAAAGAATTTGTCATATACCTAACTAAATATTACCACTACTTAATTTGTCGGGATGCTTACACGGTAACTCTTGCGCCCGAGCTATTTATGAGGGTTTCCTATGTCTACAATCGTTACGATTTAGAGAGGCTCGTTCCCATCATTATAGCACCAGTGGGTTTCTCCTGCAAATATCGCTATTATGTCTCCCCTCCTCACTCACCTAACCTTTTGAATTGAGTCCTCTTTTTCTTCTTCTTCTTCTTCCTCACGTGGCCTCTTTGATCTACGCCCTAAGTGCCCTCCTAATGAAGAATGACCTCTGAAAGTATCTGGAAACCTTGGGAAAACAATACCCAGTTTTCCCTCACCTGCACAGATATATCTATGTTATGTAGAAGCAACTATAAAATGATTTTTTTTGTAATCATGTGAAATACACAAACATGCATTCGCCTACCTCGGGTAAGGTAAACCAACTCAGGAGCGTCGGGATATTATGGAATTGAGATGGCATTGCTTCCAATCATCTTTCTGTAGAAGGAAACGGTTGCACACTCTAATTCCTCGTTGTCTTCTGCGGTGGGAGACTCGAAGGTTCCACCTTTTCATAGGTAGGAGCAAGAAAAGCAAAGGTAGAACATTGGGTAGGCTGGATTGAGATTCCCTGAACTTAAAAGAGATTGGTGAAGTCTATGAAAAAAACATTATTTTGGGTTTACGAGTATAGGATAGTTTGAGGTCGGGACTCAGACTCTCAACTCTCCAATTGTATGCTTCAGTGTCTCCCTAATTTCTATTTCCTCTAGAAGATTATGCACAACTAAGCTGTCGACTTGGTTGTCATGAATTTATAGGTATGTATAGCATTTTACACTTGTGTAACATTTTATATGTGGATAAAAGTTAAATGTGTTTCTTGTTGGAGTTCCTTCTTGTTCTATAAATATAAGGGTTTAAAATTTCTCCATCCAAAATGTTATTTGAAATTTGTAATGTATTATGCGATTGCGTTTTTGCTAGACTAAGTCTCGAATACTCAATAGAAGTAACCTTAAAAAAACCTAGTATTTAAATGAAATCAAAACCAAAGTAATGTATACTTTTCATAGTCTAGGACCACAACTTCGTTTGGGCGGAGGAGCAGAAAGAAAGAGCCTTGTATTTGAGTTCCAAATCTATCAATGTTATTTATCTACCATGAATTGTAAACATTAGGTTGAAAGAAAGAACAATATTTGAATATAAGTGTTCAAGAATTGTTCCAATTTCCTTAATAAAATCCAATAGTTGAAAGGATACAATATTTAACAATGGACAATGTAAATGTTGTAGACTCTGACCCCTTCGTTTTCTTGTCAGCCTTCTAATAATGGAAACAAGAAGTACAAATTGTCTACCAATATATCTAAACAAGGGAATCCCTCGACGGATGTTCATGAATGAGGGACTAGGAGTGCAATGATCTAGCGAAGAACATGATTTCAACATCCTTGTTGTTGCAAACCTCTCACAACGTGTGTTTATGATTCGTCTTCCTTGTTGACTTTGGTAGAAACTAGACACCCAACTTGTAGTGATATTTGTTGGAGAATTTAAAGTTCTTCCTTATAGTGGACTAATAAATACTTAACCTTTTCAATAGGGCTGATAAACTCGACATAGATTGGAGGGACTATCCATAATCTACCTAAAATTGGGGATTTATTTTGGTCACTTCGAATTGGGGTATAAACTCAATATACATTGGAGGGACTATCCATAATCCACCTAAAATTGGGGCCTTTGTTTGATCACTTTGATTTGAGCATGTGGGGAGTACATGATTCAATTCTAAAAATAATTGTTGAATTTAGGGTTAATAAAAAAATTTCTCTGTGAAAGCATTAGGTATTACATTCAGGGGTTTTTCTTTTAGGTAGGCCCAATTACACTTGAACAACAGAGCCACCATCAAGCTGAATCAATTCTCCATTCAAAGGTCCTTCCAAATTCCAATGCCTTATTTTATCAACGACCTAACAACCGAGTATTTCACCAGCCCGACAGAATTGTCCCTTATCTAAGTTCAATAAACTATATGCTCCAGGGACCAGGAGAGTACATGGTTTACCTCACTAATTCCATGTAAATGTTGAATCACTCGTGATTTCTTCTTATTGTCATTTTTTTTCTATACACTAATTTTAATAAATAATAAAATTTTGTTGTACACTTCCGGGTGTGTGCAAGAAGTTGAGGGTCTCTTTTGGCACGTTAGATGCAATACAAAACTGAAAAAACAGGCATCCATCAACTTGCATGGATATTTTGAGACACTTACACAATGAATCTTGCGATCATTAAAAAACAAGAAATGTAGGAAATTGAATGACCTTTCCAAATATATATATTTTTTCTATTGAAAATGCTGTTAACTATCTAAAGTTAGATAAATTTTAATGGGCACTTTTTATTTTTTGGACAAATTATAAGGTATATGTTTTTGTGGGTGCAGTGTCTGAGTGTCTAAACGATGGAATAAACTTACGAAAACCGGTATACGTATAGAGAACATATAGGACTAGTGCACGACTATTTTTCCAATTATAAAAATATTTTTTTTTAATTATCTAAGAGATCAAACCTCGAAAACGGTATGTCAATTGTGGGTGCAGCATTTGAATGTCTTAATGCAATTATTTGGAAATGGTTTTTTTATAGCATGTAGAGTTTGGTGTTCTTTAGTGCACCATACAATTTTTTTTAAATGGTTGAGAAATGAAAGAGATATGGACGAAACACTACCAGTGTGTTTTTTGAGTTGAGGAGTGATGACAGAATATAAATAAGAAAAAAATAGAAAAAATTATGTATTCTTGTTAAAATTTACATATTTAGAATTTGCAAAAAAACCATATCTGTTTCTAAAATCTCATAAAAAATGGATGTGTGCAGCATAATCAGACGAACCGCTAAACATGAGCATATTGAAAATATGGATATAATGTTGAATTTCCCATGGTTTATCATACTCCAAGGCACATGCATGTTGAATCTGAAGCAAAGTACAAAGCAGACACATAGGCATAGGAATTCCATAAAAGCATGGGTGGAGGCTCGGCCTTATCATTTGGAGGGAATAGATTTTTGAATTTAAACTAAATGCGAGCGCGATTTAACAAGACAAAACGCGTGTGCACTATGTAGAACCAAAACGCGAGTGTGTTTTGTGCACATAAATTGCGTGCGCATTATGTAAAACCCAAAATATCGTTCATCGTCATTTTCATCTTCTTCGTCATCTTCAACTTCATCATCATTAACATGATCATCATCTTCAACTTCATCATCATGACATCATCATCACCATCAACATCATGAACATGATCATCACCATTGTCGTCATCAACATCATCATCATCATCACCTTCCTCATCATCTTCATCATCATCATCAACATGATCATCATCTTCATTACCTTCATATTCATCTTCATCATCATCATCATCATCACCTTCCTCATCACCATCATCATCATCACCATCGCCATCATCATTATCCTCATCATCATTATCATCATCCTCATCCTCATCATCATCATCAGCTTCATCATCATCGTCATCATCAACATGATCATCATCATCACCATCAACATCATGAACATCATCATCACCATCATCGTCATCATCATCATGAACATCGTCGTCATCACCATCGTTGTCATCATCATCATCATCATCCTCGTCATGCTCATCACCTTCCTCATCATCAACATCACCATCACCATCATTATCATCATCAACATCGCCATGATCATCTTCATCATGTCCATCTTCATCATCATCATCTTCACCATCATCACCTTCATCATCACCATCGTCGTCATCATCATCATCACCATTTCCATCATCATCATCATCATCATCAACAACATTATCACCATCGTCGTCATTGTCATCATCATCACCATCATCATCACCTTCATCATCCTTATCATAATCATCACCATCAACATCTTGAACATCATCATCATCATCC
>LPNX010248958.1:325976-340441 GCA_001517045.1 Pseudotsuga menziesii
CACCATCAACATCATGAACATCACCATCATCATCATCACCATCAACATCATGAACATCATCATCATCCTCACCATGAACATCACCTTCATCATCATCATCCTCATCACCATCATCATCATCATTCATCACCATCAATATCATGAACATCATCATCATCATCCTCACTATCAACATCATGAACATCATCATCATTCATCATCATCATCATCATCCGCACCATCAATTTCATGAACATCATCATCATCACCTTCATCATCATGAACATCCTCATCATCATCATCACCATTATCATCATGAACATCATCATCATCATCCCCATCATCATCATCACCTTCATCATCATCATCATCATCATCCTCACCGTCAACATCATGAACATCATCATCATCATCCTCATCCTCATCCTCATCCTCATCATCATCATCATTCTTCATCATCATCATCATCACCTTCATCATCGTCATCGTCATCATCATCATTCATCATCACCATCAACATCGTGAACATCATCATCATCATCCTCATCATCATCACCATCAACATCATCATCATCATCCTCATCATCAACATCATGAACATCATCATCATCCTCATCACCATCAACATCATGAACATCATCATCATCATCCTCCTCCTCCTCATCACCATCAACATCGTGAACATCATCATCATCATCCTCATCATCATCATCATCTACATCATCATCATCATCCTCATCATCATCATCATCTACATCATCATCATCATCCTCATCATCATCATCATCATCATCATCATCATCACCATCATCATCATCATCATCATCCTCATCATCATCCTCATCATCAACATCATGAACATCATGAACATCATCATCATCCTCATCATCATCATCACCATCAACATCACGAACATCATCATCATCATGCTCATCCTCATCATAATCCTCATCAACTTCATCATCATCATCATCATCATCATCATTCATCATCACCATCAACATCGTGAACATCATCATCATCATCCTCATCATCATCACCATCAACATCATCATCATCATCATCATCATTCATCATCACCATCAACATCGTGAACATCATCATCATCATCCTCATCATCATCACCATCAACATCATCAACATCATCATTATCCTCCTCATCATCATCCTCATCATCGACATCATGAACATCATCATCATCCTCATCATCATCATCACCATCAACATCATGAACATCATCATCATCATCCTCATCATCATCATCATTCATCATCATTCATCATCACCATCAACATCATGAACATCATCATCATCATCCTCATCATCATCATCATTCATCATCATTCATCATCACCATCAACATCATGAACATCATCATCATCATCTGCATCATCATCACCGTCAACATCATCATCCTCATCCTCATCATCAACATCATGAACATCATGAACATCCTCATCATCCTCATCCTCATCATGAACATCATGAACATCATGAACATCCTCATCATCCTCATCACCATCACCATCAACATCATCCTCATCATCATCATCATCCTCATCATCCTCATCATCATCAGTCATCATGCCCATCAACATCATGAACATCATCATCATCATCCTCATCATCATCACCATCACCATCATCATCATCATCATCATCCTCATCATGAACATCATGAACATCATCATCATCCTCATCATCAACATCACCATCATCATCATGAACATCATCATTCATCCTCACAATCAACATCATGAACATCATCATCATTCATCATCATCATCCTCATCATCATCATCACCATCAACATCACAAACATCATCATCATCATGCTCATCATCATCCTCGTCCTCATCCTCGTCATCACCTTCATCATCATCATCATCCTCACCTTCATCATCATCATCACCATCATGAACATCATGAACGTCATCATCATCATCCTCACCATCAACATCATGAACATCATCATCATTCATCATCATCATCCTCATCATCATCATCACCATCAACATCATGAACATCATCATCATTCATCATCATCATCCTCATCATCATCATCACCATCAACATCACGAACATCATCATCATCATCATGCTCATCCTCATCATTGTCATCACCTTCATCATCATCATCATCCTCACCTTCATCATCATCATCACCATCAACATCATCAACATCATCCTTATCATCATCATCATCATCCTCACCTTCATCATCATCATCACCATCAACATCATCAACATCATCCTTATCATCATCATCATCATCCTCACCTTCATCATCATCATCACCATCAACATCATCAATATCATCCTCATCATCATCCTCACCGTCAACATCATGGACATCATCCTCGTCACCATCAACATCATGGATATCATCATCATCATCCTCACCATCACCATCAACATCATCACCATCAACATCATGAACACCATCAACATCATCATCATCATCCTCATCATCAACATCATGAACATCATCATCATCATCCTCACCATCAACATCATGAACATCATCATCATTCATCATCATCATCCTCCTCATCATCATCACCATCAACATCATGAACATCATCATCATCATGCTCATCATCATCCTCATCCTCATCATCGTCATCACCTTCATCATCATCATCATCATCACCTTCATCATCATCATCACCATCAACATCATCAGCATCATCCTCATCATCATCACCATCAACATCATCATCATCATCATCATCATCATCATCACCATCAACATCATGAACATCAACATCATGCACATCATCATCATCATCCTCACCATCACCATGAACATCATCACCATGAACATCAGGAACACCATCAACATCATCATCATCATCCTCATCATCAACATCATGAACATCATGAACATCATCATCATCATCCTCACCATCAACATCATGAACATCATCATCATCATCCTCATCATCAACATCATGAACATCATGAACATCATCATCATCATCCTCACCATCAACATCATGAACATCATCATCATCCTCAACCTCATCATCACCATCAACATCACGAACATCATCATCATCATGCTCATCATCATCCTCATCCTCATCATCGTCATCACCTTCATCATCATCATCACCATCAACATCACGAACATCATCATCATCATGCTCATCATCATCCTCATCCTCATCATCGTCATCACCTTCATCATCATCATCATCCTCACCTTCATCATCATCAACACCATCAACACCATCAACATCATCCTCATCATCATCACCATCAACATCATCAACATCATCCTCATCATCATCATCATCATCATCATCATCATCATCATCATCATCAACGTCATGAATATCAACATCATGGACATCATCATCATCATCCTCACCATCACCATCAACATCATCACCATCAACATCATCATCATCATCAACATCATCAACATCATCAACATCATCATCATCATCCTCACCATCAACATCATGAACATCATCATCATTCATCATCATCATCCTCATCACCATCAACATCACGAACATCATCATCATCATGGTCATCATCATCCTCATCCTCATCATCGTCATCACCTTCATCATCATCATCATCCTCACCATCAACATCATCAACATCATCCTCATCATCATCACCATCAACATCATCAACATCATCCTCCTCCTCCTCATCACCATCATCATCATCACCATCAACGTCATGAACATCAACATCATGGACATCATCATCATCATCCTCACCATCACCATCAACATCATCACCATCAACATCATGAACACCATCAACATCATCATCATCATCCTCATCATCAACATCATCAACATCATCAACATCATCATCATCATCCTCACCATCAACATCATGAACATCATCATCCTCATCATCGTCATCACCATCAACATCACGAACATCATCATCATCATGCTCATCATCATCCTCATCCTCATTATCGTCATCACCTCCATCATCATCATCATCCTCACCTTCATCATCATCATCACCGTCAACATCATCAACATCATCCTCATCATCATCACCATCAACATCATCATCATCATCCTCACCTTCATCATCATCATCATCACCATCACCATCAACGTCATGAACATCAACATCATGGACATCATCATCATCATCCTCACCATCACCATCAACATCATCACCATCAACATCATGAACACCATCAACATCATCATCATCATCCTCATCATCAACATCATCAACATCATCAACATCATCATCATCATCCTCACCATCAACATCATGAACATCATCATCCTCATCATCGTCATCACCATCAACATCACGAACATCATCATCATCATGCTCATCATCATCCTCATCCTCATTATCGTCATCACCTCCATCATCATCATCATCCTCACCTTCATCATCATCATCACCGTCAACATCATCAACATCATCCTCATCATCATCACCATCAACATCATCATCATCATCCTCACCTTCATCATCATCATCATCACCATCACCATCAACGTCATGAACATCAACATCATGAACATCATCATCATCATCCTCATCATCAACATCATCAACATCATCCTCATCATCATCACCATCAACATCATCATCATCATCCTCACCTTCATCATCATCATCATCACCATCACCATCAACGTCATGAACATCAACATCATGGACATCATCATCATCATCCTCACCATCACCATCAACATCATGAACACCATCAACATCATCCTCATCATCCTCATCATCAACATCATGAACATCATGAACATCATCATCATCATCCTCACCATCAACATCATGAACATCATCATCATCCTCATCCTCATCATCACCATCAACATCATGGACATCATCATCATCATGCTCATCATTATCCTCATCCTCATCATCGTCATCACCTCCATCATCATCATCATCCTCACCTTCATCATCATCATCACCATCAATATCATCAACATCATCCTCATCATCATCACCATCAACATCATCATCATCATCCTCACCTTCATCATCATCATCATCACCATCACCATCAACGTCATGAACATCAACATCATGGACATCATCATCATCATCCTCACCATCACCATCAACATCATCACCATCAACATCATGAACACCATCAACATCATCATCATCATCCTCATCATCAACACCATGAACATCATGAACATCATCATCATCATCCTCACCATCAACATCATGAACATCATCATCATTCATCATCATCCTCATCATCATCATCACCATCAACATCACGAACATCATCATCATCATGCTCATCATCATCCTCATCCTTATCATCGTCATCACCTTCATCATCATCATCATCCTCACCTTCATCATCATCATCACAATCAACATCATTAACATCATCAACATCATCCTCACCTTCATCATCAACATCACCTTCATCATCATCATCCTCCTCACCTTCATCATCATCATCACCATCAACATCATCAACATCATCATCATCGTCATCATCATCATCCTCACCTTCATCATCATCATCACCATCAACATCATCAACATCATCCTCATCATCATCATCATCCTCACCATCAACATCATCACCATCACCATCAACATCATCTTCATCATCATCCTCATCATCACCATCATCATCCACCATCATCATCTTCATCATCACCATCATCATGCTCATCACTATCCTCATCCTCATCATCGTGATCACCTTCATCATCATCATCATCATCATCATCCTCACCTTCATCATCATCATCACCATCAACATCATCACCATCACCATCAACATCATCTTCATCATCATCCTCATCATCACCATCATCATCCACCATCATCATCTTCATCATCACCAACATCATCCTCACCTTCATCATCATCATCACCATCAACATCATCACCATCATCATCCTCATCATCACCATCATCATCCACCATCATCATCTTCATCATCACCATCATCATGCTCATCACCATCCTCATCCTCATCATCATCATCACCTTCATCATCATCATCATCATCATCATCCTCACCTTCATCATCATCATCACCATCAACATCATCACCATCACCATCAACATCATCTTCATCACCTTCATCATCATCATCATCATCATCCTCATCATCATCATCATGCTCATCATCATCATCACCTTCATCATCATCATCATCATCATCCTCACCTTCATCATCATCACCATCACCATCAACATCATCTTCATCACCTTCATCATCATCATCCTCATCATTATCATCTCCAACAACATCATGAACATCATGAACATCATCATCATCATCATCGACATACTCATCATCATCACCGTCAACATCATGAACATCATCATCATTCATCATTATGAGTAATAGGGTTCTTTCATTCCTTCAACAATATAATATGAACAATACCTCAAAGCACGAAACATGACTTCACACGGGTATCTATGGCACTATGTATCTAGGTTTTGTCACCTTGGTGCCTTAGACATGGTCAGTGGAGGAGACATGAACTTTAGGATCTAATTCAATCTTCTATCCATCTATGGATAAGTAGATTGCCTCCAACAACCACAAATGGATTGTTGAGAGTACCATTAGCCTATGATTGAGGATGTCAGTTCCATTAGGTAGTTTTAAGCATTATGTATAGGTTTCCTAAGGCCTTAGTAATGGAATTCCAAGGAAGAATATCATTCCTTTTTCCCTAAATAAACCATTAAAGCACCTAGAGCCATGAACAATGCCTCAAAGCAAAACTCATAATGTTGCATGGGTATCCATTATTCTATGTATCCCACTATTATGGTCTTATGGCCTTGGAAACGGTCAATGGAGGAGACCTAAACCTCGATCCCTAAAGGAATATTTTATCCATGTAGGGACAAGAAGGTATCCTCCACCAACAACACGTGGCCTCCTTAGATTATCATTGGACCATGAATGATAATGTTTGTACCATTAGGTGGATTTTCGAAATGGATTTTTGAAATATGTACATGTCTTAGGGCCCTAGGAATGTATTTCCAAGGAAGAACACCATGCCTTTATCCCTAAAGAAACCATTGAGCCATCGAGAGCCATGAATAATGCCTTGAAGAAACAAGCAAGATAGTGTGATGGTATCCATGGAACTATGTATCCATGTCTTGTATATTGGGGCCTTGGATTATTTTCAACAATAATATTGACTATAATATTGAGTATCCTTGATATTTGACTATAATATTGATGCCATTAGAATGTTGTCAACACTAGGCATGATTGTTGCATCTTTGCACATGGGTTAAGCAAGAATCCAACACTAGCTGTGGGTTGTAAGGCACTAGACATGGGAAAGGAAAGAAACCTAGGAATTAGTCTCTAAAGGAATATTCTAGGAAATGAATGAGGCCCCAATTAACCACATAATATTGGCCTAGGATATCTTAATTTTTCCAATGGAAATTTGGACACCATTAGTAGGTTTTGACCATTTTTAAGGTCCAATACCACCATATAATTTTTTTAAAGTGATCCTTTGGCATACATCTATCATAAAGGGGGAAACACAATATTTTGTCCCATGTGGATCCTTCTCAAGTTTTTTCTCATGTTTTAGGAAAAATATAAAATGAGATTGTAATCCCTAAAATATGCTTATCATTGTCTGATGGACGTTATAGATGCCCTATATTACCTCATATGTATTCTATTCAAAATTACTGAAATAGCTGGGCATGCAAACTGCCATGCAAAATTACCCTATATTATAGTTGAATTTAGGGTTAGGGTTTGTAGGATAGAATGATCATTTACCACTGATAAGCCGGCTAAAATTGCTCCAGAGAGAATACGCATGCAAGATAAAATGAACTAATGAACGGTATCTAGAGGTGACCTGCAACTCGCCATAGATCAATGCTCGGGCCTCCGATCGATGAACCATCAATTCTGTTGGATTCGTGACGTGGGATTTTAGCTAGGGGGGGGCCTCTCCCTCCTGTCCATTTCCCGATGCCCTTCGTCTACGGTGGTTTCTGAAGCTAGGGTTTCACTCAGTAGGGGACAATGCAGTCACGCCAACGAGGTCCAAACCTGGAAAGCCACGGATGGTGGGGGTGCGGTTGCCATTGCCATATTTTCCATGCCCAAACACACCAGCAGGAGTTGACAGAATTCAAAATTGCCGCTCCGTGAGGTTTTTTGCGCACCGGGCCCAAGTCCACTATGTGTCCCTGAACGGTATCTGGAGGTGACCTGAAACTCACCATAGATCGATGCTCGGGCCTCCGATCGACGAACTGTCGATTCCGTTGGATTCGTGACATGGGATTTTAGCTAGGGGGGGGCCTCTCCCTCCTGTCCATTGCCTGGTGACCTCCATCTACGGTCGTTTCTGGAGCTGGGGTTTCGCTCAGTAGGGGACAATGCAGTCACGCCAACGAGGGCCAAAGCTGGAAAGCCACGGATGGTGGGGGTGCGGTTGGCATTGCCATATTTCCCATGCCCAAACACACTAGCAGGAGTTGATAGAATTCAAAATTGCTGCTTCGTGAGGTTTTTTGCACACCGAGCCCAAGTCCACCAGGTGTCCCTGAACGGTATCTGGAGGTGACCTGCAAATCACCATAGATCGATGCTCAGGCCTCCGATCGACGAACCGTTGATTCCGTTGGATTCGTGATGTGGGATTTTAGCTAGGAGGGGGCCTCTCCCTCCTGTCCATTGCCCAGTGACCTCCATCTATGGTCGTTTCTAGAGCTAGGGTTTCGCTCAGTAGGGGACAATGCAGTCACGCCAACGAGGGCCAAAGCTGGAAAGCCACGGATGGTGGGGGTGCGGTTGGCATTGCCATATTTTCCATGCCCAAACACACTAGCAAGAGTTGACAAAATTCAAAATTGCCCCTCCGTGAGGTTTTTTGTGCACCGGGCCCAAGTCCACCAGGTGTCCTTGAACGGTATCTGGAGGTGACTTGCAACTCACCATAGATTGATGCTCGGGCCTCCGATCGACGAACCGTCAATTCCGTTGGATTCGTGACATGGGATTTTAGCTAAGGGGGGGGCTCTCCCTCCTGTCCATTGCCCGGTGACCTTCGTCTATGATCGTTTATGGAGCTAGGGTTTTGCTCAGTAGGGGACAATGCAGTCACGCCAACGAGGGCCAAAGATGGAAAGCCATGGATGGTGGGGATGCAGTTGGCATTGCCATATTTCCCATGCCCAAACACACTAGCAGGAGTTGACATAATTCAAAATTGTCACTCCGTGAGGTTTTTTACGCACCAGGCCCAAGTCCACCAGGTGTCCCTGAATGGTATCTAGAGGTGACCTGCAACTCGCCATAGATCGATGCTCGGGCCTTCGATCGACGAACTGTCGATTCCGTTGGATTCGTGACGTGGGATTTTAGCTAGGGGGGGGCCTCTCCCTCCTGTCCATTGCCCGGTGACCTCCGTCTACGATCGTTTCTGGAGATAGGGTTTCGCTCAGTAGGGGACAATGCAGTAGAAACTCTACCAGCAAGTGTAGAAAGTGTAGTAAAGTTGCTTATGGAAAACCCTACCAGCAATAAATGAAACTCTCATAAATGATCCAATTCAATACACAAGGCTGACTTAGGAATGCTTCTCACTATCACCACCACAATTGTTCCTCTCTCTTTTTGGTGGTTCTTTTCCAACACAAGGAGAATCCATAAAATAAGATCACTAATATGCCCTTTAAATGCAAATCCAAGAATCAAATTAGTGACATGATATGTCTAAAGGTTTTTCAGTGTATAAGTGCTGGAATTCAAGTAGACTAGTGCCTTATATACAGGCCAATGCAATTAGGGCAATAAATAACTTGAATATGTATGTAGAAAGTGCAGTAAAGTTGCTTATGGCAAATCGTACCAACAATAAATGAATGCTCATAAATGATCCAATTCAGGCTTGATCTATTGTTGTATGAAATGCTAAACAACGTCATGCCAACCTTGAAGGATCAAAGTTATGAATGAAATTGCAGCAGATTCACAAAGAAAAACATATCTACAAAAATCAAAGCAAATTGATGCACAATTTTTGAAATTAAAGACAAATGGTTGTAGGTGAAAATGGAGTTTTCCTACCAAATGAAAAATTGATTTTGGATGAAATTTTGTGTGCTTGTTCCCTTCAAAATAGTACGTCTCCACACCAAAAATCAAAGTAAATGGATGCACCAATATCGAGATAAAAGACAAATGGCTGTAGGTGACAATGAAGTTTTTCTCCCAAATGACAAATCAGTTTTCACTGAAATTTTGTGTGCCTATTCCCTTCAATATAGTACATCTCTACACCAAAAATCAGAGTAAATGGATACACTGATATCGAGATAAAAGACAAATGGCTGTAGGTGACAATGGAGTTTTTCTCCCAAATGACAAATCAGTTTTGGCTGAAATTTTGTGTGCCTGTTCCCTTCAATATAGTACATCTCTACACCAAAAATCACAGTAAATGGATGCACTGATACCGAGATAAATACAAATTGGCTATAGGTTACAGTGGTCAATTTCTCCAAATCCATGTAACAGAGTGATGTGAAATTTATAGAGGTTGTTCATACTCAGTACAATTCTTATTCCTACAAAATTTCATGTGATTTGGATGAGCTATTTTTGAGATATGTCAATTTCAAGTTTTTGACAAATTGATTGCTAAAAAATTAGTCAATCTACATTTTGAGGTTTCATATGCCATTTGGGGTTTTAAAGTCAGCTCTCATATCTATTTTCTATTTTAATTCTTTATATCAGTAGATTGATGGACATAAACCATTGGTAAAAAATGGACAGTTGATTAGCCAACACACTTTCATTTGCCAAGGCTTTGAAAGCTATTAAATCCTATAAAAAGGGTGGTTATGTTACAACAAACACATGCAATAGGTTATCAATAAAGCCAACTTGATTCCATTCATTGTTTTCATAGGCCTAATTTCAACTTCATGCTCTTGGATATGCAAAGTTCACTTGAAGCATCCATGTCCAATGGACATAAACCATTGGTAAAATATGGACAGTTGAGTAGCCAACACACTTTCATTTTCCAAGGCTTTGAAAGCTATTAACTTGTATAGAAAGGGTGTTTATGTTACAACAAACACATGTGATAGGTTATCAATAAAGACAACTTGATTCCATTCATTGTTTTCATAGGCCTAATTTCAATTTCATGCTCTTGCATATGCAAAGTTCACTTGGAGCATCTACTATAATTCAAATCTATTTGATTCAATGTAGCAACTAAGGGGGATGTAGGTACAATAACCTAATCTTTGTGACCTTAGATATGATGTCAAAATAGTTCCAAATATTATTAAAAGAGAAGCCATGCTTTTATACTTCAAAATGGTTCAACTAGTGTGTTTTACATTCTTTCCCACGAAAGAAATCAATCTCAAGTTTCCTTCATGATCTTTCTACGATAAAAATGCAAAAATTATGTCCTCATAAATGTTTGTCTATATAAACAAAAGTGCCTTGAATAATCCAAAACAAAAAAGAAAATTTGAAAGGTGCTAGAAAGTTTAATAGAAAGTAATGCTTCAAATATTGGTATGTCCCATTAGTTGATTTAGGGTGTATTTCAAATGGCAGGAACTTAGGGTTAGGGTGTAATGTTGGAATATATTAAAGCCACTCACAACTTAGTACCATGCCCAATAATAGATGTAACACCTTGCATGGATCACACACAGTTATTAACATTCCTAATAACACAATGCTACACAACAAGTCAAAGTTATATTTGAACACTTGTCCATAATGAGTACTTGTTGTGAATTTGATATCTCATTCAAATCTAGATGGGGTCTCCTCATAACATATTTTTCTTGTCATTGTAAGGACTACTCCATAAGAAATATATTGTCTCTAGTGCATATGCTACAATAGTCATGGAATTTGAATCAACTCATTTAGAACTTGAAGACAACATTAGCCACGGCTACATACCCTAAGTGCATATGCCCAACCTTAACAAAATTTCCACTTCTCTTTTGCAACAAGCATACAATCATGCCCAACTAGAATTACATATGCACCCTTAAAGACCAAAATTCATAGGTTATGCATGTCACATTGATTCTTACATCCATGTATACACTTTACATCTTATGTCTTTATTTTGTTCATCACTCCAAACATGGAATTTCACAAGTACAATATACACACATGTTATCACAAGCTTAGCTCATTTTCATAACTAGCTTAATGGAAATAAAATTCATGGGTTATGCATACCACACTAAGTTTTATATCCATATACCATTTACATCATGAATCTTTGGTTCATTCATCACTCCTTACATGGATTTTCACATGCATAAGACACACATATATTATCATAATCCTATCACATTCTTAAAACCAACTCCATGCTGCAAATAAAATTTTGCAACCCCAATTCCACCAGGTGTCCTTGAGCGGTATCTGGAGGTGACATGCAACTCGCCATAGATCGATGTTCGGGCCTCCTATCGATGAACTGTCGATTCCGTTGGATTCGTGACGTGAGATTTTAGCTAGGGGGAGGGGCTCTTCCTCCTATCCATTTCCTGGTGACCTCCGTCTACGGTGGTTTCTGAAGCTAGGGTTTCGCTCAATAGGGGACAATGTAGTCACGCCAACGAGGGCCAAAGCTGGAAAGCCATGGATGGTGGGGATGCGATTGGAATTGCCATATTTCCCATGCCCAAACACACTAGCAGGAGTTGACAGAATTCAAAATTGCCGCTCCGTGAGGGTTTTTGCGCACCGGGCCCAATTCCACCAGGTGTCCCTGAACGGTATCTGGAGGTGACCTGCAACTCACCATAGATCGATGCTCGGGCCTCCGATCGATGAACCGTCGATTTCGTTGGATTCATGACATGGGATTTTAGCTATGGGGGTGCCTCTCCCTCCTGTCCATTGCCTGGTGACCTCCTTCTACGATCGTTTCTGGAGCTAGGGTTTCGCTCAGTAGGGGACAATGCAGTCACGCAAATGAGGGCCAAAGATGGAAAGCCATGGATGGTGGGGATGCAGTTGGCATTGCCATATTTCCCATGCCCAAACACACTAGCAGGAGTTGACAGAATTCAAAATTGCCGCTCCGTGAGGTTTTTTGCGCACCAGGCCCAAGTCCACCAGGTGTCCCTGAACGGTATCTGGAGGTGACCCGCAACTCGCCATAGATTGATGCTCAGGCCTCCAATCGACCAACCGTCAATTCCGTTGGATTCATGACGTGGGATTTTAGCTAGGGGGGGGGCCTCTCCCTCCTGTCCATTGCCCGGTGACCTCCATCTACGGTCGTTTTTGGAGCTAGGGTTTCGCTCAGTAGGGGACAATGTAGTCATGCCAACGAGGGCCAAAGATGGAAAGCCACGGATAGTGGGGATGCGGTTGGCATTGCCATATTTCCCATGTCCAAACACACTAGCAGGAGTTGACAGAATTCAAAATTGCCGCTCCGTGAGGTTTTTTGGGCACCGGTCCCAAGTCCACCAGGTGTCCCTGAACGGTATCTGGAGGTGACCTACAACTCGCCATAGATTGATGCTCGGGCCTCCGATCGATGAACCGTCGATTCTGTTGGATTCGTGACGCGGGATTTTAGCTATGGGGGGGCCTCTCCCTCCTGTCCATTGCCCGGTGACCTCCGTCTATGGTCATTTCTGGAGCTAGGGTTTCATTTCATGACTAGTTATGCATAAAATTATGTCTTTGAAAGATGCCAACCAACTGGTCTCGAGATTTACAAAATTCTAAACATATTTCTCTAAATTGCTTACAAGCTCTCGAATAAAATGATATATGGTATCAATGAGTTTTATTTTATGATGGAATACATCATTTTTGTACAAGGAAATGGCTAAGTTGTTATCACAAAACACATGAGGTGCTTCATTTTCTTCATGCTAGAGATCTACTAAAATCCTCCTTACCCATATAGCAAGACACACTAGTGATGTTGCTGCCACATAATGTTCCTTCTTTCTCTCTATGTATTGTTCATGTTAAATCTTCCCCTGCCTCTATTATTTGTTCCACTTCCTTTGATGATAATTGGTTGTGTACGGAATGTTCAAGAGTATATTTTTCCAAATCAATTATTGATTCATGAGACAGTAAGGATCCCATCAACTCTTCTCTTGATAGATGTGACAGTCCTTTGCATTCTTCAATGGCTATACTACAATGACAAGTTTCTTAGGAAGGATTCTTAACCTATTTCATAGCCTTCTGGTTAGTCAAATATTCTCTATGAATTCTTAGCTAGTTGATGAGTTCCATTACCCTTTCCATAAATTGATTTGTTGTCTTATAATCCTTCATTTTCAAATTCTCAAATTCTCAAATTCTATTTTAAGAGTCTATAATTGGACATGTTTCACTTTATTAGTGACTTGATAGGCCATTTCCAAAATTTCCCAAGTTTCTTATGTTGATTTAGCAGTTCTAATTTTTTAGAATATTAAATCATCAATGCCTTGTTGGGTTAACC
>LPNX010248958.1:343416-444120 GCA_001517045.1 Pseudotsuga menziesii
CTAATGGACATTGCATGAAACAATTATTCATTAATGGACATCTCACCTCAATGAGAGACTGTGACAAAGGGGATTGGGTTTCTTGTGTAGCAGATGGAGCTGTTGGTTGAACATGAATGATGGTCGCATCCATGGTCGAACCAAAGGGGGCAGGACCTGGTGGTGGGGGTGGCTACAATCACCAAATCTTGAAATAGTTAGAAATGTGCATGAATAAACAATAAACAACAATAACACACTATGTCTATATCATGTTCAAATAGTTGTACCTCTGTGTGCCTTGTTGCCATTGTAGATGCAGCACTGACTGCTGCATCAACCATCCTTGCAAGGTTTTCAACAGTGAACTCTGGCTCCTGATGCAGTAAACATGCAAATCAAACATTAACAAAATATTTTATGCACTAGATTTCAAGTTAACCAAGAAATATCATCGAAGGATATAAGAATTACCATGGTATCAGTATCTCCATGGTCACAGACAACTTCACTCTTTCTAGGGGTAGGCCGTCTCATATAGACTAGGCCCTTGTTCACATATGGCCTACAAGGAGATACAACTCCATGAAGGGGTCCAGGTGTTTCGGTACCAGCCTATAGTCAACAAGAGTTCATGTATCTAGACATGGATGATTCAACGGACATACATGTATTTAAAAAATGACATTTTTTAAATGTTTAAAATATTTACCTCCATCACTGCTTCCCCTCGTGTAGGATCTGGCATCTGCCCAGATATGGATCCTACCTCCATCAATGCTTTCGCCCGTGAAGTATCTGGCATCTGCAAGTTTAATAATTGTAAATATTAGACCGTAGATAACATTAGTGAACTAACATGTACAGTATGTGGAAATTAACAATTTAACAAGTATTAAAAAACTGAAATTTTAAAATGTTTACCTCGGTGTGAGATACGGGATCAGTGGATGGAATGTCTTGCCCCTGTGTAGAGTGTGGGACATGATACTTTGGGGCGTCGCTTCCGCCATAAAGCATCAGCTGCAAGTTCACAAAATTAATATATTAGCTCAAACTATACATATGTGTACAAAGAGGAAAATAAATGAAGAATTTATTACAATTAACCATATACATACATCACTCAAAAACCCACTGAAGACAACATATGACGAAAGACCATAGCATGGACGACCACATGATGTGCACTCGTGAGGCTCAAAAGTGGGCTGGGAATGTGCTGATGGTGTTGCACTAGTAGATGGTCCTGCACCAGCGGGTGGTACTGCACTAGAAGATGGTCCTGCACCATGAGGACCTGGTGTATGTACCACACTAGTGACAGATGTCCCATCCTCACCCATATGTTGAACCATAGTGCTATGGCGAACAACGGCCTGTGCCAAACTCAAAAATGCCTCACGTGTCTATGGAATCACATGATGTACAGGTGGGACATCTCGCCCAGGAAACTGCCTGCGAGGTGCAGGGATAGGGCGATCAACGTCTCGAAGCCTGGCATTGGGTCGGTTTTGGGGCATCCCCCCACCGATCCCCTGAAACTACAAATAATCAAAATAGTTTATGTGTTTTCCCAACACAAACTCTGCATACATCTTCCGAAGGAAGTACAACGAGAATTCCCTGTTGTTGTGTGGTGGCATATCAAAAACCATATACCATCTGTCCATCCAGTTATCAACAAATGGTTGATATGTGCACCACTCGATAGAGATATGTGGCCTGTTTGCATTTGGGATTTCCCCCGTGCGAGGGTCCCTAAACAATGAAAATATATGCTCCTTGGTGATTTTCAACTTTTTTACTACATTGTAGCTAAGCCCATCAGCATACTCACGTCTTTTTCTTTCTCTATATGAAGTAAGATCATATAGTACGTTGTTTGACAATGTGATGGTCTCAACAATTGCATCCAAAGTGGATGCAAGTGAACTTTGAATTCGGTCACCACCACTAAAATCAGAACTCAAACCTCTCAAGCGGGCAAGCTCAATCAATATTTCCGCATTCGGGTCCATAGCCGCAACTGCAATAAAAAATCAATAAGAAAATAATTAGAAACGTATACATGGTATATAATGACATCTCTTCAAAATTGAAAATGTAAATGCATCTAAATCCAATTATCTTCAGAACATCCAACCGTCACATAGACCTATATAATAGTAAATAAAATGTCACCACATAACTAATTCAAAATCATACATGTCTCCTCTTCCCTTATCAATGTTTGATGATGGAGTTTGCAAGGCTCCTTCCTTAGCATAATCTATGTAAAATGAACATTGGGATGCCATGATTGTTTTGGAGGTATTAGGGTTGGATTTTTGGTAAGTCATTGTAGCAGTATGATTCTCATTTACTTTACTCATTGATGCATCAATGAAATTCATTAACCCGATTTTGAGTGAGAGATGGGTGTGTAGATTTCATAGTGTTTGGTCCATTCTGTTCACATTAGGTTGTATTATAAACTTCAAGTTTTTGCTTGTCATGTTATCTACTAGTGAGTCCTCTCTACATCTATATTAAGAAATAATGGTTTATTTTGATAGACTATACCTTGATTGGAAATGCTCTTAGATGTTGAATCATATATTCTTAGGAGTGATGGTTTACTAGGAGTTTTAGGCATTCTTAAGGGACCATTGCTTAGAGATTTTAGGGTTAAATGCATTGGTGAGAAATGTTATTTGGTGACAGGAACTAATTCAAAAGCATACATGTCTCCTCTTCCCTTATCAATGTTTGATGATGGAGTTTGCAAGGCTCCTTCCTTAGCATAATCTATGTAAAATGAACATTGGGATGCCATGATTGTTTTGGAGGTATTAGGGTTGGATTTTTGGTAAGTCATTGTAGCAGTATGGTTCTCATTTACTTTACTCAATGATGCATCAATGAAATTCATTAACCCGATTTTGAGTGAGAGATGGGTGTGTAGACTTCATAGTGTTTGGTCCATTCTGTTCACATTAGGTTGTATTATAAACTTCAAGTTTTTTCTTGTCATTTTATCTACTAGTGGGTCCTATCTACATCTATATTAACAAATATTGGGTTATTTTGATAGACTATACCTTGATTGGAAATGCTCTTAGATGTTGAATCATATATTCTTAGGAGTGATGGTTTACTAGGAGTTTTAGGCATTCTTAAGGGACCATTGCTTAGAGATTTTAGGGTTAAATGCATTGGTGAGAAATGTTATTTGGTGACAGGAAGTATATAGTTTGTTCATCCTACATTGGTATTTGGTAGTGCTTGAGACTTTCTACTTTCTTTTCCCTCTATAAGAAATGGTGTAAGTTTTCTTTTGACACTAAGGTTAGCTCTTTGTCCTCATTTTGTGCTATGTTTAGTTCTTGGATTTGAACTTGAGATTTGTTCAAATAATAGAAATTTCCATGTTTTAACCACATTCTTCAATCTCTTCTACTAGGTGTATAAGGTAATGCTCTTGAGAATTAAAAAATATAGGAGGGAAGTGCATTTGAATATCACACATACAATTATAGGGTAAAAATTGACCAAAAAAAAATGCATTGGGTAATTGAATTACCTTGTTGGATGACAATGCACAAGTGAAATCTCCTCCCCTCAACCTGAATTAGCTCCTGCAACAATCCTAGGCAATGGTCTCGCTCCAAACGCTCCAATTGCCCGTTGAAATCGCGTTCCTGATTGTGATAATGGGCCACGGGTTCGGGACTGTGTACATATAATTTTTTTTTTATAATTTACAAAGCGCGCACGCATTTTAGAACTACATATCGCGAGCACGTTTTGTAGTTATATAACGCGTACGTGATTTGTCTTCCTATCCTACATGTTCCATGACATGTAAGGCTCGGGTTGAACCATACCAAGTGCTATGTCATGCTTGGGTTTAGGTATTTTTTGGTAACATGATGTTGTTTTTTAAAACTAGGATTGCATCTTAAAGGTCCCTCATCTTCTTGCACTGACCCTTCCAGTTTCAAATGAAAAAAAATGATTTATTTTTACATGTCAACATTGAAGGGTTCAATTTCTCACAACCCTTCAAAGTGAAATGGGGCCCTACCCTTCAAATTTGATCCATGGTCATGTTGCCATGCAACATGTTTTTCTTGTTCTGCAACATCTTTTTCATGGTGGAGGATCAAGCGATGGCTCCATGCACACTATGGGGTGGATCGTCAGGCCTGTCCAATGCATAGAGGTTGTCTTCTGGACATAACCTAACGTCAGCTCGGCCCCACATCCTTGGCACCAAAAAACAAGGATTAGGTCATTGCACACCAATCACTTTTTCAATGTTTAAATTCTTGAAAAACAAGTAATTTGAGCTCCAAAATCCAATTAATCCACTGACTCGAGAACTATCCATGAAATCCAGGACATAATAATCTCTTAAATAGTAGCAATTTGTGTAAGGAGGTATAGCAAATGAAAACAAAGTTATCTCAAGTTTCAGTCTCATAATTTGGTTTTATTGAATTTTTTTTAGTATAATCTCATAAACGTGGACCTATATTTTTGGCATATATTATAAAATAAAAATTATTTAAATTTAATTGTTTTATTTTTAATTTTGTCTATATTCTATTTTGAGTTATCTTAAGCATAGTAGCATAATTTGGTCTTATTGAAATTTTTTCATTATTGACAATTACAGGAATTACAGGGAGTGAGAGAGTTCGAAAATTGCTTTATTTTTAATTTTGGCCATATTTCATTTAAAATTAGTTTTAGATTTTAAAAATTTAAAGCTTTAAAAAAAAATTAATATATATTTTGTTTTATACTTTAGTTATAAATTTCAAATATTAGATTAGGTTTATATTAGGTTTATTTTATAATATAAAGTTTGGTAACTAGTTATAATATTAGATTTTAGTTTCTATAATATTTTTGGAATATATTATTAGAAATTGGTTTTATTGTTTTATAATTTTTTTTGGCATTTTAATTATTTAACATTTTATAATTAAATTATAAATACATATAAAATAAATTCTCAATCTTAAAGACTATATATAAATGTTTTAATGTTTTTTTTTTAACTTTTTTGTGGTCAGAAATATACAATATAGACTCTATTTGACAACAAAATGTCCCATGAAAAATCAAGAAAATTTCCAATAGTACATGCATAATGCATACTAAATGATTTATATATATTTTAAAAAATTTAAACTTTAAAAATAAAACTTTTTTAATTTATAAGTAACTTACTCCCATATTTTTTTCCATACTAGATTTTTTCCATATAATCTGAGTAGAAAAATACAGCTATTAAAAACAAAATCATATATAAATAGTTCCTACTCCATGATTTCCATAAGTAATTTTAAAATCCAGCACTGAAAATGATTGTGATTGTTGAAATTGCAATAAAGTGTAATTCTAAGACGCCTTTTTGAGATTTTGATCAGGGTTAGGAATATACGAGGCATTTTGGTAACTTGCAGTTTATCTTACGCGCTAAAAGTATACCCTATTTCACAAGGAAAAATACGCATATTTTAATATCGTGATATGAATTAAATAAGCTGCCATCACGAGCACAATAGGCACAATAGGCAACGTCGATGTATGCTGGATTAACTTCAAACCGGTGAGTCCTGTTATTCGCAGGGAACTAACAGTACAATAGGACTTCAAGCATAATCACACATACAACTTGAAGCCAGGGAATCACCAAGGACAGATCTTCCTGCCATGGCTGCTGAGAAAACCTATCCTTCCCTATAAATATCGTGTAAAATGGCATATACAAGAAAATATGACTAACGCACAACAAATGAATGCTTAGTAATGAATAACGGTGACGTTGTATTCAACGACTGCATTGCCGGTTTTTAGGTCGAAGGAATGAGTGCGGGCGAGTACGTAGCCCCGACCCAACCGAAACATTCCGCTGCCACCCACGATGGGCATTTCTCTCACTCGATCGAAAACCGCATTTTTGCCCACCATGGCGAGTGTGCTGCCGTTGTACTTCCCGGTCTCGAACACAAACGTCGTCGCCATAAGCAGATGAACATTCTGTTGGCAGGACGAGACGTAGATACCCTGCGCTTTGCCCACCATTTTGGAGGTCGTTTCAGGGCTTTCCGTCAACCAGTCGTCCATAACCCTAACTATGCCGAACAGAGTAGCCGAAGTCTTGGTAGTAGGAGCCGAGGCAACCTCCACGGCCGTCACATTTTGTCCGGACACCCTGTCATGAAAATAGAAATGAAGGTAACTTATTTTCTCCTTCTTCTCATGTCGTTCAAATATTGATAATGCTACCCAGAAAAAGAAGGTAGCTGAAGCCGCTGCAACTACAATATTGTTAACATTTGAATATACATTGGAATTGAGCTTCACCATGTTGATGTACTGGTGGGTACCAAATATATTAATATTGATAGAATCACCAGGTTAGATTGGGCAGCTGAAGAAGAAGAAATGCTTTTCTGTTGAATACATTCTGCTCTTTCAGTAAATAATATCGATATATAGAGAATGATGAGAATAAACCTTAATATGTGAACGAAAAACTATGCATAAAGCAAAACCAAATGTAAGAATATTAAAGCAAAATCATTCATCTTTCTTGTGTCTCTGTCTCCACAACCTTCAAGTAAAGATTATTGATGGGTTGCAAATAAAGTTAATTGTGAAATGATAACACTTGATGTACACAACACTCTCTGAATTAATATCGTTTTCGTTTATTGCTTCTTGGGGAAAAGATAAGGAAGCACTCTGATCCGGACTGGCATTATTTTTTAGGTTAAATTTAAAGGAATACCTGCAAAACACTCCCCTTGTTCGTTGGAATGTGAATTCTTGAGCAATTCTTTGAAGACCTGTAAAACACTCCTGTTGTTGGTTCAGAGGGGAAGATCTGAATTGTTGGTAGGGAGATATCTACGCCAGTTGCGCCGATGTCATCTCACTACGCGAAGTTATTGGATGTCTTTTCCGTTGGGGAGGCTAAAACGTGTACTCAATACCATGTGGTTTGCTCGTTTCTTGCCGTTCAGATGCGAATATATACATCGAGAGACGGCCTCGAAAGCAACTAGACACTTCACCTGCCAAGCGAAAATGATCCACCCTTCATCATTTTGAAAGGAAATCGTTGAACCATCATAATTACGTAAATTCATTAATCCATTCTTGCTGACATGACATGAAACTTCATTGAACCATCGTAATTACGTAAATTCGTTGAACCATCATAATTACGTAAATTCATTAATCCATTCTTGCTGACAGGAAACTTCATTGAACCATCATAATTACCTAAATTCATTAATCCATTCTTGCTGACATGAAACTTCAAAAATGTTGACAATTTTTAAAAGGGTTGATAAGTTTTTCCCTCCAGTTTAACCATTTTTTACTTAATTTCTGGATACAAACTATTATCCATACGGTAAATTTTGAGATTTATTTTTATTGTTTTTCCTTCAATAATTATGTTAATGGCATTGAACCTTCTTTTAATTATGTTAATGGCATTGAACCTTCTTTTGATCAGAAGTAATATAGTATTATTCCTAGAAGGGAGACCAAAATCTAGGCACTGAGAGTCCTAACAACTTAACTATCATACTTATCTACAAAACTTACATGATTAACAATTATCATACTTATCGACAAAACATACATGATTAACAGTTTTGAAAGAGAACCAAACATGAAACAAAAAGCTAATTTTGATAATTATCGAAAATTATTACAAGGGTTACCTCGGATTCCTGCATAGTATTGGTTTGTTTGGGAGGTACTTGTTCTTTAAAGACCATACTAGAGGTAACCCTTGCAAGCACATTCATTTTGGCTCCACGTCGATTTGAAGCATGGCGGTTAATTTGAGGATGGCTTCAATGTCTTTGAGACTTGAAGATGAGTGGCTGGGTCTTGAAGATGAGTGTCTCGGTCTTGAAGATGAGCAGCGTTCTACTTCATATTGATCTATGAGGGGTTTATCCATAAGAGTTTTCATTCGCCAATAAAGAGTAAGAGTCCTTATTAGCTTTGTTTCATAGGTTCTAGATGACCCAACGTCTTCAACCATTTTCCAAAGGTTAGCTTGATTGCCATTCAAGTCTGTTTCTTCTTGCATCTACAAGACCCAATTCTCCATGCTCTTAATTTTTTTTTTAATAGATGACCCAATATCTTCAACCATTTTCCAAAGGTTGGCTTGAATGCCATTCAAGTCTGTTTCTTCTTGCTTCTACAAGACCCAATTCTCCATGTTCCTAATTTTTTATTGACAGAGTGTTATTATAGATTGCTATACGATTTTCTCCTATGACCCTTGACATATGTGTGTGGTGGCCTTTCTCGACCTACGTGCGCTCAATCAACTTCCTTCTTACCATCCTATCTCCACCCAGGCATCCAGTTGAGCATCCCTTAAGAGCCCCCTATCCAAGTTCAAACACTAGGAACCCCCTAGCCAATCTTACTTGATGGATGCATCTAAACCCTTTCGTTGGGCTAACTCCATAAAAGAAGGGGGTCTGAACACAATCAAACTGAGATTTAACCTAGTTACATGTGTTGAAGTTGGTCTTTCTCGATTATCTATAAGGAAGGTTTATGTAGGGAATGCAACATCCTCCATAATCATAACCCACAACTAGAATAAAATCAAGTCATCATGCTCACAACTAATCAACCACATGTTGTTATTTCCAAGGAGGTCAAATAGATCCTTCCCATAGTTGCTGCCATAGTAGCATAATTCGAAGGTATTGGACTTTTGTGTATGAAATTTTCTCAACAATTGGAAATTGCCAAATATTCTCAAGTGTAATATGAATACAGATTTCTACTAATGGGAAATACATATAAAATATAAATAACATTCATTTTCATACTTCCTCATCATTAATCCTCTAGAGTAATTACATTTTTATTTTCTTATTAAAATAATTTTTAAAAACTAGATTTAGTCTCTCACAATATTTTATTTTTGCGCCGAGAGGCGCTCTACCAGCCCAGTATGGGGGAGATCTTGTAACCTGATGTAACGTTACTAACATGTCAGCAAAAAATAATAGTGAAAGTGAATATTATGGGAGAGATCTTGTAACGTGATGTAAGGTTACTAACGTATCTAACATGTTGGCCAAAAATAATAGTGATAGTGAATATTATGGGACAGATTTTGTAACACAAAATAAAAAATAATATCACTTTCGTAACTTTATTTTTATGAATAAAAAATAAATTTTCTAATAGGCCTAAATAAATGTCGGCCACAAAAACAATCTAATATGGGGGAGATGTGGTAATCTTCCTACCTAACAAAACAATAAAAAAGTAAAAATTTAATTATCCGTAAAAAAAATATGTGGGTAAAAAAACACAAAATTGAATTATCCCAAAAAAATGTTGGCCTTGCACATGGTTTATGTGCAAGGCATTCTAAACAACCCATGGTTTTATTGTACATGGTTTAGGAGGCTTTGCACATGGTTTTTAAACCATGTACAAGGCCTCCGAAACAACCCATGGTTTTATTGTACATGGTTTAGGAGGACCTTGCAAATGGTTTTAAGACTTTGTGAAACTATGTGTGGGGAAATGATGCAATGTTTGTTCATAACAAAATAAAAAATATTATATGTCGGCCATAAATAATATTAAATATTAATAATAATAAAATTATATGTGGACCTTAAATAAAAAGATGTGTCTTTTGGTTTGAATCAAATCAATGGATACCTAAGAAGAGGTTAGAGATTTGATCCATCTCGGCGCTTGATAGAGCCCGGGATTTGGATCTACGCTAGTTTAAATATTAATTTTAATTGTAAATAATGTGTATGAGATATACATTTATTCTATATTCTTGTATATTTTATTAAAAATATTATATAGAAGAAGTCTACTCTATTATATTTGTATATGAGCCTATATTCATACTCAATTATTTTACTATGAGTGCTACCAAGCTTACCGAGCATGCATCATCCTATCCATCATTCATGCCATGTATCCCATCGATTTTGCCATGTGTCTCATGCTTTTAGCATCGATTTTGGGGTAAAATTTGTCTTATAATTAATTTATAAATATACCATTTT
Source organism: Pseudotsuga menziesii (assembly GCA_001517045.1). Classification (NCBI taxonomy): domain Eukaryota; kingdom Viridiplantae; phylum Streptophyta; class Pinopsida; order Pinales; family Pinaceae; genus Pseudotsuga; species Pseudotsuga menziesii. Next base: position 353,484 of record LPNX010248958.1, read on the forward strand.
ATTATTTTTTATAAAGAACACTTGTTTTCTCTAGGATGAGTACAGAAATATTTACACGTCTCCTCTTTATTGAGCTGTAGAATGTGCCTCTTCTACCCAATAAACAATTATTTATACTAATTGCGCCGAAAGGCGCTCTACAGCCCAGTATGGGGGAGATCTTGTAACGTTATGTAACGTTGTAAAGTTACGTAACGTTACATAGATGTCCGCTATAAAAAACAAAACTTTTAATTATCTTCCAAAATAAATGTCGGCCACAAAAACAATCTAATATGGGTGAGATGTTGTAATGTTCCTACCTAACAAAATAATAATAAATAAATAAATAATTTAATTATCTACCATAAAAAATTGTCCGTGAGAAAAACAACACAATATATGGGAGATGTTGTAATGTTTCTACTTAACAAAATAATAAAAAATAATAAAAATGAAAAATTGAATTATCCGCAAAACAAATGTTGGTCATGCACATGGTTTTAAAACCATGTGCAAGGCCTCCTAAACAGCCCATGGTTTTGTTGTACATGGTTTAGGAGGTAGTTGCAAATGGTTTTAATACCATGTGCAAGGCCTCCTAAACAACCCATGATTTTAGGAGGGCCTTGCACATGGTTTTAAAACTATGTATGGGGGAGATGTTTTAATGTTTTTTTTTAACAAAATAAAAAATATTATATGCAGCCATAAATAGTATTAAATATTAATAATAAAAATATTATTTGTGGACCTTAAATTAAAAAATGTGCTTTTTGTTCTGAATTACATTAAAGCTGATAGTTGACTGCCATACTTAAGAAGAGGTATGCACCTCCAAAGATTTGATCCCTCTCGGCGCTTGATAGAGCCTGGGATTTGGATCTATGCTGGTTTAATTAATATTAAATAAATGATATAATTTTTGTAAAGTGTAAAATCTAATTTATGTAGTTAGATGGTTGAAGAATAAGTCATTTCCTTGACGAGATATCGGCTACTCGAATGTGGTGACAGGCTGTGAAGAAGGTGGTTGAAAAGGATTTATCAACCACAATGTGCCACCGTCCATGAACAAGTTTGAAGTTGTTAAAAGGGGTTTATCGTGGCGACACCTATGGTTGAGATGACATTATACCACTATTTTGATACGATATTTATGGTAAATTTGATTATAATATATCATAGTTATTATGTTTGTGAATTAAAAATCAATGTTAATAATATTAAAATATGTACAATATTTACAATGAATTTAATTGTAGTAAATTAAGATTTCGAGATAAATTCAGAAGAGTAAAAGTAAATATTTTCAAAATCATTGAGGTTATCTCAATATTACTGATTCCAGTTCATCGAAGGAAAACAAATCAAGGACAACCGATGCTTATTTCATCTATCCATTGAAAATAGAGCAAGGTCCTTATTTGGACTATTGAGTGATGAGCTTAGGGTTTGGAATGATGGAGGTCGTTTCACCATCTTTGTGTGCTCCAATGGATGAAGAGTTGGTTTCACGGCCTGCTCATTGTCAGGAAGAGACCCCAAAGCAAGAAGAATCTTTTTCTCGAAAGGGTAATTCAAAGAGATGCATCAGGGGTGAATTCCTAAAAGCTCGGTGACATCGATGGCGACAGAATCGGACTTCAGGTCGACATGTCATCCTCGTGCTGGCGAAAACACCTAGCCACTCAAGGACCTTGTTGAAAAGGAACCATCCATTGGGATCCCTGATGCCCCTGTTGGGATAAGTATGGTTATCCAAAAGGTGGCGGCAGCAATAGAGATCTCGGAGAAGGGAAAAGACCCAGCACGGGTTCAAAAAATTGGATGAAAAGATTCACATAAATGATGAGGGTGAGTGCAAGTTAATAAATATTGGATGAAAAGATTCACATGAATGATGAGGGTGAGTGCAAGTTAATAAATATTGGATGAAAAGATCCAAAATATTGGATGAAAAGATCTATAAGAGGGTGACTGCAAGTTAATGATGGTTATTTTTGGCATTTTAGATGTAACAGAAAACTAAAAAACAAACATCCCTCATTTTTAAAGGTTATTTCTAGACACTTGCATAATGATTTTTAGTTTAAAAGATGAATTATAAGAAATCCAATCACCTTTCTTATTAGTGCAGCCTTTGACTATCTAAATGATGGAACCAATATACAAAAACTTGTAAACACAGGTAATAAGTAGTACTAGTGCAATGCTATTTTTCCAAAATAAAATTATCATGTTTTTAATTTTTTCATAATTATCTATGTGAGAAGTATTTTTTATAGCATGTAGGGTAGGTGTCTAATAGTGCACCATACAATTTTTTTTATGAAATTGTTGATAAATGAAAAAATTATGGCCAAAACACCAAAAGGATGTTTTTTATGTTAAGAAGTTTCATCACAAGAAAACTAGTAAAAAATATAAAAAAATATAATATTTTTTCTAAAAAATTACATGTTTGTAATGTGCAGAAAATGTTCTATCTATGTCTACAATTTCATCATCCATAATTGTCTTATAGCATACTGTAGCATGTAGCAGCTCTTCAAAGGTAGAGGTACTGAGAAAAGAGGAAGAAACTCACATTTGTTATGGTTGTGTTAGTTCCATAGGACATGTTTGTTTACTCCAAAGCTAAATCCATTGCAGAACATTAGGATAGGAGGTGGCACATAGTTATGTGAGTAGGATTGTGAAAAGTGCTACATAACGCGCACATGTTATGTATTTTTTTCAATTTTTTTGGTCATGCCATGTAGAGAGTTCTAACTCACGTACTCAATATTGAACATAATGCGTGCTTGATATGCGTATATCGTGTACTCGATATTGAACATAATGCATTCTTGATATGTGTATATCGCATACTCGATATATACAAATAGCAATAAATTAATAGTTATGCCACCAAAGATTTATAATACAAGAGATTGAATTGGGGATATCATATATGTGTATTGATTTGCATGTCATAGTTATTATAAAACACCAATAAAAGATTAAAAAGGAAAAGACTCAAAACCTTATATGAAAAAATAATATGTTTCGCACATATGACACATGTAGTCCAAAGAATAATTATACAATAGTTTTGTGGTGGTATTGGATCACATGCATGATTAAGGATTTATAAAATCATATTTTGAGTGCTAAGGAATTGGTATTCCTCCACAATCCGTGTATAAGGCCACAAGAACCACCTTAGTTGCTTCCTTTTGACACTAAATTATGGCTTTACTCCACCAATCACTACAAGGTCTACAGAATCGAACTCTAGTGCTCAAAACCTTTTAGTGCTAGCCATATCTTTGCTTGGATGCCAAACATCCTATAGAGAGGTAATATGTGGTTCTTCAAGTAATGTCCATGACCCTTGAGCCATATAAGAAACCTTATGTCCTACGACTTATGTTTCACCCCGAAATAATGATTAAGAGTGTGAGACCCATAACTAGTTCCAATAACCCATTAATGGCGCTCAAATCCCGACTTGAGGACATATGTGGTTGTTTGACGCATCCTTCTTGGCCTTGTATGCCTATGAGATTTAATCAGGGCATGAGCCTTAGGAGTTCTTCCAGGACTATATATAAGGCCATGTGACCCATATTCGACGCTCAGAACCTTATAATGATTCCCATGTAACCCCAATTAATAGCCAAATATATAATATATATCATGTCCTAGGTGGTGTTTCAAGAAGTTGTTCATGAACCTTAAGCCATAAAAGTTGTGTTTGGGACCTAAGACTTGATTTCTCTCCCTTGAACCTGGTCAAGGTATCAAGACCCATACCTAATGCTCAAAAGTTGCTAATGATGCTTGTATGCCTGCTTGGAGATCATGGATCCTCTTTGAAGTATTGGACATGAATTGTACTCTTTGTAGGTTCCTAGAGAAACCGTGGTGCAGGCATGGAGGATTCAAAAGAAAAAATATGGTCTATTTATGGTATGTTTTGATATTTTTTGGACAAATCTTTTTTAAACTATTGTAGACTCATTATGGTTAGGGAATTAGGGTTGTAACCTAATATGGGTTATTAGATTAGGGATTTGGATGGTATAATATTGTGTTATAAACATTAAAGATAATACAATGAGATATATATAGAGTAGATCTAAACTAGTAGGTAGGTTGGTTTTCCCAGTCTAAATCCCTATGTATTATGTGTGTGAGACATTGTGAATTCTTGTATTTTAGATTATGTTGGTATATTTTTCTTACAGGGGTTTATCAAACTCCTTAGGGAGGATATGAGGTGGTTTGGGGTTTCATTCTTATCCCTAGATTACTATAATATTCCTTTAGGGAATGTACCCTATGTTTCCTCCTTCAACTATGCTCAAGACCCTTGAAACCCATTTCAATGCTCAAAACTTTGTAATGATGCACATGTGTACCCATTCAAATGTGAGCGATCACCTTGGAATTCCATGTAGTGATTCAAGTTGTTGTTCTTGGCCCAAAATATCTAAAATATTCCTTCTAATCCCAAGGCCCCATTTTCATCCCTCAACCATCTCTAGGGCTCCATAACCTGTACTCAATGCTCAAAAAATCATAAGTGTATGCATAATCATATTTGAAGTCCAAATGTATAATAAATTTGGAGGCCATGTTTAGTGGTTCAATTTATTGTTGTTGTCTTTATATTCTTATATACTTCATTTAGGAAATGAGGCCCAAGTTTCCTCATCTTATTGTGTCCAGGGCCCCAAAACCCATACCTAGTTCTCAAAACATCCTAAGAACGCTCATATCCTTGCTCGAAGGCCAAGGATTCCCTTGCGAATTCATGTGTGATATTTTATATAGTGTTTGTTTGCATGGATTCCTAAGGTATTCTGTTCAATTTCCTAAATCCTAGCACTCCCCCCCTATCCCAACCATTTCCAAGGCCCTGAGACCATACATCATGATAAAAAATTCCTAATGGAACCCATACCTTCACTTAGAGGTCAAGGAGACACTCTAGTAGACATATGTGGTGGTTAGAGGTGTTGTGTTCAAGGTTTTATTAGTTTCCCCGGATGCATGAACTCTTATTTTAGTTCATAAGGCTTATTTTTCTTTCCCTATTCATGCCAGAGCCCCAAGATCCATACCAATATCTAAAAAACTCCTAATATGTCCACATTCCAACTTGAAGTAAAAATATACCCTTGAGAGTCCATGTGTGATATTTTGATGCATTATTATTGTTCATGTGGATATCCAAAAGCTTCCGTTAGCGTGTAAGGTCTAGGTTTCCCATTTGTACCAAATCTAACACCTCTAAACCCACACCTAGTGTTCATAAAATCCTAATGATTCCCATTTCCCCACTAGGATGTCAAGGATACCCTTTGGATTTCATGTTAGATGGTTTAAGGTGTTCTTATTGTATGTCAATGCATTAAATATTCCCTTAGGGCCTACATCACAAGATTCATTTCTCAACCATGTCCATAACTCTAAAACACATATGTACAGTGCTCAAAAAATCCTAATACCATTGATATCTCCCCTCGTAGGCCAAAGGTACCCTTTGGGGGGGGTATGTGGTGGTTTAAGGTGTTATTCTTGGCCCTATATTCCTAGAACCACCCTTTAGTGACTAAGGCCCATGTCCAATGCCCAAAAATGAATATCGATACTCAAAATCTCCTAATACTACCCATTTGTCCACTAGAGGTCAAATATACCATAAAAACGCTATTTGTTTAGTGGTTTAAGGTATGTATATTGCCTATAGATCCCTAAAATATTCCTTTAGGGAATAAGGCCGAAGATTCATTCCTTAACCATGTCCAAGGCCTCAAGTCCCATACTTAATGCTAAAAATATCCTAATGGCATAGAAAATCCTCACTCAAAGTCCAAAGATAATTCGAAAAGGCCATTTTTGGTGGTTCAAGGCATTGTTCTTGGCCTTAGATACCTAGAAGCTTCCTTTAGGGTACAATTCCTAGATTCCCCCCTGGTCATTTCCAAGGACCTAAAATCCATAACTAGTGCTTAAAACCTCATAATGATATTCGTATCCCCACTCAAAGGAAAATGATACCCTTGTAACACGACATGTCATGGTATGAGGCATTGTTCTTAGCCTTGAATACCTAGAAACTTCCTTTAGGGCTCGAGGCCTAGTTTTCCTCTCTCTACCATGGCTAGGGATTTACGACACATACCTAGTATTCAAAAATACCTAATGGCACCTAGATCCCCACTTGGAGGCTAAACATTACCTCAAAAGGATACGTGGGGTGGTTTAAGACATATTTATTGTCCCTTTATCTTAAGAAGCCACCCTTAGGTCCTAAATACAACTAGGTTTTCCATCCTATATATCCCTACTCAAGGGACAAGTATTGCCTCATGAGGTCATGTGTGGTGGTTTGAGGTTTTTTTTACCTTGGATTCCTATAAGCTTTTTTTTGGGCCTATGGTCATGGTTTCCTCCCCCAACCATTTCCAAGGCCCCAAGACCCATACCTAGTTCTTGGAAAGTCCCGCAAAGCATACTCGGTGCTAGTAGATCAGTGTTCAAGAATTGTGTTGAATTTTGATAATTTCATAAATATATTCATTCCTACATCCATCAATTGACTCGAGTAGTTGATTTCTAATTTGGAGGTGCATTATAAAGATATTCCTTGGAATTTGTTGTTAATCATATTCAATACTTAACCAAATCATTGGATTTACTTAAGAATTGACCTCATGTAAGGTTAATTAATGAGATTTCTTTTTGGATCAAGTTGTTGATAGTAAATTCGAGTAAGTTGCATAATCTAGAGTACCAAGATGGAAGTGTAAACCATGCATGGGTGCATGGTGCATTATGAGGACTTGATGGAGGAGTTAATGATTTAATATTCCTAGAGTTCAACTATAGTAGATGCATAAGAATTTTCTATTGAATCATGGACACAATATCAAAAGGAACTGAGAGTTGTTGGCCAGAAGAAATGGAAATTATATTCACCAATCAAGATTCCCTCATAGTAATATAATGTCTTGGGATGAATATAGAGTGTAGAACGATGTAGAGGATCTTAGAAACAATTAAAGGATATTTTCCCATGATTTGTGAACATGATAAAGAAAATATACCATAAAATCCACGTGTTCTTTGTGATTGGTTCTAAGCGGAGTCACTCATCCACTAATATTGTTTCTCATTTCCTAGCTAAACCACCTACATCCCTAACTAAATGATTTTCCCATATCTGACATAATTGTAAGATATAATAATTATTCAATTTGTGATTTATTTGGTAATCAATGCAATAGGTCATGCTTATTCATGACTTGCTCATCAATAAATGCAAGATCTAAGTGTTACCTAATGCATCCACATTAATGACCAAATAATACATGGCCTAGTTGTTTGACTCCATTAACATCCCATTCAAGTTTAAAGTATTAGCATAGACATCGATCCCTAAGAGGATTATCTCACATATACAACCACCCCCCCACTCTTAGGTCCATCAACTTCGTAGTTTTTATGATACATGTATCCAATTCCTAGCATCGTTTACCCACTCAGACTAAGAAGGACAAAGTATTAGTCTTCTCTCATCAAATGCATAGGTCAAACAATTTTGGATTTTCAAAGGATCAATCATCCCAAAATCCAACCCCCTCACATAGTGCATGATTCTTTTTTTCTAATATTTCATAGGGTAATAACTCACTTCGAATTAAATGTTTCTTGGCCTCCAAATACCCCCTTCTTTAGTACAATTGGAGTGAAATCAATATTAGGATTAGAAATACAAATGTCGCAAAATAGGTAAAAGGTGAAAGGAATGCCAACATTCTTAGGATTGTTACCATAAATAAACTTAGGAAGTATTTTCAAGTTAATATTCCAATTCCCCATTTCACAATGCACTAGGTATAGGCTATTCATCCTTTGGGCATGTCCAAGAAATCGTCATATATATGGCCTCCAATGCTCATCCTATTTTGTAGTAGTGGATGCCTATCCTTGCAGGAAGAATTTACTGTAAATACTTGGATACGTAGTTTTGAGCAACATTCGTATATGTTCCCCTCTCAAGTTCATTATTGACACACCAAAGCGACCGTTGGAAATATTAATTACTCTTTGATTGACAACTGACTCTGTTAGAGTCGGTAGTAGGTCAGTTTTTGTTAGGAAGTATGACATAATGAAGAGTTCACGTATCTCATATATAAAGTAGTCAAATTAAATTTATGAAGATAATTTTTTAGGTAGATAGCTTACAATATTTAATGTTAAGTTGGTAGCTTCACAAAGAATCACTTTTAGCCTGTCTATATGAAGAAGAAGAAGATTGTAAATCATACACACATACATAGAGAGAAGAAGAGAAGGGTAAGTGTGCGGAGAAAAAGGAGAAAAAAAAATCTATGAAGAGTTCAAAGCTCAAGCTTCTGTGCATTTTTGAAAAGTATTGAGAGTCGAAGATCTGTAAAAGGTGAAACATCATTGTAAATTTCAAAGTTTGTATTTGCAGCAATAGTTCTTTGGTATGTTGCCAAAATATATAAATCCATAAGTTTATGGTTAAATTCAAGTTTGATTTAGTCATAGATCTTCTTGACATTTACTTCAGTAAATGTTGTTTACATTTACCATTTAGTGAAAGACACAAAGAACTTATAATTATTTCATTGCGTAAAAGTTCTATTTTTACCTGCAAAGTGCTCGACACAAGTATTATTTAATATTTTGTTATATGATATTGTGAGTGAGTCGCAATATAGTTGTGTCGTAGTCTATCCCATGTTACCAGTTAGTGAAAAGTATTTTTAATATTATAAGACTTTAGACTAGGAAATATCTTTTTATTAATCTCGACTAAAAATGGTCCAATCAAAGTAGGAATATGGTTGCATGGGTAATTCTCATTGCAGTAAAATACGATTGAAGTAAAGTGAGTCAGTCGAGTTAAAATTGTTTTAGGTCTGTCACTCATAATTCTATCGCAACTTGTCCCGCTATTGCAGCTAGTCCATCGTATTAAAATTTCCAATCGCAGTAAGTCCTTAGCAATATGTCTATCACAGTAATTCCGTTTGAAGTATTTTTGGTTGCAAGGAATTCCGTTGAAGTAAAAAGTGGGGTTTTCAAGGACACTACATCATTATCCCAAAAGTAAAAGGGGAAAAGACAATTTTATGACAACACGGTAACACAAGTCTAACGTCGCATCCTTCTCTCCCAAGATTTGGTATTATAGCAGGTTTAGGAAATAAACCTTATCTTAAAAGGGAAAAAGTATGTTTTCTAAGGAAAATTAAAAATTAAAAATGGCTTCCACTTTTGGTTCACACATGTTGAGTTTGTTAGGATTTATAATCCTCCCTTGTCCAAACTGGTCTATTATATTATATTTTCCTTACTTAGGAGTCATTTAGTTATTATTGGGTCCATTAGTACCATTGGTTCCACTTGGCCTAATGGGGCCACATGTACCAGTCAATAGAGTGTGGGGAACACAAATAGAGGCTCATTGCAACTAATTGCACCTTCATGCATTATTTTATGTGCCTCCTAGACCAATACCTACAATTTAGGAGCCATTGGGAGTGTCAGCCCCAGCCTCCTTCAGTTGTTGGCATTTGGTGACTAGTAAAGCTAAGTTATGCTCCAGTTACATTCAATTAGATCTTCTCCATTTCAGTTAGTGCCAATATTGCATGGTTGCATGGGGGTAGGTGCCTATTCTCACCTAATTCTCACGTACCACATCAAGTAAACTAGTTTAACTGATTGAGACATTGAATTAGACAACTGGAGTTGATCTCGTGAACTCCGATAGTGATTTAGGCACTTCTAGTTAGCCATGCAGTCATATTGAGTTGGTAGATTCGAATCATATCCACATGATTCGAATTCTTCTTTATGTAACACTGTTGTATACTGTTGCAAATAATGAATTTTATATTGTAATTATACTGAGCATTACTTATTTGTTTCCTGTGAAATTTGTTGTGTTCAATGTGTATTATTCATTCCTTTACACTAAATAATAATTCAATCTAATTGCACTCATTGCTTGAAGATCAAATGGATTAATAATTCAAACATGGTATTAGAACCTACTTAGGAAAGAAGCAAGTCAGTCCATTCTGCATTGTACACCAGAAGCACCTAGGTTTCCATAGAAGCCCCACAATGTGTGCATTGCTAACTTTGGATTCATTTAGAGTGTAGTGTAGGCGTGAAGGACCCTAAGAAAGTGTACATATCAATATGGAAGACTTGATTCTGACATAGTGAGAATTGTATTTTTGTTTGCGGTCATAACAAACTATCATACACTAGTGTGTATCCTAAATCATTAAGAATGTTAATCAAGGAATATCAAAAGATTCTTTTTTTATTAGCTAGAGTTGCCCACATCCTATCGAAAATATTATTTTTTTTATTGTAAAGTAGTTAAATGAGTCTACTCACCGAAAATATTTGAGCCCGAAAAAAGGAAATCAGGACAATTTCTGATAAAAAATATAAGTTAACTGGTTGTTTTCTTAAATCAAGCTGTTGAGGCCTGGAAATTCTTAGGCGACAACAGTAAGGGATTCTCCCCAGTAAACGTTCCCAACTAGCCCATTGACTGTTTGGTATAGGAAATCCGTCCGGTTTTCGGTCTAGGTACCGTAGGTCAAGTAACAAACAAGGTTTTATCGGTTGCGGCCCAGTCCACCGAGGTTTTTGTATTTTTGACTTAATGTATGAAATGAAAATGCCTAATTAACAATGCAGGGTGATCGAGATGCAGGGAACGGTCACAATGTGATGCGCAGGTTCTTACCTCTCGTCTTAGGCTCACCAATATCTAAATCACGTATGCAAGAACTAACTATCTATTCATTTGTCTATCTACCTATCCCCGTGGAGCCAAAATATGATTTATTTATGAGTAATGTGGATTATTCATGCATCATAAACATAAATTACAGGTAGTTGATATTCTTATCTACAACACATGAAATATTAAAGATATTTCAACAATCAGATAGCCAACTGTTTCATTAGAAGCATACATTACTCATGGTGACATTTCCACAAAATGAACCAGAAATCATTTAAACAAGAACATAGGTTCAGAGAGTTAGAACGATCTCACGATTAATGGACAAGAAACTGGAAAACAAAATAGTTCATCTTTCAGTCATCCACAGCATAACATTTGGAAATTGCACCAATCTTTCTCCAGCAAGCAAACCATCTTTCTTTATTGCAAAGAGAAATAGTTCTTCTTACAATATTCTTTCTAGTCTAACTAGGGAAAAGTCCTTTCTTCCCTCTTAGTCTATTACATTTATACAAAAAAGTGAGATGGTTGGGTTTCCCAAAGTGACCTTTGGGCTTCCCAACCCCTCGTTTCCCAATGTTCTACTTTTCTTAAATGTTTTACAAAATAGTTACAAAATACAAAAGGTGACCAATCCTTCATGAGGAGGGCCCCACTTGGCTGTCTAGAAACTTCTTCCAAGCCACAGCATCAGAGACAATTCCCTCAAATGCGCAGGGTTCCAAAAACTGAATGTTGATTTCAAATTTTTCAGCCTAGTTCTTTATAGCTTCCACTCTGGCTGCGCTTAACCGAAGCTGGTCTTCCAAGATCTGCACACTAACTGCTGAATGGCCTACTTGGCTTCTCAGAATCTGGTCATCAATGGACTTAATGTGCTGCATTCTTGCTTCTTCATCCTGATATTTCTTCTGCAAAAACTCCAAAAATGATTCATGGTCCGAGAAAGCCTTGAGCCTCTGCTCAGCCTCTATTTGGCACCGGTTGTAGGTAATGAGAAGTCTTTTGAAAAACTCGGTGCATAATCCCTTTGTCTTTTTAACTGCCTTCTTGAAATCTTCAGCGGTGTTGATGGCGAACTCTACCAGGTCATAATCCTGCTTAAGGGCCTGTTTATCTTTTGATGGCAACTCTGCTGGAGTTTCTTCATTGTTTTCTAGCCTCGCCATTCTTGCAATCAGGACCTCTAGGACGTCCTGAGATCTGTCCACAAAGTAAGATGCGGTTTCCAAGATTTCTTCCAATCGTCCATCGATCTACAACACTCTACATCTTTCTTCTTCAACAGCAGTCTGTAGCTGCAGCATCTTGGCCTTTTGGGCCAAGACATGGTCTTTGAACGGCTGGAGGTTAACCTGCTGTTCTCTTGCTTCCTCCAGAGCAATTGTTAGCGAAGAAATCTGTTCCTGGTGTTCCTTCTTCAGTTCTTGGGTGTGCAGATCATTTGACTCCAAGAGGATCTTTTGTTGCTCTTCTAGCTCCTCCACCTTTGCCAGTAGCTGTTCCTTTTCAGTTCTTAACCCTTCGTATTCTTTCTGTACTCTCTCCAGGGACTTCTGTGTCGTTTCCAGCACTTGTATTTCTCCTTAGAGGGCCTGTATTTCAGCTCTTGAGGACTTCATTTTCCTTTGCATATCTTCATATTTCCTCTTGAACCTGTTGCTTTCTTCCCTCTCTTTCCTCAATGTATCTTTCAACTGAGCAGAGGATTTCTTGGACTGTTCCAAGTCAGTTATTATCTTCCCTACATTATCTTCTGAATCTTGGATAAATGCAGACCCGGCTCTTAGGGTGAATCTTGGATCTTGGTCTGTTCCTAACATAACAGCCGTATCCGTTATCATTTTACCAGGTAGAACTTCGCCTCAACTTTCCTCTCTGTTCTCTTTATTATTCTCTTTGTTGCCCTATCATAATATACAGTGTTGAAATCAGGGATTTCTTCCCCTTTTTTCTGAACAAAAGGAACCAGCTTGAGAGTGGGGACCATGGGAGTGCTGGCAGCAGGTACTTGTGGGTCCTGAACCTCAGGGTTCTCAACATCTTGGGTCTGCCCTCCAGCTATGTCAGAAGTTGACTATTCTGTCTCAGTTTGTGTCAGCTTCAACCTCTCTGCCTCCTGCTTTTGCAGCTCCTCATCGAGCTTTCTCTTTGCTTCTTCAGCTGATTTTCTAGCTGCTTCTTCTGCCTCTTTAGCTGCTTCCTGGGCTTTCTCAGTTGCTTCTTCAGCTACTTTTCTTTTCCCTTCTTCTTCAGTATGCAGCCATTCTGCAGCTTCTTTTGCCAACCTCTAAGCTTCTTCATTTCTCCTTTTGGCTTCTTCCTCAGCCTTAGCCTGTTCATCCCGCTTTCCACCTTTGGTGGTGATCTTCTTCGTGAATCTCCTCTTCAGTGCTGTCATGTTCGGGGCATTTCGGAAGACAGATTCATCCCTATCAAAATGGTGGGTATACTCAAAATGCACCTTGTTTTCCTTACAATGCTCCGAAACTTTACCATGGGAGTCATTTCTGTGGTAGGGCATCTCACCAAAGTGGAACTTCTCCAGCTCCTCTACGAATTCACCAGCTTGTTTCACCTTAGTGAACCTGTAGCTTCCTAGTCTGAAGGGAAAGGGAGGATAAGCAGTCTTCTTATGCTCGAACAGGAAGCTTCCTATTCCATCCAAGAACACTTGTCTGACTGCCTCCTTATGGACAATGTAATCAGTTGCATATTTTGGCAGTAGGGAAGGTGCTCTCGAGCCTCCAAACATCCTGAAGTACATGCCATGTTCAGTTAAATAGTAGTCTGCATAATTTTGTATCACTTGCATGGCCTCCTCCGACATACAATCACACTCTTTCCAGAAAATGAGTGTGTATAGTGGCATAATGAAGTGCTCACAGACTTCACTGTAATGGCTGTGGTACTGGTGTGCCCATAGTGGTCTATAAGCAGCATAGACAGGCATTCTTTCCCTATCCGAGATGCACCGGAGACCAGGGAAAGGCTGGTTGCATAGTATACAGTCTATGAGTATTGAACTCATATAAAATTCAGACCTTTTCTGGGACTCTCCTCCTAAGGCTGAGGCCAAACAAGAAGAAAGACTGCTAGATACAAGGCTGGCCCAGTTGAAGATTGTCCCTTGGGTTGCCACATGAAAAATGATGGGTATCCACTCTAGCTTGAAGAATCTGCCATGAGCTCTCCCAAAGACCCTATTAAGCATCAGAGCTATAAATCTGTAGGGAGTCCTCAAGCTTGCTGTATCATACTCACCCATGGGTCTGTATCGGTAATGTTTTCCCTGCAACAGCATTCTCTTAAGAGTCTCTACTAGGTCCATTCTAATGCTATTCAGCTAATCATCAGATAAGAATACTTGGGCTTCTGGAAGGTGATAATCCAATGCCACATATCCAGGGCTAAATGCAGCATAGCCCTATCTTTCAACATTTTCCAGAATCATTGTGGTTACATCTGCCTGGGGCAGAATCTAGCCAATTACCTTAGAGCATGGGAACATCTCTGGCCTGGTGGCGACCTTCATAAGGGAAGATCTTTCAATGTTTGCATATATGGACTCTTCTTCTAATCCCATGTCGGGAACTTCTCTTCGGGTAATCAATCTGTAGATTCCCCCCCACTGGTATTCAGGTTCCAAGCCAAAAATACATTTAGTGTCTTCATATACGTATTCTGTCTTGGTGACCACTTCTACTTCTGGCTCTTGTTCGACCACAGGGGCCTTCTTCTTTTGTCTCTTTGACATTGTGAGCTCGAATTCTTCCTGCCATATATAACATTGTAACATTAAGCAATTCCAGTTGCAGACACTTATATGACAATGTGCAGTGTTTTACTTCTTTTATGTGTATCATGACAACAATTAGTTAACGAAGCTAACATATGTGTATGACCTTACTAACAGACCTATTGAAACATGATGCGTATTGTTCAGTGAATTAGTCTATGTCTAGCATGATTGAAAAGAGTTATATGCAGTAAGATTATGCAAGCTACCACTGTTTGCCAATACCAAACATTTCTCACAATGCAATCAGATGGAAAAACATCTACATTATCGCGAAGAAAACTCCTGCTCTCTGCGGGTGCCATTATCAAAACACTGCGTAGGACAGATAGGGGAAAATTACGCAAGCCCTCAAATGAATCTTTTAACAACACCACTACCCTTGCGATTTCTGGTTAACAAACTGAACGCCGTGACACATCCCCTCCACAGGTTAGGGTTTACAAATAACTACGCGTGGAACAGTGCAACTAAATGCTGGCTATTCGAGGATGCGGGTTAAAGGGCAACCCCCAAATGCTACAAAAAACCACAAAACCCTCCCCCTGCAAACCCATCATTACACACAGGGTGGCTAGGTGCAGACGGCATAACGACCGTCTGTACCAAACCCCCATCCAGTATGCGCGAGGTTGCAAACGGAAAGCCGTGGGAAAAATACTGCTTCGGGGTTAAAATGCCCCACCCCATGGTCAAAAGGATAAAAACTCCACCTATATAGGCGTCTAATTGAACGGGACGAGAAAGACGGCCGGGGCAGCAAACTATCATAGAAAACCACCAACATTTCAAACGGAAAGGGAAAAACGAAGAGCCTACCTGGCAATACGGCGAGTATGGTGGGTCGATGACGGTCAGGATTCCACAATTGCCACCTGGATGCTAGTACACCGATCGAGGGGTCCTTCACTAGCTTGAGAACACGAAATCCCGACAATGACAATGCTCGACAGTCGAAAAACAACAACAGAATAATCCAACAACTCGACTCTGTTTATATACACACGGCCATACTTCAGCGGCGGGTAAAAGATCGGATGGCGGACCGCCTTTGGGTCGGAAGTTGAAAGCCAACTTCCTTCCGCAACGATGGACGGCCAGAGCGTTAATCCATCCGCGGAAATATGCATGGCGGGAAAAACTAAAAATCAGACGTCAGAGAGCTTTGTATCGAAGGTCGAAAGTAAACTTCGGTCCACAATGGCGGCAGTCCAAAGCGTGAATTCATCCGCGAAGACACATATGGCGAGGAAAACATAAAACGATGGAGAGTTTTGTAATCGGAGGTTGAAAGCAATCGTCCTTCCGCAATGGCGGACGTCCAAAGCGAAAATCCTTCCGCAACGGTGGGGATAACCGGGAGTAAATCCTGAGTCGAAAAAAAAATGATTAACACGTCGGCAAGATCGGCGCTTCCTTCATCCGCAACGACGAAACCGTAAAGCATTCCAACGTCCGCAACAGGACTTAAACCGGAAGCAACAATACTTAAAGGATCGGAAATTTTAGAGCTTTGGCAGCCGCAACGGCGGAAAAGAAAAGACTTCGGGCAAGCGACTAAAGGCTGACATATCGGCTGGCGGATCGCTTTATACATCGGGCGTTAAACCTCTTTGGGAGCCGCAACGGCAGAAGAAATGATCAGAAAAACTCCCGATGCGAAACCACAAAGCATCCGACGTGAAAACAAAGAAATCGGAAAAAATAATCGAAGTCAAACCAAAAATCTATCCGCAACGGCGGAAGAAGAAGTGACAATGGTTCCGATGTAAAACCAAAACCCAGCCGATTTCTCCAACCGAATCGGGAGACAAGTCGAAGTTAAAACTAGACATCCATTCGCAATGGCGGAGAAAAAACTGACCAAAACCTTCTGACATAAACCCAAAAATCAGCCGATGTGAAAGACCGACGGATCGAAAGACGAAAATGCATTTCCTTCCGCAACGGCGGAAGACCAAAACGGAGATTCACCCGCAACGGCAGAAGATCAAAACAAAATACCTTCCGATTCAAGCATGCTTCAAATGCAGTTAAAGGCAAATGATGAATGTTTGATCAATCATTGAAATTCTTAATCATTTTAGAAAATTAAAAAACAGCTGTAGATCAATCCAAGCATAAGCAAGTCTTTCTGAAACGTTCTCAAACCAAATCCAAGAAGACGATCAAACTAATTCAAGCAAAAGGAGGCTCCCAAATTTTTTTGGAATTTTGGGAAATTGTTGCAGCTGTAACAATTAGCGACTACCTGGTGAACCCCATATTTCTGAATTAACTCCTTCCCAGTGCAAGACCGTCTGAATAAAAGTTGAAATATTCTAGATGTTTGTATCCCTGGGCTTTCCAACTTAAGAATTTAAACCATTGAGAAGTAGTCTATTCTTTGGGAAATGGTAACATCAGAAATATTGCAAGTCTGAATAACTCTTTTGAGGCCAAGTAAGTGAGGTTTATTTTGCCTATCCTTAGGTAGTTTCCATCTTGGACACCACAGGATTGTAACAGATAGTAAACAATATTATCCTTTTGTTGCTCATTCCCTTGCCAACTGCACTTTTGTGCCTTTTGAACTTTAGTTCTTTTGATATGAGTCCTCCTGCATGCCTTTCTTACTGAATTTTAATTCAGGATCCTCTATCCCATAGTGTCCTTTTGTGTGAACAGTGTACTTCATATTTCAGTTCACGGACGAAGAGGATCTTGTGGCAATTTAGTACTTCATGCTTTGATACTTTGCTTTGATATGTATTGTTTGTCTTTAAGGAGTTTTGACTCTTGATAGCTTTTAGCTTTTCTGAAATTATGGCATGGGATCATTTATATATGATATACTGTTTACTCTGCTTCCTTTTCGTGGGTCTTTTGCTATCGCCCCCTTGGATATTTAAGATGTGAAATGGATGGAGCCTCGAAATAATATTCCATACCTCTTTTACTTCTGAGTTATTTACAGGGATTAAGTAAGACTTCAATGAATGCATTGCCAGTTAGGAACACTACTACTAGAAGACATTCTATACTTTAAAGCACAGTCTTTGGCTCTAGATTTTAGTTAATAAAGAACCTTGATGTTTCCATTGCAACCAATGTTTGCCTCTTTATTCAAAAAACCGAAAGAAATGCTAGCAAAGCAATAAAAGAAAACAACATCAAATCAAATAATCAAAAGAAAAAGCATCAAAGCATTAAAGAACACAAAACAATTTATTTATGTACAAAGCAAAAAGAAAGAAAAATTTCGCCCACTCCTAAAAAAATTTAAATCTAGAGAGCTAAAGGGTGGGCTGGATCATAGACATGAGATATCTAACCATGGTCTAGCTGGGCTAGTTTTGAAACTGAACACATGTCTACTATCCTACAATCATCTCTTACAGCCTGAAGAAGTTGAAGGAGCTCAGGCTGAGTGTCAGTCATAGAACTGGCCTTGCTTGAGGTATGATGTCTTAGCTTACACTCAGTCAGATAGTTTCCCAGGACAGAATCATCAGATCCATTTCCTTCCCCTAGCTTAGTGACAGTATACTTCATATAAGGCTCTCTCGAAATCTTAATCTTATTTGGGGTACCCTTGAGAGGCAATAATAGATGAGACCAATCCGAAGCAAAATAGCCTTTTAACCTGGAAGACCAATCTCTGTTCAGAATAAGCCCATATCCACTAGGTATGTCAGCCATAGTAATGTCAATAGATTGACAAATCTTGTTGTTTGCAGACAAGCGAATGAGGACATTTTTCATTTCTCCCACTACTTTGACACCTGAGCTGTCTAATTGCGTTACTTCACAAAATGTGGACTCCGGATTTCCATTAATCTTTTTGCAAATCTCCAGAGGCATAACATTCACCGCTGATCCAGAATCTACCAAGCAATTATGCACATTGTGATTCAGCATTTCTAGGGTCAAAAGAAAAGGTGGGGTATCAGCTTTCTCTTCCCAACCTGGTTCTATGTCTTCTTCTCCTGGTTGGTTTTGAGTAGGCAAATCCTCTTCATGCTCTCCAATTTCATTAGTGTTTTCCTCACTGACACCTATCAGTTCTTCTACAGGTTTGACAGTCTCAGTGATTGGCTCTGCCTCTTGGTTGAGGGTATTGGCTCTAGGTGTTTTGTCCTCAACCTTCACCTCTACTTGTCTCTTGACATTCTTTTGTAGATTTGTAATCTTCGAAATTATGGTATTGTCTTCAATTGTTAAACCCATGTCCTTTGTTGTTGTAGGTGTGCATTCAGTTTTGAGAGAGCTCTCTTCAGTGTCAAACAACGAGATACCATTCCATGAAACCATAGTGTCATTATCTTGTTTCTCCATAGCCTGGTTTTTCTCCTCCTCCTTGCCACTGTTCTTGGTTACTTTAGAATCTAGCAGCTGATTCATAACCCGTGTTATTGAATTCAACCATTGCAGGCACTTCTTTTCCGAATGAGGTTGTTGGTGAAAAGTGCAGAAATTATCCCCCCCTGCTTCTGTTATGTTTACTGATGGTAGATGTGGGGGAGGGACTTGCCATTGGTTTTTATCCTCTATTTTTGGATAATAGGGTTTGTGAGTTTTCTGAGCTTCCCTCCCTTTCTCCAGGTCTATTATTCTATTGGATAGATTCTGCATCATTTTCAGCATTCCCTGATAATCATGTGAGTGATCCTCTTTAGGTTTAGACAGCAGTAAATCTCTTCTCCCGGTAGTCTTCTCTTTAGGTAAGTCAGGGTAATCTTCTACACTTTCC
The DNA here is from genome assembly GCA_001517045.1 of Pseudotsuga menziesii. Classification (NCBI taxonomy): domain Eukaryota; kingdom Viridiplantae; phylum Streptophyta; class Pinopsida; order Pinales; family Pinaceae; genus Pseudotsuga; species Pseudotsuga menziesii. The sequence continues at coordinate 372,801 of LPNX010248958.1, forward strand.
ATTTCAGCTTCTATCCTTCCTGCCTCTTTATAAGTCTCTACCAATGTAGGCTTGGCTTTCATTTTAGCGAACATAGCTAACTGAGGTCCTAGGGCAGATGTATAATATTCAATTAAGACCTTGTCTGAGGGTCTGTCAGCTTCAGAAAAATTCTTTAGGTATAATGAAAATATTTGAGTGAAGTTATGTACCTTTTCATTCTTCTCTTTTCTTAACAAACAAAGACCTTTCATCAAGGAGGCATGCGTTTTTTGGGCTATGTATTTACTCCTGAAAACCCTTTCGAAAGTATTCCAGTCTGGGATCGAGTTTGCGGGCAGGGAAAAGTACCATGAAGCAGCTGTCCCTTTCAAGGTAGGAGGGAATAATCTATAGACAACATCTTCATACTCCCCAGCCCTTAACCCTTCTACTGCTAAATAAAAATTCTGCAAGTGATCATCTACAGCAGTCTTCTCCTCAGGGTCAAACTTAGGCAGCAGCTTATCAAAACCCTGAGGTAAGTTATGCAATGGAGGTGTGAGGTTCAAAGGTGATCTAGCTCTCCAAGCAGGTAATGGGTTGGGCTGGTTCATAATCACACCAGCCATGAGTACAGGCAAAAGAAAAAAAATCTGAGCAAAGAGCAACGTAGGGTGAGAACAGGCTTTCTTAATTCAAAGGTATAACCGAAACCGGTAAGTACTTGGGTGAGGCTGAAAGCTTCAAAATATCTACTGGTAAGGTAATCTTGGGAAAACTAAGTTTCCACGGCCAGCCATTCACTAGTAGCCCTCATTCTAGCGCCAAAGCTGTTGAGGCCTGGAAATTCTCAGGCGACAACAGTAAGGGATTCTCCCCAGTCAACATTCCCAACTAGCCCGTTGACTGTTTGGTATAGGGAATCCGTCCGGTTTTCGGTCCAGCTACCGTACGTCAAGTAACAAACAAGGTTTTACTGGTTGCGGCCCGATCCACCGAGTTTTTTGTATTTTTGACTTAATGTATGAAATGCAAATGCCTAATTAACAATGCAGGGTGATCGAGATGCAGGGAACGGTCACAATGTGATGCGCAGGTTCTTACCTCTTGTCTTAGGCTCACCAATATCTAAATCACGTATGCAAGAACTAACTATCTATTCATTTGTCTATCTACCTATCCCCGGGGAGCCAAAATATGATTTATTTATGAGTAATGTGGATTATTCACGCATCATAAACATAAATTACAGGTAGCTGATATTCTTATCTACAACACATGAAAGATTAAAGATATTTCAACAATTAGATAGCCAACTGTTTCATTAGAAGCATACATTACTCATGGTGACATTTCCACAAAATGAACCAGAAATCATTTAAACAAGAACATAGGTTCAGAGAGTTAGAACGATCTCACGGTTAATGGACAAGAAACTGGAAAACAAAATATTTCATCTTTCAGTCATCCACAGCATAACATTTGGAAATTGCACCAATCTTTCTCCAGCAGGCAAACCATCTTTCTTTATTGCAAAGAGAAATAATTCTTCTTACAATATTCTTTCAAGTCTAACTGGGAAAAATTCCTTTCTTCCCTCTAAGTCTATTACATTTATACAAAAAGGTGAGATGGTTGGGTTGCCCAAAGTGACCTTTGGGCTTCCCAACCCCTCGTTTCCCAATGTTCTACTTTTCTTAAATGTTTTACAAAATAGTTACAAAATACAAAAGGTGACCAATCCCTCACGAGGAGGGCCCCACTTGGCTGTCTAGAAACTTCTTCCAAGCCACAGCATCAGAGACAATGCCCTCAAATGCGCAGGGTTCCAAAAACTGAATGTTGATTTCAAATTTTTTGGCCTGGTTCTTTATAGCTTCCACTCTGGCTGCGCTTAACCGAAGCTGGTCTTCCAAGATCTGCACACTAACTGCTGAATGGCCTACTTGGATTCTCAGAATCTGGTCATCAATGGCCTTAATGTGCTGCATTCTTGCTTCTTCATCCTGATATTTCTTCTCCAAAAACTCCAAAAATGAGTCATGGTCCGGGAAATCCTCGAGCCTCTGCTCAGCCTCTATTTGGCACCGGTTGTAGGTAATGAGAAGTCTTCTGAAAAACTCGGTGCATAATCCCTTTGTCTTTTTAACTGCCTTCTTGAAATATTCAGCGGTGTTGATGATGAACTCTACCAGGTCACAATCCCGCTTAAGGGCCTGTTTATCTTTTGATGGCAACTCTGCTGGAGTTTCTTCATTGTTTTCCAGCCTCACCATTCTTGCAGTCAGGACCTCTAGGACGTCCTGAGATCTGTCCACAAAGTAAGATGCAGTTTCCAAGATTTCTTCCAATCGTCCATCAATCTGCAGCACTCTACATCTTTCTTCTTCAACAGCAGTTTGTAGCTGCAGCATCTTGGCCTTTTGGGCCAAGACATGCTCTTTGAACGACTGGAGGTTAACCTGCTGTTCTCTTGCTTCCTCCAGAGTAGTTATTAGCGAAGAAATCTGTTCCTGGTGTTCCTTCTTCAATTCTTGGGTGTGCAGATCATTTGCCTCCAAGAGGATCTTTTGTTGCTCTTCTAGCTCCTCCACCTTTGCTAGTAGCTGTTCCTTTTCAGTTCTTAACCCTTCGTATTCTTTCTGTACTCTCTCCAGGGACTCCTGTGTCGTTTCCAACACTTTTATTTCTCCTTGGAGGGCCTGTACTTCAGCTCTTGAGGACTTCATTTCCCTTTGCATATCTTCATATTTCCTCTTGAGCCTGTTGCTTTCTTCCCTCTCTTTCCTCAATGTATCTTTCAACTGAGCAGAGCATTTCTTGGACTGTTCCAAGTCAGTTATTATATTTCCTACATTATCCTCTGAAGCTTGGATAAATGCAGACCCGACTCTTAGGGTGAATCTTGGATCTTGGTCTGTTCCTAACATAACACTCATATCCGTTATCATTTTACCAGGTAGACCTTCCGCCTCAACTTTCCTCTCTGTTCTCTTTATTATTCTCTTTGTTGCCCTATCATAATATACAGTGTTGAAATCAGGGATTTCTTCCCCTTTTTTCTAAACAAAAGGAACCAACTTGAGAGTGGGGACCATGGGAGTGCTGGCAGCAGGTACTTGTGGGTCCTGAACCTCGGGGTTCTCAACATCTTGGGTCTGCCCTCCAGCTATGTTAGAAGCTGACTGTTCTGTCTCAGTCTGTGTCAGCTTCAACCTCTCTGCCTCCTGCTTATGCAGCTCCTCATCGAGCTTTCTCTTCGCTTCTTCAGCTGCTTTTCTAGCTGCTTCTTCTGCCTCTTTAGCTGCTTCCTGGGCTTTCTCAGCTGCTTCTTCAGATGCTTTTCTTTTCCCTTGTTCTTTAGTATGCAGCCATTCTGCAGCTTCTTTTGCTAACCTCTGAGCTTCTTCATTTCTCCTTTTGGCTTCTTCCTCAGCCTTAGCCTGTTCATCCCCCTTTCCACCTTTGGTGGTGATCTTCTTCGTGAATCTCCTCTTCAGTGCTGTCATGTTCGGGGAATTTCGGAAGATAGATTCATCCCTATCAAAATGGTGGGTATACTCAAAATGCACCTTGTTTTCCTTACAATGCTCCGCAACTTTACCATGGGAGTCATTTCTGTGGTAGGGCATCTCGCCAAAGTGGAACTTCTCCAGCTCCTCTACGAATTCACCAGCTTGTTTCACCTTAGTGAACCTGTAGCTTCCTAGTCTGAAGGGCAAGGGAGGATAAGCAGTCTTCTTATGCTTGAAGAGGAAGCTGCCTATTCCATCCAAGAACACTTGTCTGACTGCCTCCTTATGGACAATGTAATCAGTTGTGTATTTTGGCAGTAGGGAAGGTGCTCTTGAGCCTCCAAACATCCTGAAGTACATGCCATTTTCAGTTAAATAGTAGTCTGCATAATCTTGTATCACTTGCATGGCCTCCTTCTACATACAATCACACTCTTTCCGGAAAATGAGTGTGTATAGTGGCATAATGAAGTGCTCACAGACTTCTCTGTAATGGTTGTGGTACTGGTGTGCCCATAGTGGTCTATAAGTAGCATAGAAATGCATTCTTTCCCTGTCCCAGATGCACCTGAGACCAGGGAAAGGCTGGTTGCATAGTATACATTCTATGAGTATTGAACTCATATAAAATTCAGACCTTTTCTGGGACTCTCCTCCCAAGGCTGAGGCCAAACAAGAAGAAAGACTGCTAGATACAAGGCTGGCCCAGTTGAAGATTGTCCCTTGGGTTGCCACATGAAAAATGATGGGTATCCACTCTAGCTTGAAGAATCTGCCATGAGCTCTCCCAAAGACCCTATAAAGCATCATAGCTATAAATCTGTAGGGAGCCCTCAAGCTCGCTATATCATACTCACCCGTGGGTTTGTATCGGTAATGTTTTCCCTGCAACAGCATTCTCTTAAGAGTCTCTACCAGGTCCATTCTAATGCTATTCAGCCAATCATCAAATAAGAATACTTGGGCTTCTGGCAGGTGATAAGCCAATGCCACATATCCAGAGCTAAATGCAGCATAGCCTTGTCTTTCAACATTTTCCAAAATCATTGTGGTTACATCCGCCCAGCGCAGAATCCAACGAATTACCTCAGAGCATGGGAACAACTTTGGACTGGTGGTGACCTTCATAAGGGAATATCTTTCAATGTTTGCATATATGGACTCTTCTTCTAAGCCCATGTCAGGAACTTCTCTTTGGGTAATCAGTCTATAGATTTCCCCCCACTGGTATTCAGGTTCCAAGCCAGAAATACATTTAGTCTCTTCATATACGTATTATGTCTTGGTGACCACTTCTACTTCTGGTTCTTCTTCGACCACAGGGGCCTTCTTCTTTTGTCTCTATGACATTGTGAGCTCGAATTCTTCCTACCATATATAACATTGTAACATTAAGCAATTCCAGTTGTAGACACTTATATGACAATGTGCAGTGTTTTACTTCTTTTATGTGTATCATGCCAACAATTAGTTAACGAAGCTAACATATGTGTATGACCTTACTAACAGAGCTATTGAAACATTATGCGCATTGTTCAGTGAATTAGTCTATGTCTAGCATGATTGAAAAGAGTTATATGCAGTAAGATTATGCAAGCTACCACTGTTTGCCAATACCAAACATTTCTCACAATGCAATCGGATGGAAAAAAATCTACATTATCGCGAAGAAAACTCCCGCTCTCTGCGGGTGCCATTATCAAAACATTGCGCGAGACAGATAGGGGAAAATTACGTAAGCCCTCAAATGAATCTTTTAACAACACCACTACCCTTGCGATTTCTGGTTAACAAACTGAACGCCGTGACACATCCTCTCCATAGGTTAGGGTTTACAAATAACTACGCGCAGAACAGTGCGGCTAAATGCTGGCTATTCAAGGATGCGGGTTAAAGGGAAACCCCCAAATGCTACAGAAAACCACAAAACCCTCCCCCTGCAAACCAATCATTACACACAGGGTGGCTTGGCACAGACGGCGTAACGGTCGTCTGCACCAAACCCCCATCCACTATGCGCGAGGTTGCAAATGGAAAGCCGTGGGAAAAATACTGCTTCGGGGTTAAAATGCCCCACCCCATGGTCAAAAGGATAAAAACTCCACCTATATAGGCGTCTAATTGAACGGGACGAGAAAGACGGCCGAAGCAGCAAACTATCATAGAAAACCACCAACAGTTCAAACGGAAAGGGAAAAATGAAGAGCCTACCTGGCAATACGGCGAGTATGGCAGGTCGACGACGGTCAGGATTCCACAATTGCCACCTGGATGCTAGTACACCGACCGAGGGGTCCTTCACTAGCTTGAGAACACGACAGTGCGACAATGACAATGTTCGACAGTCGAAAAACAACAATAGAATAATCCAACAACTCGACTCCATTTATATACACACGGCCAAACTTCAGCAGCGGGTAAAAGATCGGATGGCGGACCGCCTTTGGGTCGAAAGTTGAAAGCCAACTTCCTTCCGCAACGGTGGATGGCCAAAGCGTTAATCCATCCGCGGAAATATGCATGGTGGGAAAAACTAAAAATCGGACGTCGGAGAGCTTTGTATCGGAGGTCGAAAGTAAACTTCGGTCTGCAACGGCGGCAGTCCAAAGCGCGAATTCATCCGCGAAGACACATATGGCGAGGAAAACAACAGACGGTGGAGAGTTTTGTAATCGGAGGTTGAAAGTAATCGTCCTTCCACAATGGTGGACGACCAAAGCGAAAATCCTTCCGCAACGGTGGGGATAACTGGGAGTAAATCCTGAGTCGAAAAAAAAATGATTAACACGTCGGCAAGATCGGCGCTTCCTTCATCCGCAACAGTGGAACCGTAAAGCATTCCAATGTCCACAACGGGACTTAAACCGGAAGCAACAATACTTAAAGGCTCGGAAACTTTAGAGCTTTGGCAGCCGCAACGGCGGAAAAGAAAAGACTTTGGGCAAGCGACTAAAGGCTGACGCGTCGGCTGGCGGATCGCTTTATATATCGGGCGTTAAACCTCTTTGGGAGCCGTAACGGCGGAAGAAATGATCAGAAAAACTCCCGATGTGAAACCACAAAGCATTCGATGTGAAAACAAAGAAATCGGAAAAAATAATCGAAGTCAAACCAAAAATCTATCCGCAACGGCGGAAGAAGAAGTGACAATGGTTCTGATGCAAAACCAAAACCCAGTCGATTTCGCCAACCGAATCGGGAGACAAGTTGAAGTTAAAACTAGACATCCATCCGCAACGGTGGAGAAAAACCTGACCAAAACCTTCCGACATAAACCCAAAAATCAGCCGATGTGAAAGACCGACGGATCGAAAGACGAAAATGCATTTCCTTCCACAACGGTGAAAGACCAAAATGAATATTCACCCGCAATGGCGGAAGATCAAAACAAAATACCTTCCGATTCAAGCATGCTTCAAACGAAATTAAAGGCAAATGATGAAGGTTTGATCAATCATTGAAATTCTTAATCATTTTAGAAAATTGAAAAATAGTTGTAGATCAATCCAAGCATAAGCAAGTATTTCTGAAACGTTCTCAAACCAAATCCAAGAAGACAATCAAACTAATTCAAGCAAAAGGAGGGTCCTAATTTTTTTTGGAATTTTGGGAAATTTTTGCAGCTGCAACACAAGCATAGTCACCCAACCGAAATTTCCAACCCACGGTGAGTTTAACATAGGTTAAGTGTATGGAGATTTGAAATTGCATTAAATTAGCACCGATAGTAACAGTCTTGGAGGTGTAAGACATGCCAGGAATGGATGGCACAGTTATGATATGAGCTGCCTTTAGATCTATGTGGTGGAATGAAATCAATTGAGCATCCATGATCGATTGAGCATGGCGGGTAGTTTCAAAAAATTTCATTTCTCATGAATTTGAATGAGTGATTTTTATAACAATGTGTTTTGTTTTGGATGGCCTGGTGTTTTGGATTACCTGGTACCCTACAACATAACCAGACAAATATATAACATAATTCTGATTATGTAAAAATGTCTTGTGGATACCTTCAGAATTTTAAATTGGCATAAGAAGCAACATTACCTGATGGGACTCCTTTGGTGTGAATTCTACCAACCTTGACTCATCCACACAAAATCATATTATTCTGACTTAGGTACACCTGCATTGTTCTTCATCTAGTCCCATCTTTATCTCAAGTGATAGTAAATTGCACTTGCCAGTCACTTCTGTTGATGGTAAAAAATGGAAAGAATCCGTACATTAGCATATAGAATAAGATTGTAATGAATGTGCTCTAAAAAATTCTATAGAATGCACTAGGATGATATGGCATTGTGATATGGATTTGCTTTATTAGTTGCTCATATAGCTTTGATCTCAATGTTACAGTCTGTTAATGTGATAGTTGTTAAGATCCATATTTGTACATTTATCCAAGAATGAAGTTGTTATCTATTTTGGGAAAGCTGTTAAGTCGTTTCTACAATCTACCGTAGTCTGGAAGGTTGTTTTTTTTCATTACTGTTCAATCATGTCTTTCACTTGGTTTTTGAAATTGTTGTTTAATTTGTCTTTCACTTCGTTTTTGACATTGTTGTTTAATTTGTCTTTCACTTGGTTTTTGACATTGTTGTTTAATTTGTCTTTCACTTGGTTTTTGACACTATATTTTGTACATCATCTTCATGAATCTATAAATATTTCCACGTTCTACAACTAGTTTTTTTATTTTGGTTCAAAAAGTGCCTTATGTATGCATTTTTACATAGCATGGGATTTTTAGTCTTAAAATGATTATATCAACAAATTTGACCATGAAGATACCATGAATTTATCATAATAAAGAGTATCATTGTATAGGCCTTAAACATATACTTATTCATAATTTGTAAGCATTTCGGTGAAATTGAAATTAATCACTAAAATCCTGATTTGTTATGTAAAAAACAGAGTGTTAATCTACAAAAATGGGCTTAACAAAATGCATGCCACAATCCATACATATATTATTAATTTAAATTAATACCATGGGATTGAAGACAAATATATGTTTGAAAAAAACCTCTTTCAGTTTCCTAAAATTATGTTTCATTTTCACGCAGATAATTTGACAAAATAACAAATTTTATGTTTGGAACCAAGTCTTACCATGTTCATAAAAATTCCCACCTAACCATCACTATTGAGTATTTTTGAGTTATTTAAGTTGGAAATAGTGTGGTTTACTATTTTCCACTTTACTGTACATATAGGTTTTCAATTTGGGTTCCAAAAGTGTCTGCAGTGTCATTTTTGGAGAGAAGGAGATTTTTAGACTTAAAATGAGTCAACAAATTTGATCATTCATATATTATGACATTATTATAGTAAAGAGTATCATAATTTATGCATTAAAGATGTACATATTCATAATTTGTAAGTATCTTGGTCAGATTCAAAATTAATCAGTAAAATCCTGAGTTGTTATATAAGAAACATAGTGTAAATCTGTAAAACTAGGATTACAAAAATGCACGTCACAGCCTGGGCCTACAGCACCAGGATAGTATCCTACTTATATCATACTATAAGTATTATACATGTATGAATTATCATATTTTAGAAGTAGCATTGTCATAATTGGAAAAGAATGTCTAAATTCATAATTTAGTTTTGTAAAAACAGAGTGTAAATCTGTAAAAATGGGCTTAGAAAAATGCCTGCATACCTGGAGCTGCTATATACTATGCACAAAAGCCTCCTTCATAATTTTTAAAATATGTTTATTTTGTGTACAGTAAAGTTTTGAAAATTGCAATTTTTTTGTTTTGAACTTTATTAGACTAGGTTGTAAAATGCACGCCTAGCCCTCATTGTTTAGTATTTTTTAGTGATCTCAGTTGGATATGGTTTTCTTACTGTTTTACACCTTCCTGTACTTCTATTTTTCTAATCTTGGCTAAAAACATGACTGTTGTGCAAAAACATTGCAAGGTTTCCTTGTAAATGTGAAATGCCTCATTAGTGCACTAAAATGCAAGCATACATTCCATCCTTAGGTATTTTTAAGTGGCTTAAGTTGGAGAATATATGTTTCTTCTTCCCATGTTCTTACACATGTCCAAATATATCTCATAATATTTGCATGAAGACCAGAAATGTCTCATAAAATTTGCATGAGGATCTTGTAGTAGGCCCACAGCATCAAGATAGTATTCTATTTATATCATACTATATGTATTATACATGTATGACTTATTAATCTGTCACAGTAATCTAGGGACTAAAACATAGTCTCATAAGAGATTTCAGACAATAAGGCATGAAGATGGTATAATAGTGCTACAAAATGAGTAGCCGCTCTCTATAATCAATAAAGAATGAGTAATACAATACAATGATCATGCTGGAAGCATGAATGACAAAGCAATTTGAATTCCCAAGGAGGTCATTTGAATTGAATGAGTAAGTCTAGCTTAGCTAAATGTAAGCCACCGTCAACACTCAAGTTAACTACTGATCAAAACCCTAATTGACTCAACTAAGCCCTAACTGAAGTCTGAGTGCAATAAATGACTGATTCTAACTGAAAGTAGCCCAGACACATGTCACTGCAAGCCAACCAACAAGTGATAGTGCATCAATGACTCTAATGAACCCCAATGAGGTTAATTGAAGTGTAACTAACCATCAAAAGTGGTTGGAGGTGCCCCTATTGACTCCAGTGCATTAAATAATCAATAAATAATCAATTTAATGAAGGAAGGCACCTTCACTGCTCTGTTTAACTGATTGTAACCATCAGTTAGCAATATGGGTCATTAATGACACTTAGATCACCCTTGGAGTGCTCCAGTTAGCCTCCCCGAATGTAGGAGAAGGCTAAGTTAGCCTCCTTGACTGAAGGTAGGAGTGGGTGTGCTCATGCTGATGTCATCTAGTGCTCCTCTGATGTCAATTAAGTCAATAAAACTTAGGATAATGGTTTAACTAGGCAAAATTGACCAAAATGAGTGTGTATGGTGGTAAATGTCCCCAACACCCCCCCTTAAGCTATACTCAAGAGGAGTAGAAAACATAAAATGCATAAGAATGCTAGGGCCCAGGAAACTAAGGCCATAGGTCACCCTGTACAATACTGAAACTCAAACAATGCTAAAAAACAAACTAAGTGAGGAAACAAGGGAAAATCCAGTGGGAAAAAACCCCCCTCAAGCTGAACACTGGAAGTAGTAGAATCACCCTGATGAACTCACCCCCAACACTGAACGAAGGTAAGTGAACTTATTTTTTGAAAATCTCTTGGTGAAGATGTCTACAATATGCTCATGAGTCAGGCAGTATTGCAGAATAATGGTCCTGTCATGCACTAGCTCCGTGATATAGTGCATGTGTATCTCTACATGCTTGGTCCTCTTCCTGGTAACTGGATCTGTGGATATCTTAATAGCACTTTGATTGTCACAAAAGAGGACAGTGGACAAAGTACTACCAAGATCAAACTCTAAAACAATGCCTTGCAACCAAACTGCTTGGATGCAAGCATTCACCACTCCTCGATACTCGGCCTTTGCTGAAGATAATGCTATGGTGGCCTGATTTTTGCTAGACCAGAAAATGGGGCCACCAACAAACATGAAGACATATCCATAAGTTGACTTCCAATCAATAGAATCACCTGCCCAATCGAAATCTGTGTATCCAACCAACTCTAGCTCGGAGTCTGCAGCATAGTGAATGTCGTAGGTCCTGGTTCCCTAAATGTACTGGAGAATCCTCTTGGCTGCCTTCCAATAAAGATCATGTGGCTGCTGCATGTATCTTTATATAGCATTCACGGCACATCATATATTAGGCCGAGAATGTGTCAAGTATAACAAGCTACCAATCAGCTGTCGATAAATAGTGCAGTCCATGGGAGGTGTGCTTTTTCCTTCTTCAAGGCTGATCCCTGAAAGGAAAGGGAATGGTCCAGGCCTACATTCAGCCATGTTAAAATTCACTAATAGGTGTGATGTGTATTTGTACTAAGTGACCATTATCCCATCAGAATTTTGCTCAATTTCGAGCCCCAAAAATTGTTTTAAGAGCCCCAAATCACTCATTTCAAATGCATTGTGGAGAGCAGTTTTGATGACTAAAATAGAAGCAACTGTGCTACTTGTGATTAGTAATTTATCAACACATAAAACAATAATAATCAAATTACCATCAGATTGCTGTATATACACATTTGGATCTAATCTACACCTTTGGAAATTTTGCAAGAGAAGGAAGGCATCCATCTTGGAATACCACTCTCTTGGGGCCTGTTTTAACCCGTATAGTGACTTCTTTAGCTTCCAAACCAAAGATGGATCAGAGATGTAGCCCTCAGTATACTTCATGTATATCTCCTCATGAATATATCCATATAAAAAGGCTGACTTAACATCCATATGATGCACTTCCTAGTGCTTAGATGCTGAAATTGCCAAAACTAGGCGGATGGAGTCCATTTTTGCAACCAGTGCAAAAGTCTCATGGTAGTCCACACCTTGGACCTGGGAGAAACATTTTGCCACCAGAATTGCCTTATATTTTTAGGTGCTTCCATCAGAAGCAACCTTGGTCCTAAACACCCACTTTCATTGAACCAATTTCCTTCCTGAAGGAAGAGAAACTAGCTCCCAAGTAGTGTTTTTCTGAAGAGAATTCATCTCTTCATCCATGGCAACTTGCCATATCGGATCCTTCCGAGCATGGTAGTAGGATTTTGGGTCTGAAATAATAATTAAATAACAATTTTTGGACTGAAAATTATCAGGACAAGAGAGCACAATACCTGCTGTTTGGAAATCAGACCGGGTTCTCCTTGGATCATCCGGATTTCCAATGTTATCTCCTGCGGAGGAGAGTGTCTGTCGGGCCCATGTTGGGAGATGATTTTTTACTTCGGGTTCTGATTCAGCATCTGATATTTTCTGTACACTAATATTAGAAATCATAGGATCCAAATAGAGTTCATCCCCCCCAATTTCATCATCCTAATATTCAGTAGAATAGGAAGGAAATTCAGTAGTTTTCTCCTTCACTAGTTCCACCTCCTGAAGAGGCTCATCGAACTTGACACTCCTTTCGATGATGAAATTTTTTGTTTTGATATCCAGTAGCTTTAAACCTTTTGATTCATTAGGATACCTAATAAAGAGACATTCTATGCTTTTCAGTTGCAAAGCCCTCCTTTTATCAAGTGGAATTCAGGCCCATGCAGTGGACCCAAACACTCGCAGGTTTGACACATCCGACTTGTGTCCGAAGTATGCTTCGAAAGGGGTCTTCCCTTTCACAGATGAGTGTGGCACTCTATTTTGAATGTATTCTATAGCATGGATGGCTTCAGCCCACAAATTTGCATCCAACTTCTTTTATTCCAACATACAGGTGGTCATCTCCTTGAGAGACCGATTCTTCCTTTCCGCTACACCGTTCTGCGGGGGAGTGTAGGGAATTGAATGTTGGACCTGAATACCACTTTGGGAACATATGTGCAGCAAATCATTAATGACATACTCCCCACCATTATCATATCTCAATATATTTATCTTAAGCCCAGATGCATTCTCGATCAAGGCCTTCAGTTCAGTGAATTTTTCACATACTTCATACTTCTTTTTGAGAAAGAAGACCCATGTGTACCTGGAAAAATCATCAATAAAAGTCAGAAGATACCTTGATCAATTCATGGATGTGATAGGCATGGGACTTCTGATATCAGAATGTATTAGCCCTAAGATGCGTATATCTCAGTTTGCCTTCCCCCGATCGAACTTGTCCTCAGGGCGCTTTCCAACAACACAACCCTTGCAAATTCTGGTGGTTTCCTTGATGACCGAGAGGCCTTCAACCATGAATTTTTTCTGTAATTGCTGCAAGTATTTGAAATTGAGATGGCCAAACCTCTCATGCCATATTCTACTAACTTCATTTCCATGCGTCAACAGTGCGGTGGGCTTTGCATCCGCCACAAAGTGGGAAAAATCATAGGATTTTGCATGATGGTTTGCAAGGCCTTTTGCAACAAGTTTCCCAGATGCAAGTTCTATTATCTCAACATCATTCGCACTGAATGATACTCTCTTAGGAATTCCTATATTTTTCATCTGATAGACACTAAGGATATTTGATGCCAGAGATGGTACATACAAAACATTAGAAAAATAGCCATTCTCAAGATCAACCATACCTTGTCCTTCTGAAATGATGGTGGAGTCATCTCCCATGTGGATGGGGATGGATTTTCCAGTATCCAAAGATGAGAAGGAGTCTCTTTCAGCCATCATGTGGTTCGAATCTCTAGAATCTATCAAGAGTGCTTTGGACTTCGAAGTGCTTGCCATGAGGGCATGACCTCTTTCATGCTGTGGTTCTCATTCTTGCTGATCTCTCCTTCGAAAGCTTTCTGGAAGATTGATGTGATTTCTCTCAAGGAGAGAGGTAGCTCCATCAAGATTCTTCTTCATGTAGGCATGTTCAGGGTGGAAGCCCTTCCTGCAGTATGAACACTTGACTTTTTCCTTTCCATGATGCCCTTTTCCTTTGTTCTTCTTTGAGCCAGAAGACTTATCATGCTGTTGGTTTTCAACTTTAGGCTTAGGAGATTTGAATTTAGTTTTTGGGTTCTTCTGTTGCTTTCCTTTACCCTTTAGATCTTTGGGCCGAAATACATGGAGGGCTTGATCACGGGAGGATCTGATGATCTCCATTTGGACAAGCTTATCATGTTCACTTGTTAGGGACTCAATGAAGGCTTTGAGTGTATGCATCTTCCATCCAGGGGTTGTGATCTTCCCCGCACGGAATGTAGAGACAAAAACTGAATAATCAACTCCATTTTTGGAGAGTATGGTGAGGATGAGCTGATCATCCTCCTTCTTCACTTTGCATTGCTTCAACAGTAAGACAATGTGCTTGAACTTTGTGAAAAAGTCATTCAAGGTCTCGAAATTGGAAGGCTGGAGAGACATCAACTCATTCTCAAGCTGGTATACTCTCAAATCATCCTGCTTTCCATACAGGGTTTCCAATTTGTCCCAGATTTCCTTTGGAGTCTTCAATCCCAAAAGATGGAAAAGAAGATATCGGGAAACAAAAAGGCACAAGAATATGAATGCTTCATCCTTCTTGTTCAAGAATCTAGCTTTGTCTGTCACAGAAGCAGGCTCTTCTTCAGTGTCCATAGTGACCCTATAGAGTCCTTTGGCATGTAGTTGGATCTCCATGTCTCCTTTCCATGAGTGGAAATTGAATAGAGTCAAGAGTTCTACGGAAGAAGCCATCTGAATCTGCTGGAGCGAATGCTTTCACCTATTAAAAACCTAAAAATCACAACAAAAGGGGCACCGTAAGGTTGAACAGCATGCACATTTTAGGCTTTCATCACACCCAGCATAGTCAATCAAGCAAGCCTGATCAACAATTTCCTTACTTGGGGTATTAAGTGGTAAGCCTTAGCTTCTGGTGCAGTGCTGGATTTTTGAGCTATTGCTCAATTTTCATGTAATATCTGTCAAAAACCTTTTTTTTGAGAGATCTGAGCTTCGTTTGTGAGCTCTGATACCATATTAATCTGTCATAGTAATCTAGGGACTAAAACATAGTCTCATAGGAGATTTCAAACAATAAGGCATGAAAATGGTATAATAGTGCTACAAAATGAGTATCCGCTCTGTATAATCAATAAAGAATGAGTAATACAATACAATGATCATGCTGGAAGCATGAATGACAAAGCAATTCGAATTCCCAAGGAGGTCATTCGAATTGAATGAGTGAGTCTAGCTTAACTAAATGTAAGCCATAGTCAACACTCAAGTTAACCACTGATCAAAACCCTAATTGACTCAACTGAGCCCTAACAGAAGTCAGAGTGCAATAAATGACTGAGTCTAACTGAAAGTAGCTCAAACACATGTCACTGCAAGCCAACCAACAAGTGGTAGCACATCAGTGACTCCAATGAACCTCGATGAGGTTAACTGAAGTGTAACTGACCATCCGAAGTGGTTGGAGGTGCCCTTGTTGACTCCAGTTCATTAAATAATCAATAAATAATCAATTTAATGAAGGAAGGCACCTTCACTGCTCTATTTAACTGATTGTAACCATCAGTTAGCAATATGGGGCATTAATGACACTCAGATCACCCTCGGAGTGCTCCAGTGAGCCTCCCCGAATGTAGGAGAAGGCTAAGTTAGCATCCTTGACTGAAGGTAGGCATGGGTGTGCTCATGCTGATGTTATCTAGTGCTCCTCTGATGTCAATTAAGTCAATAAAACTTAGGATAGTGGTTTAACTAGGCCAAAATGACCAAAATGAGTGTGTATGGTGGTAAATGTCTCCAACATGACTTATCATAATTTATAAGTAGCATGGTCATAATTGAAAAGAATGTCTAAATTCACAATTTTGTTTTGTAAAAGCATAGTGTAAATCTATAAAAATGGGCTTAGAAAAATGCCATCCATAATGTTTATAGAGGTGATTTTCAAAACGTAATGCCATATACTTGGAGCTATATATACTATGGACAAAAACCTCCTTCACAATTTTTAAAATATGTTTATTTTGTGTATAGTAAAGTTTTGAAAATTGCAATTGTTTTGTTTTGAACTTTATTTGACTAGGTTTGTAAAATGCACGCCTAGCCCTCAATGTTTGGTATTTTTTAGTGATATCAATTGGATATGGTGTTTTTTATTTTTTTACACCTTCCTGTATTTCTATTTTTCTAATATTGTCTAAAAACATGCTTGTTGTGCAAAAACATTGCAAGGTTGCCTTGTAGATGTGAAATGCCCGCTCTGTCCACTAAAATGAAAGCATAAGTTCCATCCTTAGGTATTTTTAAGTGGATTAAGTTGGATAATATATGTTTCTTCCTCCCGTGTTCTTACACATGTCCAAATATGTCTCATAATATTTGCATGAAGTCTAGATATGTCTCATAACATTTACATGAGGATCTTGTAGCGGGCCCACAGCCTCAAGATAGTATTCTATTTATATCATACTATATGTATTATACATATATGACTTATCATAATTTATAAGTAGCATGGTCATAATTGAAAAGAATGTCCAAATTCACAATTTTGTTTTGTAAAAGCAGAGTGTAAATCTGTAAAAATGGGCTTAGAAAAATTCTCGTCATAATGTTTATAGAGGTAATTTTCAAAACCTAAAGCCATATACTTGGAGCTATATATACTATGGACAAAAACCTTCTTCATAATTTTTAAAATATGTTTATTTTGTGTACAATAAAGTTTTGAAAATTTCAATTTTTCTATTTTGAACTTTATTTGACTAGGTCTATAAAATGCATGCCTAGCCCTCATTGTTTAGTATTTTTGGGTGATGTTAGTTGTATATGGTGTTTTTTATTGTTTTACACCTTCATGTACTTATATTTTTCTAATCTTGGCTAAAAACATTTATGTTGTGCAAAAACATTGCAAGTTTGCCTTGTAAATGTGAAATGCCCACTTAGTCCACTAAAATGCAAGCACAAGTTCCATCCTTAGGTATTTTTAAGTGGCTTAAGTTGGAGAATATATGTTTCCTTCTCCCATGTTCTTGTACTATTCCATATTTTCATTTTAAGCCATAAAAAGTATTTTTTATACAAAATAACTATATTGTGTATTAAAGTTGATTATTTTATTGGTTTTGCAGAATAACTCATTAATGGATCATTCGTACCAGTCATCTCAACAAAATATTCCTCGAAAAAGAGGTCTACAGAAGGAAGCAGAATTGAATAATATTCTAATTTCACCCCCACATGATATTTTCCTTCAATTCACTCCTGCTGGGGGTAAAAAAGCTGCTATTCATGTTGTCTGTCAACAATGTCAAGCACTTACAGATTAGAACTCCATATTAGAAAATAATACTACGAATTTCCATCAAACAACAGGAAATTATGCAGCAGCTGTTGAAATTAGATGTCCTGTATGTAAGCAATGTGTGACAAACAACAATGTTTGTCAACAACCTAGGCAGCCTTTGACTCCAATTATAATTGAGGGAAATGGTAATGTACAAGATATAACTCTTGACCATACTATTAACTATGATTCACATAATGTGGTCCGAAATGTCCCTCAAACTTTCAATTGTTGATGATGCTACCATTACAAATAATTTGTGTCAAAGTATAAAAGGTTGTTTTTCTCAACAACCTAGGTTGCCTTTGTCTCCAGTTACGGTTGAAAGGAATGAAAGTCTAATCCTACCTAGTGGACAACAATTTGAACATGCATCCCTTGAGAAGTTGGATACAACTAGAAGTCATGAACCAGTTGAAAGAACTACCTTTCATGAACAAATGGATAGAAACGCACCTACAAAAAATCAAAATTCTACAGATGCACAAGCTTCAGTAGAAATGACTGAAGGACAAATGGATAGAAATTTGCCTACATAAAATCAAAATTCTGCAGATGTACAGGATTCTGTACAAGTGCCTAAAGGTCAAATGGATAGAAATGCAACTACAGAAAATCAAAATTCTGCAGATGTACAAGCTTTAGTACAAATGCCTAAAGGACAAATGGATAGAAATACAACTACAGAAAATCAAAATTCTGCAGATGCAAAAGCTTCAATAGAAATGCCAGAAGGACAAAGGGATAGAAATGCACCTATAGAAAATAAAAATTCTATAGATGTACAAGCTTCAGTACAAATTCCTGAAGGGTGTTCAACAGATCAAACTACATATGCTATAACTAGAAGGTCAGCAGGAAACCGCTTAAGGACATCCTTATTGAGTCTTAAGAAGCAGTTTGGATGGTTTAACCACAAAGTAAATGAGGGGAACAAAAAATTTAAGGAAATTGGTAGATGGTTCTCTGGGAAGTCACTTGAAGATGTAGATGAAAATGACATTATTTCTAGAATTGGGTACTTCATGAGCAAAAATTATAGTGAAGATTCTAAATTTGAGGATGTTCTTGAACACCTAGATGGAGTGCTTCATAAACTTCAATCAATTGTTATGCAAGAGATCCGTAATGATTTTATGCCTAGGAATATGGATTTTGTATTTATTGAATCAAGCATGAGCCATAAGGCTTTGCAATGTCTGAAGTGGATTGACCGTCATGGTGTATTGCAAGGGGTTAGTCCAACTTCAGTTTCCAAGGAGATGAAAAAGTGGAGCAAAGAAGCTGAAGATATTGATATGGATTGGGAGATAACCGATGGTCTTACATATGGAGTTAGACTAAAGCAAGTAAAGTCATATGCTTCCTTTATGGTTGAGTCCTATGAAAAGAGGACTGGAAGTAGAGTCATTGAAGTTTCTTTCAAACTTGGTATTGATTCTCGTGTACATTATGATCGAGGTGGGCAGGTATGTGAGATATTATTTGAGTTACTAGAAGATAGTGGCTTGATGTCTTGTGTATGCCTTGGAAAATGGGATGGAAAGGAAATAATATAAACAACTTTTATCATATGTTGTTGATCTTACAAATGAGGATAACTTAATGAATCAGATAAACAAACTTTCACAAGGCGAGATCCTAATGCCAGATGGAAGGGTAGTGGAAGTGAATTTGTTCGAGTGCCATGATCTAGTGGTCATATGCAGTTTAGTATGCAATAATAATGATTCTCCAATGGGGAATAATTTTTGTCCTTGGTGCACATGCCATAAAAAATCTATACACATGGTTACAGATAATATCAAAATTCAATATGGGGATACTATTCGTAGTATTTCCAAGTTTTATGCAATGTCACCGAACTTGCTCATAGTACGTTTTACATATTTATTAAAAGTTTATTGATTTTTGTTCATATCTTGCCTTGACATTCTTAATCTTACTTTGTGTTAAAACTTTAGGAATTGAATCCTGTTTTCGAACAAAGCATTGAAGGATGGGAAGAAAAGATGGATGAGTATATTACAAACATTCAACTAGCCTTATGCAGCAGAGAATTGAATATTATCAAAAAGTATCTCATGAATAGAACAAATGGTCAAAAGGTACATGTTTTCATAATTATTTCTTTACTATAAATGGAAATTATTATTATTTAACTAAATCGCACCTAGTGAAACATGTGCTTCCAACTTATTACAGCTGACTCCTGGCTCAATGTCCAACCTTGTATATTGTGCTCGCCATGCTGGAATTAGAACTGTTTTGAAGATGTTTCGTGAAATTCTAAAGAATGCACAAGATTATGACAAGGTTCATCCAACTAGAGCAATTGAGGAAACGAATTTTTTTCAAATTTGGGAGGTGATGGAGAAAATTGGTGTTCCATGTAATACTGGGGAACCATACCATCATAAAGGCCAAAAGTACAATGATCTTAACTATGGGAAATCAGATGGATCCGCATTAGACAAGATCCTCATTCGGCATGAGGGTATTTTAAAGGTTTAATAATTATGTTAGCATATCCAATATTTTTAATGTGGGTCTTGACTAACAATAAGTGATGATTTTATGATGGCATAAGAGTGAAATTCGCTCTTATTTTTATGCAATTTTAATAGAAAATTAAGTAGTGTATAATGTACAATGAAATGTTGTGCTTGTAGGTTATTGAAGGCCTACCAGATGAAGAAAACTTCAAAAAGTTGGTGAGGATGTGGAAGTGTCATAAAGAATTCCACGTGGTGCAATTGGAAGGGTGTGTAGGGGATAATAAATATGAATATGAGGAAAAGTACGTCAATTTATACTAAGTTCATAGTATTATGTGTTTCACCATGGTGGTTTTATCTCATTCACGATATAAAATTTGATCCAATATCATTGCATGATTGGATTCCTTGATAGTGACTGGATTTGGTTGTGTTCTTGTTGTTTAGGAGATGAGATGGTTCCTTATATGCATATCCAAGGGGTCCATGCTCTTTAGATGACTAGGGCTGCTCATCCTTATACTTTAGAACGGTTAAGGAATGAAGTAATGGAACTTAAGCATAGGGAAATGGAAAATTTGAACAACAACCAAGGAGGAGGAAGAGGAGTCGCTAAGAAGTATAGAAACACATTTCAACATGACAAAATGTGTCTTGTAAATGAGATGCGAGCACAATTTTTCAAACTGGTTATGAGATCAGAGGGTACTTTCCAAAATTTTAAAGAAAGAAGATTTTTGGCTTCCAATATTAGATGTCAACTTCGTGTTGAATATGAAAAGACAAGAAGTCCACTTAATGACGAAACTACAACACAGTTGGCATCTCGCTTCCCTAATGTCACTTCTAAGCAAGTAAAACAACTATTTCAACCATGGGTAAGACAATCTAAGAAATCATTGATTGCACCACCAACCATAAGTATTCCCTAATTTTAAATGGTTTCTAATTCTTCTTTCATTTTATGGTGTGAGGACTCATAATCTTTTTTTAAATACTAAATAGTAATATGTTCTCATAGTTCAGTAATCATCTTCCAAGATCAAGGCCAATAAGAAAATATGGTGAAGAGGCTTTTTGTGAATCACATCGCTTCGGAAGGTGCAAGGAAAAAAATAATGTTCAAAGAATAAATAACAATAAAACTCTAAGTGTTTCATCCAAGAGGAAAGTGGCAGCGCAAACTAATAAAACACAAGAATTGAATGGGGCAGCTGGTGTTGAAATACCTATGGTGGCGACTGAAAATTACTATAAAATCAGTGTTTCATCCTAAAGAAATGAAGCAGAGAAAATTAATGAATTACAAGAAGTGTATGGAGAAGTTGCTATTGATATGCCAATAATGGAGGCTATGACTCACAATAAAAAGGGTATTCCATCCTCAATAAATGATATAGGGCAGAGTGGTGAAAAACAAGAAATTCAAGGGGCAGTAGTTGATATCCAAAAGATGGATGTTGAGAATCCTATAAAAATTGATGTCATTATAAGAAGTGTGAGACAAGCCAAAAGGAAAAAAGTCCTAGATGATCGAAATGAAACATTGTATGCAAAATGGCGAAAGAAACTTATGTTGCAATAATCATTTCTAGTGATCTTGCCATACTAAAAAATTATTCTATTGTGCTAACATTTATGTTACCAAATCTTGGAAATGTAACAAATGCTGGAAGGCATATTAAATATTTAATTTTTTTTCAGTAATAAAATTACAGTTGTTTTCTGTGTTTGCTTATATTTTGTAAATTTCTGTCTTTTTTAGGCCAGTTCTATAGGAATTACAACTTTGGGTTATTCGCTGAAATTTGGTTGCATGAGTAGAATTGTATGACACTGTTATAGAATTGGAATTTCAGTTGCATTAGATAAAGAAACTTACATAAATACAACAATACATAGCAACAATATTCTCATAAATAACTTGAAATTTCTCAATCTATCATCCCCATAATATCCCTATAATATCCACAGTTCCAAGCAAACAACTAGGATCTACCTATGTCACCAAATATATTCACATCTCATATCCACTAATCACTATCAGTCTTTTAATTTCTTACAAATTCAAACATATATGCCTACAATACACAAGTTAGGTTTTCAATTTTGATATCGTTAACTTTCTGGCCTCTTATGTACACTTATTGAAAAGTTAAATTCAAAATTACTATTCACATTAAATGCATCAAAAACATATACATTGCCGAGAAATACACACACACACACATATATAAATTTATGTATTAAAACTTGAAATGTATTTACATACACAACATATATAAATAATGTTATTCCATAGTTCTAGGCTGCTTGGGAGGTTTAGGCTGCAAGTCCTCCTTTTCTAGAGAAGATAAATTTGTACATTCTAGTCTCTTTCCTTGTCTAGAAGCTTCTGGTTTTTCAAAAGATGCAATAGGTGCATGTTCTGATTTTCATTCTAATTCTTTCACTTTTGTTGCACATGTGTGCAAAATTTCTTTCAATCTATCTATATCTTGGATGTACTTCTTCAACAATTCCACATTCTTCTTATTTTTCTCTTCGTGTTCCTTTTCATTTTGCCGAAGACGATCATTTGCATATTTCAACTCAGATTGAACTTGGGTCAATTTTTTCCTGAGCTGCTCTGTCTCTGTCTCCAACTCTTTTTCCCTCAATTCTGTATTATCTGGAGTATACACAATTGCTACTCACTGAAGTATGTTATTCTTCTGCAGAGTGGCAATATGGGATTTCAGATTTTCTATCTCAGACTTACATCCCAAATGTTGTGATTCTTTATCCTCCAGTATTTTCAATTTGAGTTCTTTAATCTCATCTTCCCTCTTAGCTACCTTGTTTTTCAATGTTTCTTTTATGGTTGACCACGCATAGAGATCAGCTCCAACATTCATTGCCACAATAGCATCGATCAAGGACTTCTCTTGAATTCTTAAGAAGGCATGATAGCTTTGTAACCCCTTTTTGACTTTTTTCATGAGCTTGTATTGCATTAAAAGCTACGTCCAGTGGATTCTCTTTGTTTTTTATGGAACTCTCATACCTTATTAAATCATGTTGGTGTGTTGACATATCATAAATTTCATTAGCAATCAGATGCCTACTCTGTCCCTTACCAATTTCAGATTCTTTTAACTTTTCAACTCCTCTAGTCTGTAGTTCTGCAGTAATCTTTTCAAGTTCAACTATTTTTCCTTTAAACTCTTCATCTTTATTAGCAATTATGTTTTTCACGTTTTCCTCTTTTTTTCTATATTCATTTATCTCAAGTTGATGTTTATTGTAGTCTTTATCAAGGATGTTTGAAAATCATCCTTCATTATTTCAATTATTCTGTTTTTCTTATTAACTTCAGCCATAAGTCTTGATTCCTGGCCGATAATAGTCCTTAGAGGGGGAATGTCCAAAACCTCCGGTCGATGTTTTAGCTCATCTTCTAGTCTCTTTATGGTTTGTTCATCTTTATTCCGACCAACCATATATTCTTCTCTGCATTTCTCATTTTCTTTTCTAAATTCATCCTGATTTTTTTCTAGTTCCTTATTCGATTACTGAAGAACATAATCCTTGCTTGCTATTGTCCTTCTCAAACTATCCACGGTCTTCACAAGGGATTCTCGTAATCTTGCAATTTCCTGTAAACATGGAAAATTTTAAGGAGGCTTCAAAAAATGGAATTTGACAGCTTTTTTTTTTGGAAAAAAACATTGAAAAATGCATCCTACCTTAAAGAGGTCCAGCATTTGCAAATTTTTAATCCTACAGAGTTCTACGCTTTGTACTACTGTAAGATACCAAAATTCATCTTTTTCTTTGAAATGAAACATTTCACTGAATAGCTTAAAATAAATTTTACCATCAAAAAAATACTTTGGAGAGGAAGTTTTCTCAACTCCCAACTGTGGAGGTGTATATATAACAAGTGGCATTTCTACAGGAGCATAAATATCATCATCAATATGCTCCTCCTATTCATTAAAATCAACATCATGCATCTCATTTACATTTATTTCTCTGCCTTCATGTAATCCAGCCAGAATTGAGGCAGCATCAAATTCTTCAGGGTCACTTCCCATACCTTGCATACAGTACTCAAAAGGCTCTTCAGGGACTTGTACATTGTCCTTTAGAGATTGTTGAGGAACTTCCTGGTAAATTTTGTCCAGTTTCGACCTTTTAATGTATGTATTTTTAAATCTGCTTCCTTCTACAGTGTTGGGTCGACATAAGTCAATAACTTTTTGTAGTGTACCAGGGTAACTAAACTTCACTCTCTTCATTTTCCTCTCCTGCAATGCAAAATGCATTTTTTTTCTCCAATAGATGAGGGACATCTATGGCCAAGTCTTCAACCCAATGAATCACCAACTTCATATAATCACCTGAAATATCTTGCTTGTGGTGATTCATAATTTTCCTAAGTATAATTTGAATTAAGGTTTTGTACAGTCCTGGGGGAACATCTTGCATCTTTAAACCATTCTGGGAAACCAAAACCATTTTTCCACATATTTTGTTTGCCATCTCACCCTTTTCTACTTTTAGGGTTTTCTTGGTGGTCAACATTACTCCCCCCCTGCATGGAATTTTCGTTGCACTGGACAACAAATCAGGGTCCAGACAAACCTCATCCCAAAAATAATCAATTCCTTGGACTCATCATCATAACTAGAAATGGGATTATCTATCTCTTCATTTTTTAAATTGAACTAACCGAAAAGAAAACGATGCACTCTTGCTCTGACCAGGACATTTAGCATACCTTCTGGCCAGTTGGTTTTGTCACTCCATGCCTCAACGTTGCCGCTCTCTTTTAATTTTTTAACAGTGAACCTCTCAGCAACTTCAGACCCCCTGTTTCAATTGATGGCATGGAACGTGAGGCTGTTGTTTCCATTTTGCAGGATGATGGCATGCTCAGAAAGGAAGGGGGGGATGAATGCACAGGATACTAGCAAGCTGAATTTTACAAACTAAAATAAAAATTACAAATGTGTTCTGACGTTTCTAAACTATAGTAAAAGTTACAAATGTGTTCTGACTTTTGCAAACTATAATAAAAATTACAAATGTGTCCTGACTTTTCCAAACTATAATAAAAATTACAAATGTGTTTGAAGTCAACTATACACAACTTACATTTTCAATTTCAATATAGTTAATTTATAGCATGTTAATTATACTTATTTTTCTAGCATGTTAAGTATACTTATTGAAAATAATAAAGTAAGAGTAAATAATAGAGTAAAAAATTGGCATTCTAACTATTCTCAAAAAAATAGAGTAATAGAGTGAGTAATATAATAATAGAGTAATATTCTTCCCTACATGTTTTGACGTACTCACAAACAAACCCTCCTATTAAATGTTTATAGTAAATGGTTTTGGAAATTGGATGGCTAGATAAATTGAGAACACTATCCTTGTGTTAATTTTATATAACCTAACCTCATATGCTCACAGTGGATCTATGAAAGGTGCAATTTTAACATTTTTTTACTTTTATGGACACTTGGTGTAAAATGCAAGCCATAAGCATAAAAATGCAAGCTAGGAATGCATAGAAGTCAAATTGAACATGAATGACTAAAATTCCAAGTATCTTGGACAAATTCAAAAAAAATGACTGAAATTCTAAGTTTCGTAAAAAATAGTGTGTAAATATTCAAAACTGGGCTTAAGAAAATGCACGCCGCAATCTGTACAATTGTCATAAGTTGAAACTAACACCATGTGGTTGAAGATAGATATATTTTTGACAAAAGCGTCTTTTCAATTTTTTAAAATTATGTTTCATTTGTCCATAGTTAAATTGACAAAATGACAACTTTTGTGTTTTCAACCCAGTTTTACCCAGATCAGAGAAATGCCCGCCCAACCCTAATTATTGGGTATTTTTTAGTGAGTTTAGTTGGAAATGGTATGTTTTACTATTTTCCACATTATTACACATTTATTTTTTCAATTTGGGTTCAAAAAGTTCATGTTGTGCAAAAACACTACATGGTTGTCTTGTATTTATGAAATATCCACCTATATTAATAAAAATGCAAGCCAAACCCTCCTATTAAATGTTTATAGTAAATGGTTTTGGAAATTGGATGGCTAGATATATTAATAAGGCTATCCTTGTGTTAATTTTATATAACCTAACCTCGTATGCTCACAGTCGACCTATGAAAGCTGCAATTTTAACATTTTTTTACTGTTATGGACACTTGGTGTAAAATGCAAGCCATCAGCATAAAAATGCAAGCTAGGAATGCAGAGCAGTTAAATTAAACATGAATGACTAAAATTGTAAGTATCTTGGACAAATTCAAAATTAATGAATGAAATTCTAAGTTGTTACGTAAAAAACAGTGTGTAAATATTCAAAAGTGGGCTTAGAAAATGCGAGCCACAGTCCGTACAATTGTCATTAGTTGAAACTAACACAATGGGGTTGAATATAGATATATTTTTGAAAAAATTATCTTTCATTTTTTTTATATTATGTTTCATTTGTCCACAATTAAATTGACAAAATGACAACTTTTGTGTTTTCAACCCAGTTTTACCCAGATCAGAGAAATGCCTGCCCAACCCTAAGTATTGGGTATTTTTGAGTGATTTTAATTAGAAATGGTATGTTTTACTATTTTACACATTATTATACATTTATTTTTTCAATTTGGGTTCAAAAAGTGCATGTTGTGCATAAACACTACATGGTTGTCTTGTATTTATGAGATATCCACCTAGATTAATAAAAATGCAAGCCAAACCCTCCTATTAAATGTTTATAGTAAATGGTTTTGGAAATTGGATGGCTAAATATATTGAGAAGACTATCCTTGTGTTAATTTTATATAACCTAACCTCATATGCTCATAGTCGATCTATGAAAGGTGCAATTTTAACATTTTTTGACTTTTATGGACACTTGGTGTAAAATTCAATCCATAAGCATAAAAATGCAAGCTAGGAATGCATAGCAGTCAAATT
The DNA here is from genome assembly GCA_001517045.1 of Pseudotsuga menziesii. Lineage (NCBI taxonomy): Eukaryota > Viridiplantae > Streptophyta > Pinopsida > Pinales > Pinaceae > Pseudotsuga > Pseudotsuga menziesii. Next base: position 399,646 of record LPNX010248958.1, read on the forward strand.
GAACATGAATGACTAAAATTCCAAGTATATTGGACAAATTAAAAAAAATGACTGAAATTCTAAGTTTCATAAAAAACAGTGTGTAAATATTCAAAACTGGGCTTAGGAAAATGCACGCCACAGTCCGTACAATTGTCATAAGTTGAAACTAACACCATGGGGTTGAATATAGATATATTTTTGACAAAAGACTCTTTTCATTTTTTAAAATTATGTTTCATTTGTCCAGAGTTAAATTGACAAAATGACAACTTTTGTGTTTCCAACCCAGTTTTACCCAGATCAGAGAAATGGCTGTTGAGCCCTAAGTATGGGGTATTTTTGAGTGAGTTTAGTTGGAAATGGTATGTTTTACTATTTTCCACATTATTATACATTTATTTTTTCAATTTGGGTTCAGAAAGTTCCTGTTGTGCAAAAACACTACATGGTTGTCTTGTATTTATGAAATATCCACCTACATTAATAAAATTGCAAGCCAAACCCTCCTATTAAATGTTTATAGTAAATGGTTTTGGAAATTGGATGGCTATATATATTGAGAAGACTATATTTATGTTAATTTTATATAACCTAACCTCGTATGCTCACAGTCGACCTATGAAAGTTGCAATTTTAACATTTTTTTTACTGTTATGGACACTTGGTGTAAAATGCAAGCAATAAGCATAAAAATGCAAGATAGGAATGCATATCACTTAAATTGAACATGAATGATTAAAATTGAAAGTATCTTGGAAAAATTCAAAATTAATGACTGAAATTCTAAGTTGTTACGTAAAAAATAGTGTGCAAATATTCAAAAATGGGCTTAGGAAAATGCACGCCACAGTCCATACAATTGTCATCAGTTGAAACTAACACCATGGGGTTGAATATAGATATATTTTTGACAAAAATGTCTTTCAGTTTTTTTAAATTATGTTTCATTTGTCCAAAGTTAAATTGACAAAATGACAACTTTTGCATTTTCAACCCAGTTTTACCCAGATCAGAGAAATGCCCGCCCAGCCCTAAGTATTGGGTATTTTTGAGTGATTTTAGTTTGAAATGGTATGTTTTACTATTTTCCACATTATTATACATTTATTTTTTTAATTTGGGTTCAGAAATTGCACGTTGTGCATAAACACTACATGGTTGTCTTGTATTTATGAGATATCCACCTAGATTAATAAAAATGCAAGCCAAACCCTCCTATTAAATGTTTATAGTAAATGGTTTTGGAAATTGGATGGCTAGATATATTGAGAAGACTATCCTTGTGTTAATTTTATATAACATAATTTCATATGCTCACAGTCGATCTATGAAAGGTGCAATTTTAACCTTTTTTTATTGTTATGGACACTTGGTGTAAAATCCAAGCCATAAGCATAAAAATGCAAGCTAGGAATGCATAATCATTTTTGACAAAAACCTCTTTCAGTAGCCTACTCTGCAACTAAATGGATGATTATGTATACTTTGGTCAGTGATCCTTGTTGACATATTTAGGCTTGGAAGCCAAAATGGTAAATAGTCTAAATGTTATCTATCAGTTACTGAAAAAGATAATCTTTACTGAGGCAGTAAAGGAGAGGACGATATAGAATGTATGCTATTTCTGCTCTGAAATGAAAAGTATGATTTTTTTCCTAGGAAAAAAAAACATATTTCGCCATACATGTTACACAGATCTGTCATACAAAATTCACCAAATATTTTGTTGATTATGGAAGACTGGGATAAATATCTATTATGATAGTTTGAAGATAGAACATATGTATCTTTTCAAGATCCCATAGGATAAAAAATGTATATTATAATTTCAAACTTTGAAATATCAAAGATAAAGATATTTTCATTGGAAAACAAAAACCATTGATAACACAACATCAATATGTCATGTGATGCAGCCCTGCAGGATCAACAAATAATACTACAAGGCTACAAAATCAGAGTGCACAGTCAGGACCGAATCACTACCAATCTCAGCAAGCACACAAAGAAGACTATTTGGATTTCCCCATATTCAGATTTATATTTACTTATAAAAACTTCAAATTAAAAATTTCAAACATTTCACCATATTTATTACACCACAGATCTCTCATACAGAATTCACCATATTTACGATGGGTATAATGTTTACATCTCCAAATGGGTTGCACCAATCCTCATCCCCAATCCATAACAATGATGGACAGGATCCCATTCGTGTGAATCCCATGAAAAGTGAACATGCACACGAGGCTCTAGGATATTATACAAATACCGAAATCTAAATGTTGGTCCCACTCTCCATTTTCCAACAGGTTGACTATCATTGCTTGAGCTTGAAGATATCTGATATCTATCAAGAAAGGTTGGCCATGTATAGAAAACAACCTCCTTAACATTTGCATAGCCTTCTATGGTGAGCTCTAGTGAATTGTTTTTCTTCACAATCCCAGGAGGTACGGCATGCATTGAAATAAGCTCAAAAGTAGCCATGACACTTTCATATAAACAAGGAATTTCCACAAAAGATTCACTATGTATCATGTTACGAGACCTTATGTGGTTGAAACCTTTGTAGGAAAGAAGATGGATATTGTGATGATGGATTCGATGTGGCTGTAATACTCCAATACATGATGGTAATGCATTGTGAGTTCCATATTTTGTAGAGGCAACTAATTTGGCAGTCACAACTTCATCATCACCCGTTGTTGCAAGAAGTTGGAAAGTGGTGTGCTTATCATCTTTCATAGCAATAAAACAACAAAAAAAGGATTCTCCCTTTTGAGTGCTCTTGCCCCACCTTTTGATAGATCTCACAATAAAGAAAACATCAAAAATGCCTACAATAAAAATAAAAATAACATTATTTACTATAAAGATAACATTGGTTGCACAACTAGGTGAATGTGGGGGAGGTATTTATATCAGATTCCTAAGCAATCAGATTTTTCATGTTTGGTTAGGTTGTGGCAGAGGATCAAACACTAGAGTTAAACTGATAGCCAGCTGTGATTTACTATTCTTTGCTAACTTTAAAAGGATCACATTACTTCAGGTTTGTGGAGATTCAAAATGCATCTTCGACTAGTTGACAGGGAAATCAATGTTACAGGTTACAAATCTGGATTAGTGGAAACAAATATTAACAAATGTTGGGAGTAATTTTCAGTATTTATCTCTTTTTCATATTAACAAGGAACTCAACACACAGGCAGATATGCTATCAAAGAAAACTATTGGTCTGGAAGAGGGTACACGTTATTTCGAGGAATTTCTCGATTCCACATTAGTGGATAAAGGTTATATCCATTGTAATTAGTATATAGTCATTTGTGCATTAGATACTATCTGAATACTTTTACATAAGTGCACTCTACCCAGTTTAGTACATTTCCAGTTTTTAATATTTTTTTGTCTCAGTCAATAAGGCATAGTGATCAATCTGTACTGATGATTTGATGTGGAATATGTTCTATCTAGTAGAACATACAACTAATGACTATTACAAAGAGTCTCTACAGATTCTAGCTTGTAGTTTTATTTGAAACGTATGCACCTTATGTTTTCTGTAATTTTTCTTTGATTCATAAACATGAATAGCACGAAACTGGGTTTTTTTTTGGGTGAAAAAAAATTGTGATATAAACTGAACAATATTAATTAAAAGATACATGTATACTCACCATCAATGATTTCATTTGATATCAATAAACCTATTTTTGTATAGAACACCTCATGTGGATGCAAATTCACACCTTGGGGAATATGGTGGCCTCTACCAATAACATACAACTCACATTCAAAAATTCTTACCCAACAGAATGTTCCACCAGTAGAAACATCTACTAAACAATTCAACACTTCCACAGGATATGGAATTTTCAATGACTCTTCTTCGGAAATACCAGGAAAATTTTCATAATAAATACGGACATACATGCCTGCCTTTATGGTAAAATCAAATGGATTTTTGCTATGCACCAGAAGCCCATCCATTTGAATGAATTTCTTTCTTCCAATCTTGATAAAACGATCATCTCCCAATAAGGGAGTCATATGTGACCTAGATCCCATGTAAAACCATCGCTTGATGACTGCAGTGGAATGATATTAATATGACCCTGAAGATAACTGTGATTTTATTTCAGATAATGAAGGATGGTGAAGCATAATTTTTCCACTATCATTTGCATACACCATTAGAATGGGCAAAACATCATCTATACTACATGTCCTTGTGCCACTAGTACCAATAGTGTAAAGAATTGGATCATTCTCACAAGGATCCAAGTTTTTCAACTCTAAATTTCTTGTATGGGACTCATCAATAACTTTGTAGAGAATGATCTCTTCTAAACCACTTTTTTCTTTAAGAAGGGAAAAAGTATCGAAGTTTGGACCTTTTCTCCTAACACACTGCATAGATGAGCGACAATGGAGTTGATAAGGTATTTTCATATTGTTAAGCTGGACCTGAGCATCATTACCACTAGACTCTATTTCATCATCACTCCAACAATAATTTTTAACAATTTTACATAATTGTCATGACTTTCTTTGTTGTTTAGATAATTGATGCTTCATTTGTCGTTGTTTTTCTCATATAGCATCCTCTTCTGCAAGTATTCGAAATGGTTCTTCCACAAATTCTGGAGGAAAAAACTTCAGTTCTTTATGTGGCAATGGATTAGGCTCTGTACTGAATATGATTAAATTTATGAAAATTTATAATCTGCAATCATGACAAGATGCCCGAAGGGGCCACACAGGTTACACATGGGATCTCTGAATTGGAAATAAACAATGGAAAAACAATCTAGCTCTATAGGCACAATATAAATGCTACACTAACCTTTTGTAAGAACCATTAATTTATTTTCTCCTTGTAACCAGGGTTATGGCGTTTCATACACAACAAAATAAAATCTTCCAAGTCCTATAAGATTTCTGCATAAAAAAACTAGGGGTAAAATTGATTACTATGCATATACAGTATATGGTAAATAACTGTTATAGCCAGACTGGTTAGAAAAAAAAATGTACAATGGAAATTAGAAAAGGAATGTTACAAACCTTATAAAAATATAAAAATGAAGAATCTCAAATAGAAATACAAATGATAGTGACAAACTTATCCTACACCATCATACATTGTCTTTGGTAAGAAACATTTGATGTAATCTGATTTGGTTTGATCTGGAATCGCATCCCATGTGATCTAAAATTGTACAACATAAATTAAAAAATAAATGATACAAGCCTTATAAAAATATATAAATGAAAAAAATGGATTTTCAGCAATTACATTAATTAAACGAATCCCAAACAAAAATACAATCATATCTGAAAAAAAAACATTATACCCTTTGTTCAGAAATTTTCCATGCAATTTGAATTGGTTTGATCTAGGATCGAGTCCGATATGATTTGATAAGTGATTCTTTTTTATGTAGAGGATCCACCAACCTATGGTTCATGGGGTTATCTTGCTAGTTTTTCTCAAGAAGGGACCTGGTTTGTTCACAGGGTTATGTTACAGGGCTTGTGACTGAGGTCAAGCATGGTAGACAACCTAGTTTGATCAGAGGTTTTGGGTAAAATGAAAACGGGTCAAAAAATCCACTGATGGAGGTTCTAGGTAAAATTGAAATCGATAAAAAAATACGTTGATGGAGGTTCTGGGTAAAATCGAAATGGGTCAAAACATCCGCTGATGGAGGTTCTAGGTAAAATCAAAATGGGTCAAAAAATCCATTGAGGGTTATACCACGCATGAAAAATTCAAAATTTTTACCTAACCACATATCGTTATTCATGCAAAATCGTTAAGCACACCAGTTTACCTCACAAAGGTTCACACGCAGTCGAAAAATATTTCCAATGGAATTCCCTTAAGTGATTAACTACACTAGTTACATTTTAATTAACTTCTAATACATTCCTTATTTCGAAAACATTTCAGGGGTGGTAGTTTGTTATGGTGTTTTCTTACAGGTGCTACGTAGCTTGATTGAAGAAATTGACTAATCGGAAGGAGAATTGATGGATTCTCAAGCTTTCTTACCCCGCATCCTAACACCCTTCAATTATGTTTATTGTGGGGAAGATATGCAGGTCTCCTTGCACAACCTTGGCCTGTATAGGATGACCATGGGATGAGAGACAGAACCACATCATCCTATTGATAAAAAAAGTTCTTGAATCGGTTGGACAAAGCCTTTGGATTCCTTTGTGCAAACATCTCCAGAGACCTCCTCTTTCATCTTGAGGGATTAAAGACTCCTAAAGAAGCTTGGAAGAAGCTCGAATTCTTGTTTGGAAAGAAAGATGAGCTTTGGAAACACATTATCATTTCAGCCCAACAGTTTCGATACCATACAACAATTGTTTACTAAATTCAAGTCTCTTGCACTACAATGTAAGCAGTTTGGAATAGAGAGGAAGGATGAGCAACTTGTGCTCTTAGTGCTCAATAAAATTGGTTTTGAGTAATATGTATTCATATCTAAATTCCATTTTGGAAGAGCTTCCATTCCCAATTGGAATATGCCTTCACTTGACAACTTTTCTGAGTCTTTAATACATGAGGAGGACAAATTGGTCCAAATCGGAGTCCTCCAAACTTCCAAGAACCAAGATCTTGTGATGTTGAACTCTACCAATGAGCAAGCTAAAGGGAAGGAGAAGGGGAAGGATCCTAAAGCATATGATTTGAAACCAAAAGAGAGTCAGAATTCTTCTGAAGGATATTTGGGCTCCAAGAGAAAGACTAAGTGTCATTATTGTATGAGGGGATTTCATTCAGAAATTCAGTGCATGAAGAAGACCCTCGACCAGTTGAAAAATACCCTTGTACATAACAATATTTCCCTTCCAAAAGGTGCAGAGATGTCTGATGATGGAAAAAATACTGAATAACATGAGAGATTCCATGCCTTGAAGGAAGGCCTCACTCGGTTGAAGGATTATTGATAGATTCTGGAGCATCCAACCACATGGTTGCCTCCAGGGAATCCTTCACCACTTTCACTCTATCAGGAGGACTTAGCACTCATATAGGATATGAGTCCCCAATCGCAGATGTTGATATAGGTTCAGTTAAAATCCATCATTATGAATTCATGCCCTCTCTCGCAGTAAAGCAAATGTTTGAAGATAAAGAAGAAGCAGAATCTTCAACATAGTCAATTCGAATTGAAGAAAGTCTCCTTGGAGTGACTCCTTCTCTTGTTGTTCTGAAAGATTATGACATATCTGATATCTCATATTCTCATATGGATGATCCAAAATAATACATTCAAATCTCTGTTATTTAAGAAAAACTCTCCTTCCATTCTATGCAAAAATTCTCCACTGATTCTTCTATTTTAAATTATGTGCATAGTTTACCGGTTTTTGTTTCAGAAAATGAAGAGGAATTTGATTTCTCTATCTCTCATGATATTGTTGGTGTATATATAAGTAATTATTTGTATATTTTGGAAATAATATCATATTTTAGGAGTGATCCATTCACTCTCATTTATCTTGAGCTTCCAGGAAATTCCTACATGATTGAATGCACCAATACTCAAAGTTTTGAAGAAGGAGAAAATTGTGCATCTACCATTCCGGTGGAACACACTCTTGGATATGATATAAAATTATTTGGATCTGCTATGATCATATTTGGATCTGATATGATATTATTTGGTTCAAATTTTAAGTTTCAATAGGTTCCATTCATGCTTGTAGTTATTCTCATTAATTTTGGTGTGAAAAATCAAGTACCGCAAGTCTCTTTCAAACTTGTTGTTGGGGATTTGATGTTAGTTTCCTCTTATGAGTTTGATGATATTATATTTTGTGAATCATTGGTTATTTATGAAGCTTTATCATATTATGGAGCTCAATCATTCTCTCTCCACTATCCTAGGGCTTCTACCTTTCTATTTGATCACATGCTCATTTCCTCATAGAACTAGTAAAGAGGGAGACATTATGCATTCGCCTGGGCACATGCTCCTAACACTTGGAGCTGATTATACCTCACATGGTTCTATGTTCAAGGCTTCAATATATAAGTTTCTTGGGTGTTCCTCACATGGTTTGAATTCTCAAGCACTTTTTCTCTCTCATCAGTCGATTTCAATTGTTCTACATGGGTCCTGTTTTAATCTTGTAGTTGTTTTTATTTCTTATTCAGTTGAGAATTTTCATCTTCTTCCAAAGAGCAAGATTCCTCCAGACATAATAATTTATTTTGGATTCATAGGTTCACGTGCATAGTCTCAGGATGCGGCTACACAGAAGAACCAAGATACTGCATTTGCTGCTGCATAGTGTTGCAAATTGCAGCAAAATTTTCACAAAGTTTTTATTCAAAACTTCTATTTTACTGTTCCTGCTTATTTTGAGGGCAGGGGGGGGGGGTCCTATTATTTTTTCACCTATTTCCTCAGTTTATTAAGCAATATTTTTTAAATATTTTTTATTTCATATGGGTGACTTTTGGCCTTGTTTCCATGTGTCGTAGTTGTCCATGTTAGGATTAAAGAGTGGTGTTAGGATTTATAATCCTCCCTTGTCCAAACCAGTCTATTATATTATTTTTTCCTAACTTAGGATTAATTTAGTTATCATTGGGTCCACTAGTACCATTGGTTCCAATTGGTCTAATGGGGCCACATGTACCAGTCACTAAAGTTTGGGGAACATAGATAGAGGATAATTGCAACTAACCGCACCTTCATGCATCAATTTATGTGTCTCTTAGACCAATCCCTACAATTTCGGATACACTGGGAGTGCCAGCACCAATCTTATTTAGTTTTTGGCAGTTAGTGACTAGTAAAGCCAAGTTATGCTCTAGTTACATTCAGTTAGATGTCCTCCAATTTAGTTAGCATCCGTCTTGCATGGATGCATGTGGGTAGACACCTGTTTTAATCTCACAGATCAAGTCATCTTACCGACTTATGTCCTCCATGTTTTCTCCTTCCTCATCTCCGTTCAGTTCAAGGTTGGTCGGAGTGATAGAGGTGATCTTACGTGCGACAACTTTAGCTTCTGTGTTGGGGTTTCTCTCAAAGGTCGAAGTCACAGTTGCAAAAGTATTTAGCCTCTGGAGCACTTGTCCAGGTTGTCTGGATCCACCAGCTTCAAACAAAGGGGATTTGGTCGACATTTTTTGTACCGTGGTGAATATTTCAAGCATTTTTTCAATGTATGCATGGAGGTCTCTGTCACAGTCATATTTTTCCTTCACAGTATCTGACATAGCATTCTTGCATAAGTCCAGTGGGCTTATTGAAAGCTGTTGAGGTATTAGCTCCTTTGTTATTTTTTTCAGAGATGGAGGTGGGGGTGTAGACACAAGATCCACAACATTTTTGGCCATCAAAGTGTGTGTGCTCTTCGCCTTCTTTGGTCGACCTTGTTGTGCCCCTGCCTCAACAAATTTTTGAAATTGGGTCTCCATCGACACTTTGTTTGCTGCGGCATCCTCTATTATGTTGAGGGTCGTAGCTGCCAGTTCCTCCTCATCCTATGAAGATTATGTAAGGAGAATCCTACGCTTTCCTTTCCCTTTCTCTTGTTCCTGTGTTTTCTTTCCTTTTCTCGAGGCTGCTATCTCCTTCGACAATCTGGTTATATTATCTTTGGTGAGAGCATACTCTGGATTTTCAGTTTCTATTTCTCCCCTTGGGTCTTGGGTCGGGATGAGACTTTCCTCAGCTGGATTGGTTATCTGTTGTTCTGCGTGTGTCTCTTCCCTTTGTGCTGTCGAACGCTTGATTATGATTTGTAGTCGGCCCGTGCCTTCGACTGGTGTCTCTTTTGACACAAAGGTACTGATGTATAGCTTAAGTTCATAATCCTCCTCCTTCTCCTGGTTTGTCAACAGCTTCGAATTCAAATTATTGGAATAGAAGTAGCCATCAACAGATTCTTCCATGGTGTAGTGGCTTATTGACAAGGTATTTTAGTGCTTGGTGGTCGGTATAGAAGACAAATGGGTTAGCTAGTAGGTAGTGTCGATATTTTTGTAATGCAAAGAGCATTCCTAATGCTTCTCTTTCTGTCATCGAATAGTTTCGTTCAGTTTTGTTTAGTTTTTTGCTACTGTAAACTATAGGATAATCCATTCCATCATCTCATAGCTGAGTTAGGATTGCTCCTATTGCTAGGCCTGATGCATCGATGTGGACATGGAATTTAGTCAACTAGTTGGGAAACCTTAGGACGGGTGCTTCGAATAGCTTTCTTTTTTAATTTTTTGTATGATATGTCGCACTCCTCTGTCCAATTAAATTCTTGATCATCTCTTAGCAATTCTTCCAATGGGTATGTCATGTCTGAATAATGTCTTATGAATTTTCTATAGTATCCTGTATGACCAAGTAGTACCCTGACTTATTTCAGATTCATTGGGGGTTTTAAGTCGAGGATGATTTTTATTTTTGCGAAGTCAATTTTAATACCTTCTTTAAAGACAATATGCCCTAATAGTATTCCTATAGGAGTTAAAAATATGCACTTATTGATGTTTAGTGATAGTTGGATCTGTCGACATCATTCCAACATAAGTCTTAGCCATTTACAATGGTCCTTTAGTGTAGAGTATATCGTCCAATCGTCGAAATATACTGCCATTTTTTTTAAATGTATTCTTGGAATGTTTTGACCACAATCCTTGAAAAGACTGTAGGTGCATTTTTAAGTCCAAAAGGCATAAACTTGTAAGCAAATGAGCCAAATTCACATACAAATGTTGTCTTTTTTTTATCTTCTTTAGCTATTGGCACTTGGTTATAACCTAAGAATCCATCTGTAAATGAATAGCATTCATGTCCTACTACCTCATTTAATATTTCATCTGCATAAGGGGTTGGAAATCGGTCTGTTAGTGTCACTTTATTTAGCTCCCTGAAGTTGACACAAATTTTTAGTTTGGTCAGATCATGTTTCTTAGGTTGCACAACCATTGGACTTGCCCATTCTGATTGGTCAATAGGGTAGATAATGCTTGCTGCAAGCATGTTATCAATCTCTTTCTTGACTATCTCTTTGTATTTATGAGCGAGTTTATATGGTCGTTTCTTGACAGATCGAACATCAGGTTTTATGTCTATCTTCATTTCTCCCATTTCATGTACTAGACCTTTAATATCCTTATAGTCTCTAGCAAGTACATCCTACAATTCTTTCAGTAGGTTTGTGATCTTCGTTGTTTGTGCTTCCGATCAGTAGTCTCCAATTTTTTCTATTTTTGGTCGATCATCATTTGATATGTCGACTTCTCTAGTTTTAATTTTAGCATCTAGCCATTTCGGTGCTTTAGCTTCATTGATTGGTCAAATTCCTTCCTTAAACTATGAGAATGTGGCAGGGAAGTCTGCTGCAGTCATTCGGTCATTATCCTCCTTGTCGGTTGTTTTGACTTTAAGTACTGTGTGAATAGGTTTGGTCGTTTCGACATGATTTGATTTCCATCTAAAACTTTTCCCTTCCAACTTTTCATTTTCCAACTATAGTCTTGTCGATTGTGGTATTGTCCTGGTTTGTATATTGTTATAGTCCTTTGTCTATCGGTTATCTTTTAAGGGTTTGTTTTTTGTCGGCTGTATAAATTCTTTAATTTGTTTTGCTGTTTCGACCAACTTCTCATCTTGTGGTATAAAGTTGAAATCTTTGATAAAATTTTCTCTGAGTTCATACCAAAGGAATGTTTCACCTCAAGATTCTTCCATGTTGTACCATTTGTTCGATAAGTCAGCGAGTGTTGATGGAAATAAGTGTGGCCATGTGCATTCAGTCTTATATCCCAGTCTTCTCCATTGTTTTTCACATATCTTTATATGGTTTTCTGGATCCTGTCCTTGGGAAAATATAGGTATCTAATCTTGGTTGGTTAACTTCTTTCCTCCAAACCTTTCTACAAAATAAGTCGAAGCTGTTGTCCATGTCTGCAGTCTTGACTGATGGGTATCCCACCATCTAGTAGCTTGTCCTGTAAAAGTTTCTACTAAACTTTGTAGTCAGCCATGTTCACCGATGTTCCTAGATACTTGCTCTACATGCATAACTGGTAATTCTCTTTCTTTATACCTTGGCATTTTTGTGGTATTTATATTTGTTGGTTGTAATGTAGGATATTCCCTAATTTTCTTTTCAAATATTTTTGGGATACTGGACACCACAAAGAATTGTTTGATTGGTTTCTTCTGTACTTTTTGAATAGTCCAGCATCCTCTTGCTTTTGTTTCATAGTTTTCAACTTCCCAATCATATAGTTCTGCATCTGAATTGTATCCTACTGACTCTTGATTGCCTAAATGAAGTTCTCCATAGATATTAGGTTCTGTGTAATCTTCATAATTATGTATCTGATGTAGTTGTCGGATGTCAACTTCTTCATCAATTGGTTCTGTCCAAGGTTCTCCTTGGGATGGATGAATAGGTACTATGACTTTTTGTCCATTCCCTTTTAATTTGATTCTTTCTTTGTCCAAGGATATCAAGGCTTTCATTTTTCTCCCCCAAGGTCGACCTACTAACGCTGGGAAGGAACTAGATCCTTCCTTAGGGTTAATAATTTCGAAGTCGACTTTAGTCGATATACCTTTTATCGTTGTGTCAATATTTTTCCAGGCTCCAATAGGTTCAATTAGGCCTTGGTCTTCCAGTTTCAGGTATATTCCTAATTCGTATAATCGAGGTCTGCCTAACTGTTCCCATGTGTGTTGAGTCATAATATTTACATGTGATCCAAAATCGAGTACAACTTGTCCGACATGGTATCCTTCAATTTCTAGGTCGACAAGTGGGTCGGCATCACATATTCTTTGTTTGTTTTTCGGTGTTCTTGTTGTGTTTTATTTTATATAGTAAGTCGATGAATTGTGATATTGTTTTATCTTTTTGTACCAACTATATTAGCTCTTTTACTATGTCCTGTTGATTATCATATTCTTCTTCCTGTCACGCAAATTCTCTAAATATATTTGTTGCATCTTTATATATTTGTTTTTCTTTAACTGGATCAGGATAAACATTTTTTTCTTTTATCTTGCTTATTTGGGGGTTATCACTCCCAATTTTCGTCCCTTATCGGGTTACGATATGTAAATTATTTGTATTGATAATATCATTTTTTTGCACACACGACAAGACATTAACATTCTTCTTTTTATTTATCTTTTCAGGCATAATAGGGAAATCCTCTAATGAGTGATCCCCTACACCACAATTAGTACAGAATTTTAGGTCAGTCCTGTCCTTGTATGGATAGTATGCATGTTAGTGTCCCTCTTTATAACATGTGAAACATTGGATGGGCCGACGTGGTCGGTTGTCTCAATTCCCAGAGAATCGACCTCAAACTCCAAAGCCTCCACATCGATTGTCATACCAGCGCTCGTATCTTCGACCTTCATATCTTTGATTGTTCTGATCGTTTTGCGCATTGTTTTGCTCATTATTCTGTGCAACTGCATTCGTATAATAAACTGCATGATAATTCTGTCGATTCTTGAGATTCAGATGGCAGTCGGTAGTGTTATGATTTTTACTTTCACAAATTGCACACCATGATGTTTTACCATTCTTCATATTGAATGGGAAATCTTTTGTCGAGTGGTCTCCATGCTCTTAGCAAATGTCGCAAAAACATTTTGTCTGCACAAATCAGACGTCCTATTGGCTGATGTCCTGTCGACAGTTGTCTTTTGAATGTCCGGCCGTCAAGCACTTCATGCACTAGATATCCTGACTTTTGAGGTTTAATTCTTTTAATGACTTCTGCACGGTCTCAAGCTGTTCTTCTAATCTGTGATCGGTGGAGTATGCTGGTATGTCCTCATCCATTTCTACTTGGAGAGATTTTGTAAGCACATCTTCGTAAGTCTTGAATGTCTCTAGACTTATGTGTCGACGAATTTTCTGTGATAAACCTGCAAGAAACCACTAGATTAATAATTTTTCGTCAATAACATAGTCCAATTGGATAAGAAGGTATTTCCATCGTTTATCGTAATCGCGAACAGTTTCTCCTGGCTTTTGCGATGTTGTCTTTAGCTTCTTTGCTGCCATATGTTTTGCATCTGGAGTCTTAAAAAATGAGAGGAATTGCATTTTGACTTCGTCTTTGGTTGCTTGGGGGTTCTTTTAGAAAAGGTCATGTACCAAGTTAATTCCCTTTTCCTCAAGGCACCAGGGAATTGCGCCATCTACCTCTCTTCATCTGTAAATTGGTTAGCCTCCCAAGTCGACTCACAAACGAACCAGTGTCATCTGGGGTGCTCATCACCCTCATATAGAGGGATATGTGCTGAACCATGACCCATGTTGGAATCATTGTCACTGTCTTCTTCAGGAGGTGGTGGTGGGGGCAGTGGGGTTATTTTCTTATTGCTCTCTGCGGAACTGTCGTCGACGGAACTCTCGTTCCTGTCGGTTGTTTTAGTTGTCATTTCTTCTTCGACCAGCAGTCGGTTATTTTTTACTTCTTCTGTTGATGTCCCTCTGCAATTGTTCGTCCATAGTTCTGGATTTTTGGTGTTCTCCAAAGCTGTATTTGGCAGGGGGGGATGCTCTTTCATGTGTCGGTAAAATTAAGTGGATACTTATGTTGGAGGGTACCACTTGAAGTGTAACCCAATTTCTTTCTTTTGGTCGACGGATAATTAGATGTCTACCAGTGTATGTCTCGTTGTCTAGTCGGCTCCATATACCAAAGTCACCAGCTCCTAGTCTGAGGTCTTCTTCAACAATGGCTTATATCAGGGTATGCGGATTCATCGAAGATAGAGGTTTTTCTTCCTGGGGAACTTCTAATTGGAGAGCTTCTCATTGCTCTATCCATAATTCTTCTTCCATAGGGGACGCCTCTTCTTCCACACCTTCTTCTTGTCGGTCATGACCTCACTCCGGTGGCTCTCTTTCCTGGTCGATCACGCTAGTACTCATTCCTCTCTGCAGCGCTAAGGCTCTTTCTCTTCTTTCTTCCCTTCTTTGTAGCCTCTTCTCCCTCTCTATTTTCTAGAAGTCCGCCGTACCTTTGTGTGACACTGTCCTCTTGATTTCCTTTTTAGGCTGACTTCTCATTACTGGTGATTGGTATCTTGCTTAGTCGACTAGAATCCACTCCACTTTATCCCGCCATATGACTAGCTACCCCCCCATAGCCTACCCGACGCTTTAGAAAGCCCAGTTAATTTTGTCTACTTGCTTAGGAAGTATTCCCACTCCCTTTCGGTAATGAATTTTTCCCAACTCATTTGTTTTTCTTCCCAGTTAGGGTTTAATGGCGGTCTATGAAGTGATGGACGAGGTTCGACAATGTGACCCACTCCTTTCTCGATCAGGAACTTAAATAGCAAGGTCAGTAAAGAACACAAAAATTGCTCGTTGAGGTTTGTGTAGAATTTCTTTTTGATGGTTTCCACTGAAGTCCTTTCTTCTACTGCTTGCTCTTCACAGAATTCGTCGGTGATCTTTTCAAACCACTCCGACAAGTTTGTTCTTCCTCCTTGAATCAGTTTTTATAGTAACTGTTGATCTTTAGTTCCTTCCAGCTTTTTCATCCAGGATTTTCTTCTGCAGTTGGGGCACTGATTCTACAAACTTCTCATGTGTCTCTGTAAAGAATCTCTCCTTTGCTTGTGCGGTCATCAATCTGTTTCTCCATGCGTAATTCTACAAATAATTTGCTACTTTACACTCCCACCAGTCCTTAATGTCTTGTTCTGATATCATCTGCTTGCATACATCTCAGACATGTACTACCGGCAACGGAACCAATGTTGTAATCTCACAGATCACATAAGGTTACCAATAATACATACTAGAACATTCATACATCACAGAGACAAGAGATAAGAACAAGTAGATAGAATAACAGATTATATTAACATGAGAGGGTCCATACAATACAGAGAACTGAACCAAATTCTCATCTAGCTCAACAACCCAATATATATGAATTACAAACAGTTACAAATAACTACCTATCGGTTCACTCAACCGACACGACCTTAGGTGGCCGACCTAATCTCTAACTAGTCGGCTGACTGACTTAGTCGGCTGATCGACTAAGTCGACTGTCGTTCAAGTCAGCTTACCGACTTGCTCCTCCAATAGCGCCTATTCTCACCTACTTCTCACCTAACACATCAGTTAGACTAGTTCAACCGATTATAACGGATTGAGAGATTGAATTAGACAACTGGAGTTGATTTAGTGAACTCTGATAGCTATTTAGACACTTCTTTCAGTCATGCAGTCATATTGAGTTGGTAGATTCGAATCATATCCACATGATTCAAATCATCCTTTATGTAACACTGTTGTATACTGCTGGGATGAATGAATTTTATACTGTTATTATACTGAGCATTACTTATCTGTTTCCTGTGAAATTTGTCTTGTTCAGTGTGTATTATTCATTCCTTTACACTGCATAATAATTCAATATAATTGCACTGATTACCTGAATATCAAGTGGCACAATAATTCAAACAGAGTTTACAAACTCCAATTTTTATTGGAAAGAATTATGAGTATTGGTATGTAACAAGGAAGGATTTGTTCAACGGTCAAGATGTTTGGGAGATAGTTCAGAATGGTTATGCAGAACCAGCAGATTAGGTGGTATATAATAATCTCACACAAGCTGAGAAGGATGCCCTGAGGGAACAAATGAAGAATGATGGAAAATCTATGTTCTACATACACCAATCCATGCATGAAAGCATACTCCCAAGAGTAGCGACACCAATTACCGCTAAGCAAAAATGTGACACATTGGAGACCGCATATCAAGGCTTGGACAAGGTAAATAGTTCCAAGGTGCAGATTTTGAGAAGAGATTTTGAATCTCTGTCAACGAAAGAAATAGAGTCGGTGCACTCATTCTATACTCGAGCTGTTGGTTTGATAAATCAATTGAAATCTCATGGAGAAAATATAGAAGAAAAAAGGGTTGTTGAAAATGTTCTTAGAAATCTTCCCTCGAGATTTGAATCCTTGGTTATGACCTTGAAAGAAAACAAGGAAATTCTCAGTTTACCATTGATGAGTTGCGAGCTTCACTCATTAATCATGAACACATAATCAATATATCAAATTCATTATTGGAAGGTGCGTTCACAGCAAATCATCCATAAGCCGTGGAAGAGGCAAGGGAAGAAACAATTCTATAGGCAGAGGAAGAAAATTCTCAAGAGGAGTACACAGCACCAGTCCCGCCAATGTCACTGGTAAAGGACATAATCATAACCCAAGTCAACCAAGTGTTCACAAGTTTGACAAATAAAAAATTCAATGTCATTATTGTAAGAAATTTGGTAATTATGCATATGAATGCAGGAAGAATCAGTATGATCAAGGAAGGAAAAGTCAAAACCAGTCAACGAACACCAGCACTTCGTCGAGGGCAATGTTTATGGCATGTGTATCTCCAATTGAATGAAATACCTTCCAAGAAAGTCCATATGACATATGGTATTTAGATTTAGGATGCAGCAATCATATTACTGGAAATTTAAATTTGTTTTCTAGTCTAAATAATTCAGCTCAAACTGATGTTACACTTGGAAATAATGTCCAATTCATTGTTTTGGGAAAAGGTATTATTTGTATTCAAACCAAACAAGGGGAGAAAAAGTTTATTTCTGATGTTTATCATGTCGAAGGTCTGAAACACAATTTGTTCAGTATTGGACATCTGATACATAAAGCTTATAGAGTCTACATGAAGTACAACGACTATGTGATTAAAGACATACGTCCAAGCAACCAGCTAATAGCAAAAGTACCAATGAAAATCAATCGTTTGTTTCCATTGAGGATAGTTCCAGACATGAAAGTAAAGACAAATACAAGAGGTGCATTCAAGGAAGAAAGAAAAGAATCAGACATGCATAGCGACAAGAAAGAAATTGACAGCGCTCAAATTCAAATAACATTTCAAATTGAATTTCAGGATGATTCCTGGTTGTGGCATTTCAGATTTGGACATCTGAATTTTGGTGGGATGAAGCTACCGCACACAAAGAATATTGTGAATTGATTTCCATTGATCTAAAAACCAGAGAGAGTTTGTGAAGGCTGCATTTTTGGAAAGAAATATAGAGAAATGTTTCCAGACAAAAATTCATATAGAGCTTGCACACCACTTGAGATCATGCACTCTGACATTTTTGGCCCAATGAAAACATCATCCATAGGAGGTTACAATTTATTTCTTACTTTTATTGATGACTAGTCAAGGAAAGCATGGGTATATTTTCTAAAACATATATCTGATGCATTTATTTTCTTTCAACAATTTAAGGCACTCGTGGAGAACCAGAGTGGACACCACATCAAAATATTAAGGACAAACATAGGTGGTGAACACGTCTCGAATGAATTCCTAAATTTATGGAAAACCCATGACATACACAAGAAATTCACTGTGTGGTATACACCTCAGTAAAATGGTGTCGCAGAGAGAAAGAATATAATTATTATGGAAATGGTGCGCAACATGATGGCATCCAAGTATTTGCCAAATGAATATTGGGATGAAGCAGTCACAACTACTATATATATTATGAATCGATGTCCAAAAAAGAGTGTGAAGAACAAGGTTTCCCAAGAAGCATGTACAGGTATGAATCATAGTGTTTCTCATTTAATTTTTTTTGGTTTTGTCGCATATTCTCATGTTCCAGATGAGTTGAGAAAGAAACTAGACAAGAAGGGACATAAATGTATTTTTTTGGTTACTCTGAAAACACAAAAGCATACAATTTGTATGACACATCGCAAGGAAATTAATCATTGGTCGTGAAATTCAACTCATTGAGAATGAATCAATGGATGGAACCATCATAAATAATGTCATGATTGTGTTGAATGTCAAGCATGATGACATGATGGAGGAAGTGGTTCAAACACCACATGTAAGTCAAACGGTCGCAACACTGTCGACTCCCATGACACACTGACATGGTTCAGTACAAGAAACGTTGACAAAAGTTGCATCTCAAGCTACATCGACAAGGACACCAAGAGGACTACAAACTCCATCAAACAGTTCGTCGAGGTTGACATCAATAGACCCAGTGAAGACAGGAAGTCTACATGAAATATATGAAGCTAGTACACCAAACCCATTATCTCTCTTTGCATTATTTTCTCAAATAGATGATCCACTAACATTTGAAGAAGCGACTGAAGATGAAGTATGGGCACAAGCCATGGATAAAGAGATAGAATGCATGGAGAAGAACCAAACATGGGAGTTAGTAGATGTACAAAAAGATAAAGATGTAATCAACGTCAAATGGATTTACAAGACCAAGCAAGATGCTGATGGGAATGTGCAGAAGAACAAGGCAAGAATGGTCGCAAGAGGATTCACACAGCAACCCAAAATAGATTTCAATGAAAATTTTGCACCTTTGCACGCATGTTTATAGACAGAACAGTTTCGGCCATAGCTGCACAAAAAAAATGGTATGTTTATCAAATGGATGTTAAATCGACATGTTTTAATGGTTATCTGGATGAAGAAGTTTATGTAGAAAAACCACAAGGCTATGAAGTTACAATACAAGAAAACAAAGTGTATAGGATGAAATGGAACTCTATGGTTTAAAGAAAGCTCCAAGAGCTTGGTACAGTCACATTGATTCCTATCTCACCCAAAATGGATTTCAGAGAAGTGAAAGTGAACCGACGTTGTACACCAAAGTTAGTGAGAAAGGTAACATGTTAATTGTCTGCCTACACATAGATTATTTAATATTTACTGGTGATTTTGGCATAAAAGAATTTAGAACAGTCATGGAAAGTGAATTTGAAATGACTGATTTGGGGCTTATGAATTTTTTTAGCGCATTGAAGTCCGACAGTATGAAAGTGGTATTTTTATATCACAGTGAAAGTATGCAAGTGCAATTTTAAAAAGATTCAATATGTCAACTTGCAAAGAAACCCCAACACCAGTAATAAAAGGTTTAAAATTGAGAAAGGATGATGATGGATTGACTATAGATCCTTTGTTGTTTAAAAGGCTTGTTGGCAACCTTATGTATTTAACAATGATAAGACCAGACATCATGTATGGAGTAAGTCTGATTTCAAGATTCATGGTGTCACCAAAACACTCTCATTGGAAAGAAGGTAAAAGAATTATAAGGTATGTAAGTGGAATAAAGGATCTTGGCATAATGTATTCAACCTCAGAGAATTTTAAACTCATTGGATACAAAGACAGTGACAATGTAGGCAACACAAATGAAAAGAAGAGCACATATGCGTACACATTTCATTTTGGTGCAGGTGTTGTGTTGTGGGCCTCTAAGAAACAACCCATAGTAACTCTTGCTTCAACAAAAGCAAAGTATGTCATAGCTACAAGCGTTGCATGTCAATCTGTTGGAATGCGAAGAAAGTTAAAAGACCTGTCACAGAACCAACAAGAATGAACAACCATTTTATGCGACAACAGTTCAACCATTGTTTTGTCAAAAAATCATTTGTTTCACAAGAGAACCAAGCACATCGACACAATGTGTCATTTCATAAGAGAATTAGTGAACAATAAATAAATTTGTTTAGAATTTTGCAGGTTTGAAGATCATCTTGCAGACATCTTTACAAAACCACTGGCAAGGGATATCTTCCAGTATCTCCAAATTTATTTAAGAACGACAAGTTTCGCTGAGTGAGCTCTGTCATACACAGAGCATGTTTCTTCTTCGAAATCATTTTTGTAAATTTTGTTTGAAGATCCTCATCTACTCATAATTAAGGGGGAGTGTTGGAAATATTAATTACTTGTTGATTCACAGCCAAATCCATCAGAGTCTGTAGCAGATCAGTTTCTGTCAAACACTCTAAGAGGATGAAGAGTTTTGTCTCTCATATATAAAGCAGTCAAATTAAATTTTTGAAGATAATTTTTTAGGTAGATAGCTATTACATTCTTTAATGTTAAGTCAGTAGCTTCAGATAAAAGCAATTTTAGTATGTCTATATGAAGAAGAAGAAGAAGAAGAAGATTGTAAATCATACACACACACATAGAGAGAAGAAGGGAATGGTAAGTGTGCGTAGAAAAAGAAGAAAAAAAATCTCTAAAGAGTTCGAAGCTTAAGCTTCTATGTGTTTTTGAAAAGCATTGAGAACGGAAGCTCTGTAAAAGGTGAAACATTCTTGTGAATTTCAAAGTTTGTATTTGGGGCAATAGTTCTTTGGTAAAAGTTCTAGTTTTTACTTCGAGAGTTCTCCACACAAGTCTTATTTAATATTTGGTTATATGATATTGTGAGTGAGTCACAATATAGTTGTGTCGCACTTTATCCTAAGTTAGCGGTCGTTGAAAACTATTTTTCATATTATAAGTCTTAAGACTAGGAAATATCTTTTTATTAAGTTTCACTAAAAGTAGTTCGATCGAAGTAGGAAGATGGTCTTGTCGTAGTAAAAGCAGGTTGAAGTAAAGTGAGTCTGTCAAGGTAAAAGTGTGTCAGGCTTGTCACTCATAAGTCTATCGCAGCTTGTCATGTTTTTCTCTATGGTAGTAAAACTCTATCGCAGTAAAATTTCCAATCGCAATAAGTCCGTCGTAGTAATTTCGTGAGGAGTATTTTTGGTCCTCGAAGTAAAAAGTGGGGTTTTCACGGACACTTGGTTGTAATCCCAAAATTAAAAGGGAAAAAGACAAGTTTATGACGACCTGGTAACTCAAGTCTACTGTCGCAGCCTTCTCTCCCAAAAGCAACAAGCTTCAATGGCTCCACTCTGCTTAGAGAACCTAATTTGTCAATGGATTTTGGAGAATCCCCCTCATTAATAAACTTATCTCTATTGAATCGAATTTGTTCCTTTCTGAAATACTCATCCAGGGATTGATCTCTTTTTATCCAAAAGAGGGTCCCACTACTAAGGGTTTCAATCAGGAATTTATCTCCTCTCAAGTAGCTAAGAAGAAGTCGAGAGTGTGGGAGGCCGTCCCAAATTGAGCAGAAAAAAATATCCCAAGTTTGCCACTTCCTACACTTATCCGGGTGCATTATAACAGCTCGTGCAGGGTGATTAGCCAAACAAAACCTAATTTTTTATAATGTCAAAAGGAATTTTTATATATAATGTACATAAAAAGATATTTTCATAACCTTTTTATGGTTGTGAATTCTCGTACAAATTCATTACGAAACACGGGTATTTGAGGATTCTCCAACAGGTATTTGAAGATTCATTACGAGGCTTAAACATGGCCAAGCTTTTTACCTTGAGGATTCTCCTACATTGTTGTCACATTGCATTGTTTAAATGTTTCAAAGTGGTCAACTGCATGCATCACCTCAAAGTGGCAATTTGTTCACATGGATTATTCTATTATATGTTTTATTCAAAATAGTTATCACCTTAACAAAGTGTTTGTTTTCCATAGAAACATGGGGTCGGACAGAACATCATATGATTCTCCATCTAAGTAGATCTATTATCAATGCCTATAGTGGGGGATGGATTTGACAACTTGCTCAAGCAACAAATTTACTTTTGAATGTTCCCATAGGAAACCCTATATAATATTTTATATTTTTCTTTTGCGTGAAGTATATATTGACAAGATAAGATACGTCTATACTTTTTTATCCTCTAATTCCAATTAGACAGCGAGGAAGTCTATCACTCCCTAGTCTGGTGTACAAATTGATTTTACGAATAGTGAGGCACCAACCATCTTGTTGGGAGCTTACAATCACTTTGGACTATGTGTTATAATCATAGTGTTAGCTGCACTGTGATTAAATATAGTTAGTGTAGACTGTTTGCAATCCCCACGTGCTCTAACAACTCGTGCGATTCCTCACTTGATTATTACGTAAATAATAATTATAGATTTGCTAGTTACCTCCATCTCCAATACTCTGCAGAGGCAAGGAAAGCTTCTCGACCAATAAAACAAACAATTATCTCTTTATTTTGTTTGTATTATAGTATGCTCCGAGATTCAATGATTTTGATATTATAATGATGTGTCGTGCGGATAGTATAACGGAATGAGTCTTAACAAAAGAAAAACCATGTTTGAGCATCACAAGTTAGCACCATTTTGATTTTATGGTGTTAAGGTGGTAATATTAGCACCAATTACAATTTTGTGGTGCTAAGGTGGTGGTATGACAATCACTTAATTTTAGTGGTGTTACGTTGGTGGTATTAGCACCACTTATAATTTGTGGTGTTAAGATGGTGTTAATGTTTGTTAATATTATTAGAAATTGAGTTTTTCCTTATCCATGTTAAGAGAAATGACATGTTGGCAAGTACCATAAATGGTGCTAAATTATTATTTGCTACATGGAAATGTCCATGTAGGATTTAATTATGATGATTTGCATCATAAACATAAGAACTTCACAAATCATTATTTTGCAAATAATGTAATTCTATTAATCTTTATTTTGTATTCACTCAATTAAAGAAAATAAGTTTACAAGATTTATTTACGAGGCTTTGCACCACAAAGACAACAAATTGACAAATTATCTATTTCTAAATAATTTAATTCAACTCTTCAATTTTAATTATATTTAAACAAATAAATACATAAGATTGCTAATATTGACAAGTAATTAAAAACACCAATTTTTAATTTATTACTATATTAAGGTAGCAATACAAATGATTTGAATTAAAATTTGATTATTTAATTGGGAATTTTTTATTGATCTCATTAAATTTATTGATGGACATTATTGTTATTATTAAGTTTTTAGCACAAAGCATGGATGTCACATCCATATACATGGTCGATGGAGAAAACATCTACCTTTGGCCCTAAAAGAAACTTTTAGGAATCTAGGACTAAGAAAGACACTTCAAAGGTCATGAAATGTCTCCCAAAGAGTATTCTTAGCCTCTATGTGTGTACATTGACACTATCATAAGATTTTAATCACTAATCCTAAGGCTAGCCAAATCTAATCTTGGAAGGTACCATATGGTGGTCCTAAGCTTTTAATTATTAATCCTAAGGCTAGAGAAATCTCATCTTCGGGTGTACCATATAGTGGTGGTAAGCACTTATTTGTGGCATGGACATGTACAAATAGTATTTAATTCCGGTGATTAACACCACACACAAAAAAACAACAAAAATAATTATTTTCTAAATGATTCAATTCATTTTCATTTAAATAAATGCTCAAGTGAGGTTTTACACCATAATCACCACAAATTCAACTATTTATTTAGACAAATAAATCCACATGATTTGTTTATGAGGATTTACATAAGAAGCATACACAGTTCACAAAAATTATTTTATAAATAAATCAACTTTTCATTTATAATATTATTTAAGCAAATAAATACATAGGATTCTTGAATATTGACAAATAATTAAATATAACCATTTATTGTTTATTATTATTATTATTATAAAGTAGTAAGACACGTGATTTGAATTAAAACGTCATTATTAAATTTGTTATATTTTTATCAATCTTATTAAATTTTTGTATTGATATTAATGCCATTATTAGGTTTTGAGCTCAAGGCACAGGTCTCTAATCCTTGGACATGAGGGAGGTAGGAAACCTCTACTTTGAGTCATAATATAAGATTTGAACAATCTAGGACTATGAAAGATGGTCGACACACATCCATGCACATAAATTCTTGAGAGTATTTTTGGCCTCTATTATTGGGCATTGATTTTATTTTAAGGTTAGATTACTTGCTGGTGGGTTTACTACCCCTCAACCAAGTTAGTTAAGAGAAGAAATTTATTCCTTAAAGCCTAAAAGAAGCTTCTAGACATGTAGTGATAGTAATGATGTGTTTAGCCAACAAAATTGATGTTTTGAAAGGATCCATGCACTTATAATAGGGATATAGTGGGGAATTAGAGGAAATAAAAATATGTATAATTCTTTGGGGCATATATATGATTAAGGGAGGAAACATGGGACATGGACCTTAGAAGAAACCTCTAGGCATATAAGATTAACAAGTATGCCTCAAATTACCACATGATACATCTTAAAGGTATCCTTGGCCTAATATTGGGGTTATCAATGTCACTAATAGGCTTTAAGGACTATATATCGGTGTAAAGACCCTTAACATGTTTGAGGGAGGAAACTGAGGCCTAAGCGACTAATAATTTTTTTTGGGCATCCAAGGCCAAAATCAACACTTTGAACCACTACACATGACCTATTTGGAGTATTATTTACATCACTTAGAGGACAATGACACCATTATGAGTTTTTTTATAGTATGCATGAGTATTACATTTTTGTATAATGTTATAGGAAGAAACATGGGCCTTAGGCCATAACGAAATATTTGAAACGCACCTATGAACTCCTAATGCTATCCATGGTATTTGAGTGTTGATATAAGTTACACTAGGTATGGGTCATAGAACCTTCAACATAGTCACTAGAGGTATCACGGGACTGAGGACCTAAAGGAAAGTTTCATGCATCTTGGGCTAAGAGAGATGACTCAATATATCACAAAGGAGATCATGTGTTGTATAGGAGGTTATTGTCATGATCGCAATAACGCGCCCACTTTTTCATGTGGTCTTATTGGGTGTGTGACACCGTCTGGAAGCGTTCTGAGGGTAAGACCAACTCGGATGCACTCCAACGGACTATGCCTAAACCGCAGAAACCTTTCCTTAACACTATATGGTTTCGACACTTTACTTATTAATTCTTTTTACCCACACTTAACCAATTTTCATTATGCAGTGCAATCAAGTAAAACACGACACAATGTAAGGGTGGGGTTTCCAAACCGACTAACCCCGTTAACTTGTATTATATGAACATATTACAAAAGTGGAGTTTCCACAAGCCAACAGAGCTCTGGGTATGCACCCAACTAGCTGTCAGTGACCTCTGTTAAAAAAATACACCAAGTTGAGTTAAACACTCCGCGTCTAGCTCTTAAGAATACCAAACTTAGTTAACCCCTATAGTTGTCTTCAACCGTCTTCTAAACTGAACTCGTCTGGGACCACCGGTTTTCCAGACCGATGCTTCTCTCCGCAACCACTACATTTTCTGACTAAATCCTATCTTTGCGAATTTGTCATGTTTGACCTTGGAAACCGCCACAACTTGTTTGCATTAGTGACTTGTCACTTGTCCAACTTGAATTGTATTGGATGTCCTTATTTCGTTTGAGCGTCGCACCTTTATAGCGTCAAGGGGGAGAGCGTTACTCCAAGGTGGGTGCTCTAGTTTCCTTAGTGCGCATACCAGCTCCTTGCTGATGCATATTTCCTTCCAAGGTCCAATTCCTTCCACATCTGGGCGTGCCTAAATTTGCTAGTGGCGTCGTCGTTGGGTATCGGTCGTTCCTATAGGGGGCATCTTCCATCAACGCACTCCAATTCTGGGTGTCATCATGTAGGGGTGTGCCTTCCAGCAGGTGCTCGATCCAATGGACACCTCTAACCGGGAGCTCCCATGAGTACATCTCTCAAGCGACCAAGGTGGTTGTCGGGCACACTCTGAGGTACGTTCCTCTATCATGTGGCATCATTCCTCTAGCTCCCTCAAGGTGTTCCCGTTCCATCAATGTGTGCTCAACTTGAGTATGATGCTAACTCACAAAGTGCCAATGTGTCACCCACTTGGGATTTCCAAGCTCCAAGGGGTGAGCACGAGTTTCATTTGTGGGGAGTGCATCCTTGTCAGGTCCATGTGCTCCTCAAGTGTTCTGTCACTTGGCCAAGGCACCACTTTCCAAGTTTGTCGACTGAATCAACTTTCCCACATGGGCTCCCAAGCCAACCTCTTGGGCATGAAGAAGGTGTCACCTAGTGCATGGATGTAACAACCTCCCCCACTGAAGTACTTTGCGTCCTCGAAAAGGTGTCTGAAATTCTCCATACCTTCAAATGATGTTGCTTCTAACCGCACCATAATTTTTCTATTAAGTCCCCTTTTCCTGTGCACCACTCTTCCAGTACACCAGTTTCAGTTCCCTCCATCGTCAACACCATCCAGGTGATCAATCCAACCACCGAACCTCTGTTGGTATTCATGTTCTAGTCCGCTCTGCATAATTTCCCCACTCGGTGAATTCTCTATTATTTTAACAAATCCTGCATGCTTCATCCAAGGTTGGCATTTTTACTTTTCTGGTGCGTTTCACCAAGAAGTGTCTGCGACCCACGTACCTTCACCAAGGGTAGGGGCCAAGTCATGCTAGAATCTAACCAAGAGAGTTGGGAGGATGGTTTTCCTGAACATCTCCCATGTTTTTCTCAATTCTCTATCATTTTTCCTCTTTCTAGCTCAAGTAGAGGAGAAGTGGAACGGTTCCACAAATAGTGCCATTCCCTTCTTCAAATAGTCTCTGCGCTTCAGGGTCATCTAGCAATGCACATGATGCGACTGAAGTGTCCTCTTTCTATGCTAGCACTACAACTAGTTCAACCTCCTTATCACGATGTCGTTCTTTCGCACCCCTGCAAAACTTGGTGAGTTTCTCTAAACTCGTCATGGTCGGTTCCATAACCCTTTCTATGCTTTCTAGACGATTCTCTAGAAAAACAACCGACTCCTTATAAGCGAGGGGATCTTCCAACTGAGTCACTTCTTCTATGCCAACAAATTCCCTGCACTTTTCTCCATTAAGATTCCTTGCTGTTGCGATGGTAGGGGACACTGTCAACG
This sequence comes from Pseudotsuga menziesii, assembly GCA_001517045.1. Lineage (NCBI taxonomy): Eukaryota > Viridiplantae > Streptophyta > Pinopsida > Pinales > Pinaceae > Pseudotsuga > Pseudotsuga menziesii. The sequence goes on from LPNX010248958.1 coordinate 427,320, forward strand.
CAGTCACCTTCCATTCTTGTGGTAAGCTCTTTACCGTTTGCACATAGATGGGCTCCCTTTTCGCAAGAAATGCTAAACTCTCTAAGTGAGGCATATGAGCTTCCTTCTCCTTCTTCATGAACTCTTGTCCAAGAACAACATCAAAGTCATCAAGAGGAATGACTATGAGATTGACCTCTCTAGGCCACTCTCCAATCTTCAAAAGAACTTACCAAACCAAGCCAACCACCCTCTCAACCTTTGAATTGACCACCTTGAACATGTTTTCTCCTAGTTCAATCTGCAAATTGAGTCGTTTTGCCATCTCTTCCTTGACAAAATTATGTGTAGCACCACTATCAACCAACACAAACACCTACTATCCATTTATCTCTACGGGAATGTAACTTAGTTTGGTGAAGTATGTTTCCATTGAGACTCCCATCTCCTCCAAAAACGCATTTAAAACCTGTAAAACACCAACCTAATGATCCTCTTGTTCGATCGCAACCAAATTATGTGGTTGCAAAGGACATTTCTTTGCATAGTGATCCTTTTCACATATGTAACAAGAAACTGTCTTAGCCTTGTCCTTGGGGACGTCTTCCTTCTTGCGTGCCTCCTCATCCCATTTGTTCCTTGTCTTCAGATTTCCTTTATGTTTCTTCATAAAATTTCCTTGGCCTTTTCCGTTTCCATCCGCATTTCCCTTAGCTTCGTCTTTTGCATCACCTCGAAAGTCAAGTAACTTATCTGCAGATGCAATGGCTTCGGCAAGGGTCTTCACTCCTTTGCGTCGCATGTCACCTTGTGCCCAATTCTGCATACCCTTCATGAAGTGGTACAAATGATCCTCATCGCTCATATCCTTGATCTCCAACATGACACTAGTGTAAGCTTTGGTATAGGTTTGAATCCTCCCGGTGTGCTTAAGACTCATAATCTCATTTTGTGTGATCTAGCCTTGGTTCCCCAGACCAAATTGTGCCTTCAAAGCTGTCTTCAATTGTTCCCAATTCTTGATTCATTCAGTCACATTTCCCGCAACCACATCTTCTACACGGTTTATCCACCATAACTTGGTTGTTCTTGTGAGAAACATGGAAGAACCGTTCACCTTAGCTTTTTATGAACTTTCGTTCATCTGATCCAAGTACTGCTCCACATCGCAGCATACGTTTTCAAGCATCTAAGCGTCACATGTTCCATCAAACGGTTTGGTATCATTCATCTGAATCTTCATGGTTTTCATTGTTCTAGGCCTAGTAGCTAATGCTCGCTTCAACAGTGTGATGGTGTCGTCTTGGTCCTTCTTGTGAAGTTGAATTTGTTTCATCAACACTTTAATTTTCCTGACTCGACTCTTTGTATCTTGCTAAACTGTTTCCAGCAACATGTCGATTGTCTCTCTGCATTCATTCATAGCTTCATTAAAAGCCTTCCCTATCTGATCTATCTCGCTTAGAAAAGCTCTAGACTTCTCTCCATGAGCATAAAGCACTTTAGAAAACTGCCCCATGTTTTTCTCAATATCGTTAAGCCTACGCTTCACTTTAGAAGCCCTCAGTTTGGGCTCCTCATGAACAGACTCCTCTTCGCCAGAAGGAACTTTTGGTTCTACCTCCGACTCAGAAACTATCTCTTCAGCTTTCTTACCCATTCCAACCTTTCCTTCTTCCAAGTTTTAGTTCACGGACTCTCTATCATGCTCATTCACTTTCTTCCTTCGTCTACTAGTTTCCTCCCTTATGACACTCACTTAGACAAGTTGTAAATCTTCCCAGGGTGACTTCTTGTTCATAATTTGGCTCTTCCTAACGTACTTTCTTCATTTTGAAGTGCCCCAGCCAAGCACCTTTGTTTGAAATTCAACCAAACTTCTTCCGTCAAAACAGGCTTGTTGTCGATGTTCCTTGCTAGATCGCACTTGTCCCAAGTTTTTTCCTTAGCACACCTTGTCATAGGTCGTGCTACCTTAGCGCACCTCGGGAACACCTACTGAGCCTGCTGTTAGGCGATTTTGCCAAGCGCATTTCTATTTGAGTGTCCTGAGCACATGCTCTTCCTGGCATTGTTGCACGTTATGTCAAAGCGCACCTCCAACTGGTGCGCAATGTGATGGGTGCTTTACATGAGCCGCCATGAGCACACCCTCCATGGGTGCTCTTCATTTCCCATGGAGCGCATCCTTGCCGACATGCTATGTTGTTGCTCTCGAGCGCACCTCTGTACGAGCTCTCACATTTCTTGTCTAGTGTGCTAACTGTCGCGTAGTGATGGGTGCTCTTGTGGGAGTCTTCCCTGAACGCTCCCTTCCTTGGGCGCTCTTGCCGCTACGCTACCAAGCACATAGTGAAGGATTGCTCTAAGTGAGTGTCCCCTAAGTGCTTCTTCTAAACACTCTTTTTACGGTGCACGCTGCTATCAGGCACGCTTTTGTCAGGGGATCCTTGCCAAGAAGCGCACTTGTCGACGATCTTCCAATGGACCGATGACTATGCATAGGCATTCCAACAAAACACTCTCCTTCGCTAGGCACCGGGTCGCTTCACGCTTTTGCTAGAAAACTTTAAGTCTTCGAATTGCGATAACCCTACCTTCACTATGACCACCTCGACAAACCTCAACTTTTGGTTGCAATGTTTCTCTGATACCACCTGTCATGGCCACAATAACGCACCCACTTTTTTGTGTGGTCTTGTTGGGCATGCGACACCGTCTAGAATCGTTCTGAGGGTAATACCAATTCAGATGCACTCCAATGGACTACCCCTAACCTACGGAAACATTTCCTTAACGCTGTATCATTTCAACACTTCACTTATTAATTTTTTTTACCCACACTTAGCCAATTTTCATTACACAGTGCAATCAAGTAAAACACAACACAATGTAAGGGTGGGGTTTCCAAACAGGCCAACCCTATTAACTTGTATTATATGGACATATTACAAAAGTGGAGTTTCCACAAGCTGGAAAAGCTCCGAGTGTGCGCTCAACTAACTGTCACACCTCTGTTACAAAAATACACCAAGTTGAGATAACCCCTCTACAGGCATCTAGATCTCAATACTATCGACCTTCGCTAACCCCTTTAGTTGTCATCAACTGTATTCTAGATTGAACTCATCTAGGAGCATCAATTTTCCAGACCAACGCTTCTCTCTACAACCACTGTGTTTTCTGAATAAAGAATGTCTTAGAGACTTCACCATGTGTGAGCTCAGAAACCTCCACAGCTTGTTTGCATTAGCGACTTGTCACTTGTCCAATTTGAGTTGGATTGGATGTCCTTCTTCCATTTGAGCAACGTTCCTTTATAGCGTCAACTAGGAGAGCGTTTCTCCAAGGTGGGCGCACTAGTTTCCTTAGCATGCACACCAACTCCTTACTGACGCATCTCTCCTGCTAGGGTCCACTTTCTTCCACATCCGCGTGCACTTTTCTTTGCTAGTGGCATCATCATCGGGCATCGGGTGCTCCTCCCTGATTCGTCTTCCATCAGCGCACTCCAAGTCTGGGCATCATCTTGTAGGGGCACGCCTTCCAGCAGGCGCTTAGTCCAACTAACCCCTCTAACCGGGCGCTCCCATGAGCATGTCTCCCGAGAGACCAAGGTGGTTGTTGAGCGCACTGTAAGGGATGCTCCACCATCATGCGGCGTCATTCCTATGACTCCCTAAATGTTTTCATGTTCCATCAACGTGCACTCAACTCGAGTATGCTGGAAACAGATGAAGTGCCAAGGTGTCGGACGCTTGGGCTAGTTGCCAAGATCCAAGGGGTGAGCGGGGGCTTCATTTGTGGGGAGTGCATCTTGGCTATGACCACACACTCCTCAAGTGTTTCGTCACTTGGCCAAGGCACTACTTTCCAAGTTTTCCAACTAAACCGTCTTTCCCACATGGGTGCCCAAGCCAGCTTCTTGGGCATGAAGAAGGTTTCACCTAGCACATGGTTGTAACAGTTTTACCCTTAAAGTTGGATATGAGTGGAAATATTTTCTTTTGTGCACTAGGGATGGGTCTTAGACAATGGTTGGAGAGAAAATTATTACCTTAATACTTTGTTTAATTTAATCTTAGCTCCATTGACCAAATTCATGTATGATTTATTTATTTTCACCGTGTTTTCTTTTTTTGGGGATGTCACATTAACAAATTTCCACCGCTCTTGGGATATGTACCTATGGCTTGAGTGAGTAGAGGAGTGTGAAAATTTTGTGTACCATAGAGTGAGGTATAATCGAGATTATCCATGCTGAAGCTATTGTAGTACAATACTAAAGCATACATAAATATCTCCATACATCAAAAGGCCTTCATCACTATGTGGGGACGTTCCTACAACAATGTGTGAGCCAAGGCATGAGGTAGACTAATTTAAATCTTGTCCTATTGGATCTTCTGTACAAAATTTTGGATCATATGACCTGAGTTCTACCCATGCTTGGACAACCTTCATGTTATAGTCACGATTTTCTTGATCCAAGGATTTTCTCACAGTCATGTCATAATCAGGGCCTTCTTGGATGTAAAAGTCTATTGAGGGGAGTTTTGATGGGATGCTATTTAATCATATTCCACTTGTCGATGGGGACAAGCTATTGAGAGGACCCTTACCATTTCATCTAAAGTATTAAAAGTTTATGTATCCAAGGGGTTTCATCCTACTAGATGCGACTAATAAGGTTTGTCAACTTTGTCGAAAAAAGTTAATCTTGCTTGGAGATGAGATCTATATTTGACATCTTTCATATGGATTGCCAATGTATTCTATCACCTCCTCTTCCATAATGACAATACCTACTAAAAATACATATAATATTCAACATTCCATAGATCTCATGTCTAAGATATATAATCTAACACTTACATGTATAAATTTGTGTCATGATTCTTACTGTACATGATGTGAATAACATTCATAATACATACATCAATATCATTGATCCTATGATGGATATGTTAATATATACTCAAAATTAAAATTCTTCATGATATTGTCTACCTAAGTTAAGACATGAACGTAATGGGGTAATTGAGTTTGAAGATGATCATCTCTTCATTCAACATATTGTTCGGGTATAGGAAGTGATGAGGATGAGGTCTCGAAAGTTATGGGGATCAGTTATTCTTATTTTTTTATAGAGGTGTGTTACCATTACTTCAATTGTTTATAAATGGTTACTTATAAATTTATAATTATAGCACACATTATTGCCTGAAAGTTTTTACCTAAATTATTCATTAGTTTTTATTTCTTAAATTGTAAACATTCATTTTCTTTATGTATTAATTTTTTTGTTTATTTAGAAAAAATGTACAACTTTCTAAAATGATTGATGAATGGTTTGGAAACTTTGAAAAAAAGCGGTTGAGAGTTCAATGAAAAGACAAAGGTTATTTTTGTTAGAAACAGGACCACAAAGAAATAACAGATATACAGTTAAATCATTAAACAAGATGTAAAAACAAATTACAGAGAGACACAAATATAATGTGGTTCACCCAAGAGATGGGATACGTCTACACAAAAATTGCCAATCCTTTTATCAGCGTCCAGAAAGATGAAGGGATGCAACCTGCAACAAGTCTACTGCACTTCCTCTTATACTTTCACAATCTCTCTCACACAATCACAGAGATTGTTTACAATACAATACGATACCATACCATCCACATCCGTATTAAAATGTATTTCTTTTATAGGGGAAATACCATGGGAAAATACTACGGCTAACAAAATACCATGGGTCCGCAAAACTATTGGTCAACAAACATCCAAAACCCTGAACCCAAAAGTTGGGGAACGAGTGTACAGTAAACCTGGGGTACAAACACGACTGAATAACATCTTTGAATTTGGAAGATCAGGCTCCACAACCAACAATCTCCCACTTGAAGACTGATCACAACAACTCCACCGCTGTTGCACTTGTTGGACTATGCTCTGGACCTTGGACTTGGATAATTTCTTATTTTCACCTTCATGCTTGAAGGCCAATAGAAACCAATCAGGAACTCAGTTTCTCTCTGGTTACTCCCTTTGTCAACATGTCTGCAAGATTCTGGCTAGTATGTATCTTCTCCACTTTTAACAATTCTTCATCTAGAACAGATATTATGAAGTGGTGCTTGAGGTGTATATGTTTAGTCTTTGAATTAAAGGCTGAGTTATTTGCAAGATGAATTGCACTCTGGATGTCACTGTACAGCCTACTATTCTCCTTCTTCTTACCCAATTCCTCCATGAACCTCTGCAACCAAATCATCTCCTTACTAGCCTCTGTAGCAACAACATACTCTGGTTCCATTGTTGAAAGTGAAACAACCTGTTACAGTTTTGAAATCAATCTTATTGTTGTTCCACCCACAGTAAACACATGGGTGATTCCATGAAGATGGGTAACACTTTTTGGCCAAATTTGGCGATGAAAACCCGATTTTTTACTCATGTGCTAGATAGAAGCCCTCAAAACGCATATATGCCATGTGAATTTTGACTTGCAGTAAAAAAACAAATTGTAGAATATTATGTTGGCTTCATAGTGATATTTTTAAAAAAATATTCCGATGTCATTTAATGTGTGAATTTTTGCATTTAATGAACTGTGTGACCTTAAAAATTTGAAGAAGCTAATAAGTGGCTCGTGTCCACGTAGAGTAATTCAATCTTGCATTAATAATTTTTAAAAAAAATATATATGAGCATGATCTACATAAAATGCAGTGTGATGTGCATATTTTTTTGCTAATTTTTCTCGCATTATACAATTATTTATTATTTTTTCGAAAGTGACCACATTCGATTTCAGCATCGTTCTAAACACATATTTGTCCACGTAAATAAATTTTTTCTATTTTTTCAAAAATTGAAAAACCAAAGATACCCTTTTGAAGAGAACACGTCGATATGTGATGTGTGCATTTTAAAGAATTTTTTGGCTGTGTATTTTTAACTCTGCGGATTTTTCTTTGAGCTGCTTCGAAGTTGCAGTGTGGTTTTCTAAGTATAAGTTTTAGAAGTAATTAAAAAATAAATATCATATGAATGCCAAAATGCGTGTATGATACCTCAATGGATAGAAGATTCGTTGGTGAATCTATCGGTATCAACTTCGCTCAGTTATGTGCTAGGAATGGTAGGGTTTACACCTCTGCAAGGCACAGGAAATTTTCCATTTGTTTGAATGTGGGCTAAGTCTGTTTTTTTAAGCCCTCGACCGAGGTATCTAAATACGTCGATCGAGGTATTTAAATACCTCGATCGAGGGTTTGTAAAGCCCGCAATACCTCGGTCGAGGTATTTAAATACCTCGATCGAGGTATTTAGATACCTCGGTCGAGGGCTTGATAAAACCTCGGTCGAGATATTAAGACCTCGGTCGAGGGCTTAACAAGCCCTCGACCGAGGTGTGTTTTTCTGTTTTTGCCGAAATGTGCTTGCCAAAAAGTGTTACCCAGGTCCGTGGATTCACCCACATACCCTGTGGTGCTCCTCCTTTTGTCTTTATCACTAGCCATATATGCATCAACATATCCCTATAGAACAGTGTTTGAACCTACAAAACATAATTCATGGGAAGTGGTACCTATCAAATACCTAAGAATCCACTACACTACTTTCCAATGCTCTTTACCTGGATTATTTATATACATGCTCACAATTCCCACTGCATGTGAAATATCTGGTCTTGTGCACACCATGGCATACATCAAGCTTCCAACCACTGATGAATAGGGAATCATGGACATGTAATCTATCTCTTCATGTGTCTCTGGATAGATCTGCTTACTTAGTTTGAAATGTTGGCTAAAGGTGTACTAACTACTTTTGCATTCTTCATTCTAAACCTCTGCAACACCTTTTCTATATACTCACCTTGATACAACATCAATTTGCGATTTTTCTTGTCTCTTGTTATTCTCATACCAAGGATTTGCTTTGCTGCACCCAAATCCTTCATCGCAAATGATTTAGCTAGTTTTATTTTGAGCTCATTTATATCCTTCATGTTAGACCCTGTAACAAGTGTGTCATCCACATACAATAACAAGATATAATATCTTTCATTATCCAACCCCTTGAAATAAACATAGCAGTCAGAATGACATCTATCATAACCTTGTTCTGTCATAAACTTATCAAATTTTAAATAACACTGCCTTGGAGCTTACTTCAGGCCATACAAGCTCTTCTTCAACCTGCAAACCAAATTCTCCTTCCCTTTGACCTCATACCCCTATGCCTACTACATATAAATCTCTTCCTCTGAATCCCCATGGAGAAAGGTTGTTTTTACATCTAATTGTTCAAGATGCTAATATTCTACCTCCACTAGACTTACAATAGTTCTAGTTGAAGTCATTTTAAAAACAGGAGAAAATATTTCATTAAGTTCTATACCTTTCTTTGTGCAAACCCCTTTATAACAAGTCTAGCCTTGTACCGCTTCTTGCCTCCATCTTCTTCCTTCAACCTGTAAACCCATTTATTCTGCAATGCCTTTTTTTCTGCAGGCAACTTAACTAAATCCCAAGTCTGGTTTCTTACCAATGATTCCATCTCCTCATCCATGTCTTGCTCCCACTTATTTCTAGTTTATACCTGCATTGCTTCTTCATAACATTATGGTTCACCAGAAACATTCATTAATAAACAATACAGTGAAGGAGAGAATCATTCTGTGGGTCTACTTAACCTGGTATATTTTCTTACAGTTGCAGGATTTTTAGGTACCTGCTGCTGTTCTTGTTTTTCTGGTGCCTTTGGAACTTCATTTTATTTGATTTCATCAAGCACTGTGTACTCGGTGTTTTCCTTTTCCACTTTCTTTCCCTGCAACTGATCTTTTTACATAACCTTTTTATTGAATACTACATCTCTACTCCTAATGATTTTGTCATTTTCAAAATCACATAAGCGATAACCTAAATCATCAACCCCGTATCCAATAAAGGTACATTTCTTGGATTTAGCTTCAAGCTTTGTTCTATCATCTTTATCAATATGGAAAAATGCTTCACAACCAAAAATTCTCAGAAATGAGTATTTTACATGTTTACCTGTCCATGCCTTCTCTGGAATCCCACCATCCAAAGTGCTTGAAGGATCTCTATTTATTAAATAAACAATAGTGTTTACAACATCAACCCAAAACTGTAAGGATAACCCTGAATGCAATATCATACACCTTGCATGCTCCACGATCATTATGTTCATCCTTTCTAAAACACCATTTTCTTGTGGTGTTCCAGGGATTGTGTTCTCTCTACGAATCCCATTGTGTGAACAGTAACTGTCAAACTCCTTGCTGCAGTATTCACCTCTATTATCATATCTGAGACATTTCAACATTTTTCATGTCTCATTCTCAGCCAAATCTTTCCACTTCTTAAAAGTATCAAACACATAAGATTTCTGTCTAATGCAATAAACCCAAGTGTTTCTAGTTGCATCACCAATAAAAGTAACATAATAACGAGAGCCACCAAGAGATTGTACCTGAGTTGGTCCCCATACATCCATATGGACAAGCTCTAACTTTTCATTCTTCTTTTGTTTCCCGACCCTAAGAAATCTAACGCTCTTCTATTTTCCACAAACACATTTCTCACAGAATTCCAAACTTACCTGCTTCAGATCTGGAAGTAGTTTCCTTGAGTGGAGAATCTGCATCCCCTTCTCACTCATGTGGCCAAGCCTATGATTTCAGAACGCCACACCTATTTCTGTGGAAGCTACACAGATCAAATAATCAGTATAATGAGGACATAAATATAACGTACCTTCCCTATCTCCTTTTTCTATTACGAGTGATCCTTTAGTGATCTTCCACCACGTTTCTCCAAACGTAGACAAACAACCGCTATCTCCCAACTTCCCTGTTGAGATCAGATTTCTTTTCATAGTAGGAATGTGCCTTACATCTTTTAGAAGCCATTCACTTCCATTATTTAACTTAATACGTACCTTACCATTTCCAACAATTTTACATGGTTCATTATCCCCCAATAAAGCATGTCCAAAACCACCTTGAACATAATCATGAAAGAATTTCCTATGGGATGCAGCATGACATGAAGCCCCTGAATCTACTACCCAGTAATCGCTAGTATTATCTAATGCAAGAATCAAAGCATCTTGTAACACATCACCTGCTACATTCGCTTCCTGAGTAGTCTCTTGTTGCCTCTCACCTTTCTTATTTGGTGCTCTGCAATCTTTCTTCAGATGTCCTTTCTTACCACATTTCCACCACTCTATTGGTCTAAATTTGGACTCGGATCTGCTCTTTTTAGACTTGATGCGATTTCATGTGCTCCTCCCTCTCTCCTTTTGTCTCCCTCTTCTCTCCATGGTCAACGCATTACCTAATGTCTCACCTATGCTTTTTCTTCGCATTTCCTCTCTAAGAATAACACCAACAACATCATCAAACTTAAGAGTGTTTGAACTAGGGACATAGTTGATTACAACCATGACCAACCTACTCCAGCTTTCAGGCAATGAGCACAATAGTAGAAGAGCCCTAACCTCATCATCAAAGTTCACGTTTATAGATATTAACTGACTCGTAATGTATTAAAATCATTTAAATGGTCAACAATAGATCCACCTTATGACATCTTCATATTATATAAACGCTTCATTAAGAATACCTTGTTGGAAGACGAGGGTTTTTCATAGAGTTTCGCCAATGTCCTCATCACACCCTCTGTTGTTTTTTCTTTCGAAATATTAAAAGACACCGACGAAGGCAGGCACAACCATATTGTTCCCAGTGCCTTTCTATCAAGAACCTCCCATTTTTCATCCTTCATAGCCGTTGGTTGTTTTTCTTTTCCGCCCAACAACAGGTACAGATCCTTCTGGTACAGATAGTCCTCCATTTGCATCTTCCATAACTGATAGTTTTGGCCGTTAAATTTCTCGACCCTAAACTTTCCATATTTTTCCATTGCTCCCACTCAAACCAGGAACCCTTCTTTCCTAGAAGTTTACCAACCAAATAGAATTTTTGCCTCTGATACCACTTGTTAGAAACATGACCGCAAAGAAATAATAGATATACAATTAAATCATTAAACAAGATGCACAAACACATTTAACACATTACAGAGAGACACAGATATAACGTGGTTCACCCAAGAGATGGGCTACCTCTACACAGAAATTGTCAGTCCTTTTCTTAGCGTCCAGGGATACAACCTGCAACAACTCTGTTGCACTTCCTCTTCACACTCTCACAGTCTCTCTCACACAATCACAGAGATTGTTTACAATACAATACAATACCATACCATCCACAATCGTATTACAATTCCTTTTTTTTATAGGGGAAATACTTTGGGAAAATACTACAGTTAACCCATACCATGGGTCCGCAAAACTATTGGCCAACAAACATCCCAAACCCCGAACCCCAAAGTTGGGGAATGAGTGTACAGTAAAACTGGGGTACAAACATGATTGAATAACATCTTTGAATCTGGAAGATTAGGCTCCACAACCAACAATTTCCCCTCCATCTCAAGAAACAAAAAACTACATTGGTTTCTAATAATTTCAATATATCAATAAAAAACTTTTAAAAATCCAACAAAAATTAATTTTCCCTCCATTTCAAAAAATAAATATTACATTGGTTACTAAAATGGTTAATATATGATTAAGAAACTTATAAAAAAAGATAAAAGAACTCAGTTCCCTCCATCTCAAAACATATGTCAAGATTTTTCAGATTCCATTCAAGACATATAAATGCACACAAGTTTAATATAAAGTAAATGTTGAAAGAATGCAAATGGTTGTTCGAATTATATGTTCTAGCTGGAAGAGAATCACGTGTTGAATAATGGATCCAATTTCATTGCAAGGAGCAAGAAAGGCGTTCAAGCAAGGATCTAACTTCTAAAGGAGCTCATGGTGAAAGAGGTAAATCTTTACTATTAGTTTTAAAATTAATATTTTCCTCGAGAATCTTGTGTTGAATAATGGATCCAATTGCATTGCAAGGTGCAAGGAAGGCATTCAAGCAAGGATCCAGCTTTTAAAGGAGCTCACCATGAAAGAGGTAAATCTTTACTATTAGTTTTAAAATTAATATTGTCCTCTATTACTCAATTATTCTAGTTTCACTAGATGTCAATATCAAGAAAGTTTATTTAGTTCTTGTATGTGTGGTTTCTAAGAAGTTTATTCAATTACTGTATGTATATTTTCTCTTAAATAGATAATTGGTTAGGGTCTTAACTGTATTTTTCCTTTATTAAAATGGTGAATTATTTTCTGTTACTACATTTAGATCTACCCTATCTAGAGGATAACCATAAAACAAAGCATGCTAAAATAACTTAGGGTTTCAAGCTTCTCTCGAAGACACATAATAGAGAATACAGAGTAAATATATATCATGGTGATCCTTTAATCTTTCTAGGACGAAATCCCGTCAATAGAATCAAAATTTCAATCCACATGCAACTCTCCCAAACTACTAAGATGTTTAACTGACTAGTAATAATAATAATTCCAGCAAAATATGAGAGCATTTCCTTTTAAAATAATATTGGGTTGTATATATCAAGATCCATAAGATTGAGGCTCATCAAGTTCTGTAAACAAAGGAAAAGCATAAATTAACCAAAAAAATAAATTGATTAAGGATCATTTACATTGTAATTACTCAAACTTTAAGTTATGAATACCCAGCATAGCCTGCAATCGTCTACCAAAACAAACAATTATGCACAAACGTGACAGAAAACAAAGGCTTTAATGGTTCATGCCTAGATTCATCATCTAGAATAACCACAGTAGTTGAAATGTAAATAACCCTTCAACCGGTTTCACTAAAAATCAAGGAACTTAGAAATACATATTTTTTTATATAAGATTATAGTAGGAAGCACTGCTTCTTCCTGCTTCCTTATAAAAAATTTATGAAGCAACTTATTTTAAAACACCAGTGTTTGACACCCAACTAAGAGGAAACCGGTTACTCACTCAGAACTGGTTAAAGTTGAAATCACCTCTAGTTGTACCCGAAAATTTAACATCTAAGCACCTGACATGAGATAGCTCACAGGTTATGGTAGGGGCTTCCCAGTATGTTGCCAACACATTCCTCCGTTGAGCTATGGATCAATTTCAATGTCGGCGTCCACTTGCAAGTAAGAAGAAAAATATTCAAAAAGCTTTACAGTTTTTAAAAAAAACTTGAAATATAAATGAAATATGATAATTAATGGCATGGAGATGGTCTTACCCTCTATTGATGGAACCCCAACACCCATAACTGTAGCTATCAAAATGTATGAAGAGAAGTTCTTTTCGAAGTCAACACAAGTCCAAGCTTGCTGGAATTTCTGGAACCCATAGATATTTTGGAAGAAATATTTCACGATGATACTAGCGTAGAGGAATTATCCAGACCCTCTGAAACTACCAAATAAACCGTGGAATAACTTTACCTTATCCAAAGAGCTGGAGGTCATATCCAAAGAGCTGGAGGTCATTCCATGCAGGCCTGGAATTTCAAATTTACTTTAATATTATGACGGTATTGAATATTTGGTGCCTTTCGTTTTAGGTTTTACCAAATTTCATGAATTTCAAAATCGTTGGTCTTGATTTTTTTTGTGTCTATCGTTCCTTTCCCTTCGGTGGATATTCTTCTATATTCTACCCTCTGCCTAGTGTTAAAAGAGATGTTACGTGAAGGTTTTAGTCGTTTGTTGAACACTTATGAGGAGCCTCCCCATGTTATTAAGTCTTGTTTGACCAATCATTATTGCGACTATAGCCAAAGGCATACCTTTGCAGTTGCACGCTCTTCTATGTACATAGAAACTTGGTCATCTGTGAAAGCCACTATGGGAAACAACCTCCAGCCTTCATTTCTAAAGATTATCTTCCTCTGGGAATATGTTTTTTCCTTGCATTATCTTCCTTTTTTATGATCATTAAATAATGATTTTATTTACAATCCCATCTTTGACTTCATCAGAAGTTGTGTGATTCTACAACGTGCTCCATAACAACAATTACTAACCACGCTTATTTCTCAATGCAAACTTATAAACTCAAACAATTTATGGGAAATTTTATCCTTGAAATTCTTAAATTAAGTCGTTACATTCTTATCTGTTAATTTATAAAATCCATTTAATGATCTTAAATCAAAATTAAATTATCTTGAAAATATTTGACAATCGATTTATTGTTCCTTTGAATCGTTATATGTTTAGTTTAAATTTCAGAGTTGAATTGTGCAAACTGTTCATAATTGTTGTTGTGAATATAGTTTCCTCCAACAATTAAAACTGGAAAAACTCGTTAACATGCCAAATAGATACGCACACCCCTCTTAATGGATTCATGTCGAACAATCCTCAATTCTTATTTTTCATCTGTATCAGCAATTGTAATAAATTCTTGGAGTGAAAGACAAATTTGGAATTCAAAGAATTGATGTACAATATGACAGGTATAATAACTAATATAGGTAAACATGGACAAGGTCTAATAAAAGTTGGCAAACCCAAGATATCAATAAATGTAATTTTCCAAAAGAATATTTGTTAGTTCATTGTACTTTGTTTATGCATACATCTATTCCAGTTCAGTTGTAGCAGTTTGATTTTTATTCAGTTTATGGGAGCATGTTTCTACATTCAGTAACATGCCTATATTGAGCTTGTATCTATATAGATCTGTCTCTGCAATTAGGTTTATGTTAACTCGTTTTTTCATTATGAGAGTAATTACTTGTTTTTTTGTAAAATCAAATTGTTTAATTCCAATAACACACTATGTTCAAGCATTTCATATTGCATTTCTTCTCAATTCTTATAGGATTTCTTTCTCTATCGGTATCAAAGAAAAACTTCAATTCCTTCAGGTTAATATGTTAATATTATGAAAGACCATGATTGTTGTACTCACATTTGAAATGTCTTTTGTAAAAAAATAATTATCTGATCATTATTTGTTTCTTCTGCAGTTTCTCCAATCAACTATGCACATTTATCTGCAAACAAGTTGCAACAATTTCTCAAAGCAGAGAATTCAAAAACAACTTTACAATCTGGAAAAGGAAAAGGGTTAGTGCCATTTCGGAGGACAAGGATACAATGTTCATTTTGCAACACCATATATTTTGCAAGTGGCCCAATATGTTTTCAACACCATATTTTTATTGTTCATTTTGTACGTTGATTCATATCAAACATGTTTTTTTGTTTTTTTAGTTGTTACTGCATCAGTTATAACAACACATTGGAGTCTTTTCTTGATGAGATTAGTTTTTTTCATGCCATTCCAAACTATGATGTGATGTTCATTGTAAATCCCATTTGGCATTGCTCTCTTTTTTAAAAGAAATGCCTAAAATATGTTATGGGATCCCATGCCAAATTGTAATGTGATGTTAATTGGAAAGCCCTACTTGCTATATTTTGTAAAAGCGTTAATTACAGTAAATTTATTATCTATTGTGATTTGGTTTATTCTCTATATTTTGAGAAATTGTAGTATTCCATTTGGTTGTGGTATTAATTGCAGTGTTGCACTACCTCAATTTAATCTTACATTTTCTGCCTTTTTTACCCTCTAACAACCACCTTATCGGTGTATTATTGCACCTTGGAACAATTTCTAGTAATAATGTTGTTGGATCCGATTGAAGTTGATTTCTTCGGATCTTGTCTTGGAAACCGTATAAGAGTTGAAAATTGAATAATCAAAACTTATTTATATTCACACCTGTAGATTCCAAATTCTCTTACCAATGCTTTTCAGTCCACTTCACTCATTATTCTTTTTCGTAAAGTGAAGAAAGGCCCCTTTCTTTTTACAACTTAGATGAAGCCCTCACTTATTGCTTGGTGTTCATGATTTCCAACACCTTCGATCATATGATGAAGTCCAAGGGGACTGACAATATTTGTCTCTTGAAATGCTCGTAATCCCTAAGTGTGTAACTTAGGTAGATACCATCTAGAACAATGGCCACTAAGCTACTTCTTTACTAGTCATGAATCTGGGGGATGGACTCATCGATCGATTGTACTCAGAGCGGTCTTAGGGGAACTCTCACACATCTCGATAGTTTGGCCTCCTAGTAAATGACTTCTTATTAAATACATGAGAAACTGACCATTGGGCTGATGCACAATCATGGACTCCTTTAAGGACACTTTATATGCCACATAATACTGGAATAAACGGAAAACTTTGATTTTAGGTGACAATTAGGGGTACTTCCCTAACTTATTTGAAGATGAAGTAAAAAGAGAAAAGATAGGTAATTGAATCAGCTTTCATAATATATAGGGTTTATGCAGAGAAAATGTGTGCAAATGATTATAAAATTAGTTTCCGTGAAAGTGGGTTTTCAAATTTTCAGCACATCTTAACATATATGTTTGTGCGGGTGCAGCAATATATGACGTAAATGATGTCCATTTGGGATAAAATCTTGCAGACATATAAAGGACATATGGGCCTAGTGCAACACTATTTCTTCGGAATTTTTCATGAATTTTTTTATTATTATTATTAATTATTGAAGTCAGAAAAGCTTGAAATTAAAACCTTATGTGCGGGTGCAACACTTTAGGGGCAAAAATTAATGAAATCCTTGATTTCTTAATATAAGATCACAGAGCTTGATCTCGTCTAGTGCACCATATAGTTTTTTATGGGAAATGGTGGTGGAAATCAAAAGTTATATAACAAACAATCGATGTATGTATTCTCGAAAACTAACGTGTGTCATTTAGAAAAATAATTATAAATAAATAAAACATAGTTTTGA
>LPNX010248976.1:0-33901 GCA_001517045.1 Pseudotsuga menziesii
TTAGTTAGCCCTCTTAAATTTATCAATTTTGGTCATTTATCCCTTGAAAAAAATTGTGGTGACCAAAATTTTTGGTCTCTTGGTCACTAATCTCTCATTTTGTACTAGTGAATCCCACTCTAGCACTCCAAGTCAACTTTCCTATCCACATTCAATGAATGGGATCACACCAGAAATTATGGGGGTGCATATTTGGCTATTGAAAGAGCTATAATTCTCATGTGGGTGTGAGAGTCCCACTATGACTTGCCATTTTTCCACCTAAGCACCCCTAGTCCACCTCATAGTCTATTAAAGCTTAAAAATCAATAAAATTAACTAATTAGTGTAACTAAGTTACTAATGATGGATTACTATTCTAACACCCTCCCCTAATCACACAAATAAATACAACTAACAAAATAATGGAGGCCTTGGCAACAATGGCTCAAGTCACCTCAAATACATAATTCAGAAATTACAATTTTATTTGTCCATGTGAACCGAGGAAATGAAGGAAAACATCATGGGATAAAACTTCCCTCAAGAATGGACATGGGGCTGGACCTGCAAAAAATAATATCAAATTACCATCCTTCACTCACCCCAAGCAAATATCTGAGGTAGGTGAAGGTCTTCTCATTGAAATCCTTGGTAAAAATATCATCAGTTTGTTTGGTGGATGGGCAATACTACAGTGAGATCACCATGTTATGCACTAAGCCCTGAATGTAATGCATGTGAATATCTATGTGTTTTTTCCTTGGCCTCTGTACTGGATCAGTATATATCTTGATGGAACTCTATTTTTCCACCCAAATGTTGGTTGGAGAATCAATTGTGACACCAAACTCCTGAAGAATTCCCTGCAAACAAACAAACTATGTAACAGCATTGACTGCTTCCCTGTACTCGGCCTTTGCTGATGAAAGTGAAATGGTGTGTTGTTTCTTACTTTACTAGAAAATTGTACCTTCATCAAACATGAAGACAAAACCTGAATTTGACTTCCTATCAGTTGGATCACTGGCCCAATCTGAATTAGAAAATCCAGCTAGTTGAAGTGAGGAACTAGCTGTGTAGTGCACCCCGAAATTCTTGGTACCCTTAACATACTGGAGAATTCTTTTTTCTTCCCTCCAATGGAGCTCATGTTTCTGGTGCATATGTATTTCTATAGAACTTAAAACATAAGACAAATA
Organism: Pseudotsuga menziesii; assembly: GCA_001517045.1. Lineage (NCBI taxonomy): Eukaryota > Viridiplantae > Streptophyta > Pinopsida > Pinales > Pinaceae > Pseudotsuga > Pseudotsuga menziesii. Next base: position 1,182 of record LPNX010248976.1, read on the forward strand.
GGTCTTGTGTGATTGAGGTAGAGCAAGCTTCCCACTAGTTTCTTGTAGATTTTAATATCCACCAATGGAGAATTGCCAAATTCATGCATTTTGATGCCATAAAGAAATGGATACTTGTCTTCCTTACACTCATGCATGTTAAACTTATTTAGCACATCTGAAGCATATTGTGGTTGACTCAACTTAATGCCCCTTATTTTGCTCAATTTCCAAGCCCAAAAATTTCCTTAGCAATCCTAGGTCTGTCATGGCAAATTCACTGTGCAAAGATGACTTAATTTGGTAAATTAAATTGGTGCATCTACCTGTAAAAAGAACATCATCAACATAATTAAAAATTACCTAAAAAATACCATTATGTTGCTTCAAATACACATTAGGGCCTGATTTGCATATAGTGAAGCCAATTGAAAGCAAGAAAGCATCCATTTTTGCATACCAAGCTGTAGGGGCTTGCTTGAGTCCATACAATTACTTCTTCAACCTACATACTGCTGCCTCCTTTCACACACTTAGGTTACATGGTAGAGATATTCAAGCCACTCGGTGTGTCCTTGGGGGAAAGTCTTGATTCAAGGCTGCCACCTTGTTCTTGACTCCTCTGTTCAGGCTAACTCCTAACGAAGCCAAAGGGGGTAGACCCTATTAAATTACTAAGGATAATTACTCAGTGTGATGGTGTTATATTGATTAAGTTGTTTAGGATTTGTTTGAAATTAACTAGTGGAAACAAAAGATAACAAGATGCAAGATTTAAAGAAGATAAGCACAGTAATGACACTCAATATATATATAATCAAAAGAAATGATCAAATAAATCACCACTTCCTTAAAAGGAGTCAACAAAGAAAATAACATGCTTGCATGCACTTAAAAGAATGGTTTTCAAATGTCTCTTGGTAGATTTTAAATTAATGTGGAACGTGAATGAATTAAATTAGGAGAAAAGGGGACTCCATATATCCTCGAGGGGTACTTGGAGTATGTCCAAAAGTGAACTTTCACAGCTACCCGCAAGGTGTTTATTGGCTGGAATGGAGTCTCATAGACTATTTTTCATAATGCACTTGTCAGGGTGTGATAGAGATCGGCGCATCGAGGTCACTTTCCAGTTGTTCCCACTCCTTTGGGTATTTTGCCACTGCTTATAGTTTGTTCGAGGCGTTTGATTTTTGCCTAATGGTTTGTCAATTTGGGAGGTGAAGACTAAGTAATCTATTCACTCAAGTGATTTTGATGCAACTTGACTGATCGGATGAACTGCAGCCAAGTACAGAGCATACACACTGGAGTCTTTGTTATTTTAGTAAATTTTAAAAGAGGTTTTCTTATTAAAAAGAAAACCCTCCAGGAACCTCTTTCGGTCCGAGTGGACCTCAATCAGGGAATCAAGGAGGGGTTTATTTTATTATTATTATTAAAACAATTAATGAAAATGGAATCAGAGATACACAACATCGATTTTCTAATTAGTCCTACCACGCATGTCTTTCCCCTAGTGGGTTAATCAGGAAGTCGTGGGGTAAGTAGTATGATTACTTTTGAATTAAAAATGTGGAATAATGCAAAACATTATCAAAGTATAAAATATTGCATGTCAATAGTAAACTAGAACAAAAAAAAGGAAAAATTCAAAAAAGTGAAACACACACGGATCTCCTCAAGGGGGATGGTGAATAGGCTCGAAAGAGCCTAGTCGAAAAGATTTTTATTTTTATTGGAATCAATTAAAATATCAGAAAACTTAAATTAATCCACCTGGTCCTTATATGGAATGAGACAAAAGGTTTACAAATTGCAAAAATTTGAAATTTTGGGAAGACGGAGACCCCCCCGAGGGGTTTCGAATGGTCCAAAAATGTTTTCCGGAAAGCGCATCCTCCTATTTTATATTAAAACTGCTAAAAATAGCAATATTGTCAGATTTAAATATGCCCCAAATTACTTTGAAATTACTTTTGTGTAAACAAATGTTTGCCCAAAAATTCTAAGATAAAACTAGTTTTTAAAGAAGCGGAAAAGGAACCAAGGAAAGCAAGTTTTCCTTGGGATATTGGCCTTGTTTGGGGGAAGCCATTATGAAGAAATTAAATTTATGAATATAAATTTTTATATTCTAAGGAAACAACCATGCATTCAACAAGCTTTAGATCTACTTTCACAGCCTTGAAAAACGACAATTTTCCCTAAAACTAGATCTAGAATGCTTGTAAATTTTCTTTTAGGAATGAGATATAGTTTATGAGATTTAAGACAGAAATATATATGTAAAATTAACTTTGAAATTGGTATATCTAAAAAAATTTAAAGCTGCAAACAACTAACCGTACTGATTTTAGAAAAAATTGGAGGAAGAGGAAAAGAAGAGCATTTGTTGCTGGAAGCCTTGAAGATCAACCATGGAGCTTTTCGGTGGAATCTTGATGGAATATGCCTTTGAATGGTTTTGGAGAGAGTGAAGAAGAAAACTATATTAGAATCCTCTCCAAGCTAAGAACCTGCAACCAAATCCAAAGACTTGCCAACATACTTGTGAGATCCGGTTAATACATACATAGATATTTCAGAATAACATGCATATAAACTTATAAAACATGCTGAATCTAGATCTCTAAACATGCATAAAAAAGGAAAGGGATGACCAATAAACTTATTAACAAACTCCTTTCCTATCAAGATTATAATAAACTTATTATCAATCTTAGCAATGAATCCACAAACAATCAGCAAATTATGAACATAGATACAGGTTACCTCAGTGAAACATGGCAATGCTCGTCCACACATACAATGACATGACACCATCTTGCCTCCAAAGCTTCACTTTATTCCAATAGAAAAAAATATTACATAGTATTACAACAACAATGGATCCTCAATCCAACTCTAACTAACTCAGAAAGGAGGCAACCATGTTTATTTATACACAAAATTGAAACCCCATCCCAGAGGGGGCGCAAATACCAAGGAGATAGACCACTGCAGCTGAAGAAGATTCCATCAATGCCTAATATGAAGCTGAACTGATCTTCTACTGAGTCTAAATGTCAATCGAGGGGTTGATTGAGCTGACACATTGACCTGCTGAGTGAATCATCAACCACAGAGCTCCCATAATAGCCCACACGTGTGGAGGAGAGAGAGAGGGTGTAATTCTCCATAAAGGAAGCTGAAGTTCAACTCTGGATCCACCCAGTTCACCTCCTTCAGTCAAGTATTTATTAGATCCAGTCAACCTGGTGTCGATGAGTCTATTTTCAATCAAATAGGTTGAGAATCCATTGATCTAGGATTTTGAATTTGCTCCATTATTCATCAATTTATTAATTAAAATAATCAATAATTGATTTTTTGGGGCTCTCTAACCTGAGTGATGGAAAATCACTCAAAACTAGGAAATAGTGGGTCTATAGGTTTACTAGGTTCTCTTAGCTTGAAAATGAGCACCTACATGACTAAATCTGATTTCCGATCCCACCTTATTACAAAACCACATTTTCCAATTAAACTATTAAAAAATAGCCTAAGTTTTGGAAAAATTAAATTTTAATAAAAAACACTAAAAAAATTAAAAAAACTAGGGGTACTTAGACATGTTTATATGACTCTACCATGATGCCTAGCATGTTTATACATTGACACATAGACTCTAATAACCTCAATAGGCCTAAATGCCAAGCCGACCACCCCAACTTTGGAGGTATTGAGTGAAAAGCTCATAAATTATCAGTCATTTATTCATGATCATGTGCCGATGACCACTTATGTGATACCTTGTATCATGCCTATTCATGGCCATTGTACTCTTACGTATCCGGTACTGCTATATGTATTTGCAGTTATGTGCAGAGTTGTATCATTGTACTATGTTGATTGGATGGCTGGTCTTCCATTTGGGATCCTTCATCACTCCACTTCTGGGATGGACTTATAATGTATTTCGGCCATCGTATGACTCCTATGACTTCACAAATTAGGGGGCATCTGTTATAGCTGATTTCACCACTCCAGGTGAATCACACTTGTATGGCCTTCCCCTGTCCCTCTGCAGACTCCTTAGACCCCTTGGACCATTTTTTGTCCTTCGATGTTTCCTTGACCATCCATAAAAGCATGTGAAAATTAGTACACATGAATTTTAAACCCCTAATCGCGTATATATGCGGGTTTGACCTCTAAAACCACGTACATCAGGATGTGTACAAAATCCAATTTTTTGGGGAGTTTTCCTTGACATGGATCTGACTCACTTGACTCCTAGCCTTCCATATGCCTTGAGATAACTCGGATTCAGCCTTTCATTACCCCTTTGAAAAGATATATAAGGAACTCTTTGGTACATTGAAGGAATAAGAGATAATTGAGAGCAAAGAAACTATAGTCCATTATTTCCGGAACTTGTGCTTGAGTCTGCATCCCTTTGTCCCTTGGAGCACTTCTGTGTTCTTCCCAAGCTTTCCTTTTGCTTGTGAACTTGCTATAGAGAGATGGATGATTGAGGTGGTGGAGGCCCAAGTGGGGGATCCAATTTCTTCGATTCACAGACGTCCCGACAGGGGTTGTATCCATTGTAATCTTTGATTTTATATTAATAGAAATATCTTTTCCTATCCAATAATGTATGTTTGAATGAATATTTTATCCATGGGATGATTTCAAATGTTTATACATTGTTGATTATATATGCTAGAATAGATCTAACACCAATATATATAGGATGCTTGTATTGTTTACTTGTTGTTGAGGAAGTAATCTATTAATTCAAGCTAAAGTTGGAAAGGTCAACAGAGATCTACTTCAACCGTCCAGAATAAGGTACGAGGTCTGATCCTTTAGTGTTATATATTTAATTTCTATTGCATATTGGAAATGATTGATTTCTAGAGTTAAGCTATCTATTGTGGTACCCCAAGCCATACGAATTTCTCTCCGTAACAGAATTGGTGACTCCGCTGGGGAATTCCTAGTAGTTGTCCATTGGGAGTTTTCTATCGGCATTCAATGACTTTGAATTTCTCTTTCTCTCTTTTTTCTGCGTCGGGTATAGGGGCATGTTTGCTTGGTATTATCTGATTAGTGTGAAGTTTGTCTCAGCTTGTCTGTTTGCCTTTATTTTTATGCACCTTTCTTCCTGTACGTGAGTTTTGAACTCATAGTTGCGTATATACGTGGGTTTCACTGCTATTTATGTGTACACACATGGGTTTACTGCAAATGGTCACGTATGCCCTTATTTTTTCCTTATAGAGGAAGTTGAATGTTTGTTGGGTGAATTTTGATGATTGCTGAGTCTCCTTTGATACTACCAGAGTCTGTATACACCTCTGTTTCTGACCAGAGACGTTTTTTATAGGGTAATTTTTTTTTTTTTAAGAATGTTCTTATCATTGCATTTTTTATTTTTTGTTTTGGGATTAGTGAATTAGACTTATTTTACCTTAGTGCTTTGCTTGAGTGTGCTTGCAGAGTCTAAGGGTTGTAGAATCATTCTTTTGCTTTTTATATCTCATTTTGTTTCAAAAAATCCAAAAATATTTGCTTATCATCATGCATTGCATTTTGCATTTTGCATAGTACTTGCACTAGATTTGCTTTGGAGTATTAGTCAAGATTTCATATAGGAAAGCTTGCATTTATCATTTGAAGAAAATTGTGCATTTCACGTAGTAGCATACCCTGTTTTTCATGGACACAATGCATTTGCTTTGGTTGTTAGGTGTGCATTTTACTTCATGTTGTGTCATAACACCATTAGTTGCACGGACATATCCCTCTTTTGAGTAATAAAGCCAATTAAAATCAACACTTAATTAAAATGAACTACACTATTTTATTTGATAGGGTTCACCAACAAGATTAGGTTTTAGGGTCTTGGAATAGTTCATTGTGAGTAAATTCTCCAAGACCACTAAGCAACAACATGTATGTGTCTGTCCAGGTGAGTGTGTGAAATCCTTGGTATAACCAGTGTTTCATAGGATCCTCTTCTCAAAAGGCAGTTAAGCACGAGGCAGTGTGAGTGGTTATTGATTGGGATGACCCCTAGTCACAACTGAGTAGCACCGGATATATTTCTATGATTGTATTCGTATCTAGGGGCTCTTTTGAGATTTTTGGACTTTGCTACCCTTCCTATATGGTCAATCCCGCCTGTGACTGTCCACCTGAGCATTGATTATATTGAGGTGACCTTAGTGGCCTTACCTAGGATATCAAGGGGGTACTTTGTAGGGGTTATTTTGCAGGTGTCCCGCCCAGGTTGGGGTCGGAAAACACAGTTGCTTTATGCATTGAAGCTGAGGGCCATGATAATTGGTTACGTACCTCCCCTTGTTGTGTATGGGAGTCTCAAGCCTCTCCTAGGTGAGACATAGTTGCTTCATTCAGGAGCTCACTTATCCTACCCTTGACTTCCTGTATTTGGATTTAGATTTTATTGGTGATTGCTCTATGCACGATATCTTGCCTAGGGTTTGCATAGATAGAGAGTCATTTATATTTTTTAAGTCATTGTGGATTCGGGTGCGGCTCCTCATCGTTCTCATTTTTTAGCAGGACTTTCACCTTCTACATCTCCTCCCACTTTGGGAGTGAGAAATAGACAGTCCAGGCAGACTACTTTGCGCATTGATTCACACACCATGGGAGACCATATAGAAGGTATTCTTGAACCACCTTCTCCCATTCATGTGGAAGATGGGGAGTTTACTCCTAACTATGATCCTTCACCCAACTTGACTGAGTTAGGTCCTATGATTTCTGAGATAGGAACCTTTCATGATAGACCTACTTACTCTAGGGTTGATTTCTCATTGACACATCGCTAGTATGGAATGCCGGAGGATGATGAGACTCATTTTGAACCCGCGAGCACTAGTTATGGTAGCTATGGTATGTCTGGTTTTCCCACACATGATTTGGCATTTCAAGTCGAATCTGAGCTCGAGCCTAACACTATTCCTGGGGGCACTCTCATTCCTTGCCATGCGGAGAGGTTTGGGAGCACTAGTCACATTGCACCTTCCATCCTGGCGGTGGAAGCTACATCACACATTCCTCCTAGGTCTAGGGTTAGTGATCCTATTAGGATACCAGATTCAAGACGAGTGACTATAGGGAATAGTATGTACATAATTACACATATCCCTTCATCCTATGTCCCTAGTTATTTGAATGTTCACCCTCCACCTCATTCACGTGGTCCTTTGGGCCAGAACGTTCCTATGAGTTATGTCCGTACTGCGTTTACTAGATCGATTTTGTCTCAGCTTCATGCACCATCCGTTATTTTAGGAGGTCATGTTCATACTTCTAGAGGTCGCATTCCTACTTTTGGAATGTATATTCCTACTTTCGGAGCGTGTGTTCCTACTTACAGAGTGTCTCATGGGACATCTCATGTGATGACTAAAAGACCCTATTATGGGACGTAGTATGGACAGGGTTCTTCACCTTATGGGGGTGGGTATCAAGAACCTACTTACTCTCCAAACTACAACTTTGTAACTCCAAATAGTCAAGGTACACCACACTATGGTGCTTCCATGCCACCCTATACGGGTCAAACGGGATGAGGGCACTATGGCCAAGGATATGGTGGTAATCAAACCTATGCGAATCATAACTATCAGGGAGCAGTCCATTGACCTCATCATCCTAGGCTCCCTTTCCTTGCAATGCTAAATATTCCTGACTTGTCGAGATTGACGAACGATCCTGTAGCTCATGACCCGGCTTGGTCGGCTGTCCCTACTAATATTCCCTCGGACATACCCAAGTTCTAGGTAAAACTGGGAGAGGATCCGAGTGAACATGTTACTACCTTTCACCTATGGTGCTCTTTGAATTCCTTACACCAGGACTCCATCCGTTTAAGACTGTTTCAATGCACCCTTACTAGGCCTGCTGTGAAATGGTATATAGAGCTACCTATGGGGGCATTTTCTTTGTTTGATGACCTAACGATGACTTTTCTTAACCAATTCTAGCTACCAGTGCATTATGACATTGGTATTAAAGTCTTGTCGACATTTTGACAGGATAAAGCCACACATATCTCGGATCATATCCAAGAGTGGTGTAAACGAAAGAGGTTAATTAAATCCTTTATACCACTGGAATTCCTCCTCAAATGGTTCCTTAAGTCATTATTACCATATATAGTGAAGGATGTTTCTACATCTGAAGTGCAAAATGAGGAACAAGCCATTTTTAAAGCATAGAAACTAGATTTGATTTATGCTCAGTCCGGTTTGTTATATGAGATCATTCCCAATGCTCCACGTTCTAGTTTTCACCCCAAAGTTAAACTTGGACCACATGCCGATGGCATTGTGGGTTGTGTGAGTGCTAAACCTTTAGATTTGGTTGCAAAACAAGTTAGTCAGTTGTCAATCAACCAATCTACTTTGGGACAAGCCGCGGATTCATCTCAACCCGCCCAAATGGCAAGTGTACTTTCGGTGCAATCGTCAGACCAAAAGGGTAACCAGCAGCCCAGATGGAATAAAAAGAAGGGTAAGAATACTCGTAAGGGTGGGAATAGGAATGAGAATGCTAATAATAATGACAATAATTCCTGTAATTCTAGGGGGGACAAGAAAGCTAAACGTAAGGTTAAATTCCCTTGCAAGTTGTGTAAGGACGATCACCTCACTTACGTGTTCCCTCGTATCGATGAAGCCTCAATATTCTTGGCACAGGGCCTAGCTATGCTAACAAACCCTTTACTTCACAGTAAAAATATGAACTCAAGGACCCATGATTAGTCTGGTGGTGATCAAGATCTGCCAGAGGGTAGTGGTTTTGGTTGCATTAACATGGTACATGCTACGAAAGTTGTGACCCATGCAAAGGACTATGGTTCGTCACAACCCTGCCCAAGAAAGGAACCTGATCCACCAGGGTCTCCTTTGCATATTGAGAAACTTGTGGATAAACCTAAAGCTGCACCTCTCATTCCTAAGGGAGTCCTTATGCGTTTGGGGCACAATCCTAATGCCCGAGCCACCCAGAACTATTCAGTTGTCGAGGATTTGGGCCACACTACTTGTGTAATGTCTGCATTGGAAGTGCTTCAAAGTTGTCCTTCACAAAGGAAGGATTTGCTTTCTGCCCTTGGTGTGAATGATGATGATTCTTCCTCTGTGATTAAACTTGAAACCGCAGGACTTCAGCCTCACTTGCCTTACTATGTGTCTTTTTTTATTCATGTAGAATGTCTTAACATGACCGTCAAGCGCACTGTGATTGACGAAGGTGTTGCTGCTTATGTGATGTATTTATCATGTTGGAAGGGTTTAGGTTCCCCTGAGTTGTCTAAATCAGTGACCATGTTAACTACATTTGATGGGAGATCATTTAGGCTGCATAGGATCCTTCCTTCCCTTAAATTCCATTTGGGAGGGAAGACCATTGTGATAGAGGTTGAGGTGGTTGATGGACCCCTTGACTACAATCTCTTGCTGGGTAGGAATTGGATGTATAGTATGTAAGCCGTAGCTTCTTCCCTATTTCTTGTTGTATGCTTTCCATTTAACGGGAAGATAGTCATGATTGATCAAACATCATTCAAGAATCCGTCTGATACCACATCTTTGGGAGCTTCGATCCCGATTGTTGAACACTCTCAACCGGAAACTAGGAGTGTGGGTGTAGGCATGTATCCATCCCTCATGGAAAGTTTTAGTTGTCCTACATCGATCCTTATGATAGGGTCTAGTTCTGCTGAGGCTTTGACATCTATGAGATCGGTGTATTTTTGCACGAGTCATATCGAAGTTCCTTAGATTCTTCCTACACTGAGTACTCCGAGTGAGCCCATCACGATGGACATGCCGTTGCCTACAACTATGGTATCATATCAAGCTAATCTCGAGTGTCGTGTAGAGCCCAGTCCTTCCTCCTTGGGAATGGAGGAGGAGGACCCTTATGTGCTATCGGCATGGGCGGTGCAATCTTCTCACACACATGACTACCTTGATAGTGTTTTCCCTTCAGATGAAGCGATTATTGAGGCCATGTTGGGAGTTGAGCCACCATGGGAGGAACTCCATCATAGATCTTACCTTCTTCCTGATCTTGACTGCTTGGAGCATGAGGAATTTAGGGTAGTTCTTAGAGAGAGAGTTGGTATTCCTATGGTTCCATTAAGCTCTCCTAGTTTGATGGCTGATGGAAACATGGAAAACATATCGTCAACGATTCCTATCAATATCTCTCATGATCCTGGCAGGATAGAGAATGTCTATATTGGGGTAGAATGTTCGCATGCTAAGATTCAAGATTACACTGAGCTATTTAAAGAATTCCATGATATTTTTTCTTGGTCTTACAATAAAATTCTAGGTATTAACCCTCGTATTGTCGAACATGAGATTAAAACTTATCCCAATGCTAAGCCTGTTCGACAACACTTGCATGTGGTGAATCCTAGGGAAGCACTCGCGATTAAGGTAGAGATAGAGAAACTATTGAAAGTTGGTTTTATCTATCCTGTTCCCTTGATGGAGTGGGTTTCAAACCCCATTCTAGTGGATAAGAAGTAGGGAGTGATCTGCATATGTACTAATTTTCGTTATTTGAATCATGCCTATCCTAAGGACAATTTCCCCACACCATTTATTGATCAGATTCTGGATGAGTGTGTGGGTAGCGAGGTTTTTTCCTTCATGGACGGATTTTCTGGATATAATCAAAAACAAATTAAACTTGAGGACCAACATAAGACTACATTTATTTGTCCTTGGGGAACTTTTGCATATTGAAAAATGCCTTTTGGCCTTAAGAACATAGGAGCTACTTTTCAGCAGGACATGACCTTGATCTTCCATGATCTCAAATCGATTATCGAAGTATTTTTGGATGACCTTGCTGCTCATTCTTGTACGAGAATGCGTCATTCCTATCATTTGAGATTGGTATTCGAAAGATGCTGCCATTATTTGGTCAGGTTAAATCCTCACAAGTGCATCTTTTGTGTGAAGTCAGGTCACTTGTTAGGATTCATCGTTTCTAAAGAGGGTGTAAGAGTAGACCCTTTGAAGGTAGAGGAAATACTTCAGCTGTCTCCCCCAAAAAATATTCATCATCTTCAATGTTTGCAAGGCATGGAAAAATTCTTACAGAGATTTGTTGTCAATTTTGCCAATTTGACTAGAGGCTTCATGCTTCTTTTGAAGAAGGACACCACCTTTTGTTGGGATGAGTGAGCCCAGGAGTCGTTTGATGCGCTCAAGCGAGCCCTAGCATTTGCCTCGGTGATTAGTACCCCAGACTATAGCCGTGATTTTCTACTTTATGTGGCCATGTCCATGGAGATGATTGGTATGGTTTTGGTTCAAGAGGATGAGGAGCTCCAAGAGCCTGTCACATACTATCTAGGCCAAAACCTTATTGATGCAGAGATTCATTATTCTCATGTTGAGAATATTTCTTTAGCTACCGTACATGCAGTTTAATGGTTGAGACATTATATTCTCCTTCACCAGACCTTGGTTGTATCCCATGTCAATCCATTTCAATTCATCCTCACTTGAAGGATGATTGGGGGAAAATATAATAAATGGATTGTCGTCCTGCAAGAATTTGATCTCGAATTTGTTTCGGCAAAATCAAAGAAGTCGTTAATTTTTGCAGAGCTTATATCGGATTTCCCAAGTGAGGATGAGGAGTTGGCTTGTGAAGATACGTTTGTTGATGAACACATATTCTTAATATCAAATTTAGACCCATGGTGGGGATATCATTATATATTTACAAACATTGAAGGTCCCTACTCACCTCTCACTGGATGAATGACTATGATTACGTCACGTGTCTAAGAATTACCTCATAGTGGATAACACTTTTTACCTCCGTGGGGTAGATTCCATTTTACAACGTTGTTTAACTCATGAAGAGGATGAGGTAGTGCTGAATGATTGCCATGGAGGGGTGTGTGGTGGTCATTTATTTGGGCTTTCTATATCCCAAAAAATATTAAGAGCGGGTTATTTTCGGCCATCGATATTTAAGGATTGTATAGATGTGGTCAAGAGGTGCCACCCTTGCAGGCGTTTGCATGTAATATGTGCTCGAAACCTACCCCATTACATCCCATCATCACCGCTGGTCCCTTCACTAAGTGGGGGATTGATTTTATGGATTGCAACCCAACTTCAGCTGGGGGGCATCATCATATCATAGTGGTTGTTGATTACTTCACAAAATGGGCTGAGGCTATGCCTACAGTTAAATCCAATGGTGAGACAGCCGCACACTTTGTATTAAACCAAATTATTACTCGGTTCAGGATTCCGAGAGAGCTTGTCACTGACCATGGCTCGCACTTCAAAATCGTATGATGGAAGAGTTGGCATCAAAGTTAGGGTACAAACAAGAGCATTCCTCCTCTTACTACCCTTAAGTGAATGGACAGGTAGAAGCAGTGAATAAATCACTGAAATCCATTCTCCAACGAACCATCGCATAGAGAAAGAATAATTGGCACATCATGTTATATCCTGCTTTGTGGGTGTATAGTACCGTTGTTAATACTGCCACGGGTTTTTCTCCATATCAACTTGTACATGGAGTGGAGTCGATATTGCTGGTTGAATGTAAGATTCCTTCTTTGAAGCTAGTCGTAGAACTCTTACTGGACACTTCACCATTGGAGGAGCATTTGGTCCACCTTGAGCAACTCGATGAGCAGCATCGAGATGCCATGGTGGCTCTGGAAGTAAATAAACGTCGCGTAAAGGTCCAGTACAATAAGTCTGTCCGTTTAAGGAGGTTTAGCGAGGGAGACTTGGTCCTTTTGTGGGATCAACCGAAAGAACCCTTGGGGGTGGGAAAGTTTAACCCCATGTGGCATGGTCCTTACGTCGTCAAACATGTGTTAGAGAAGGGCGCTTATGAGTTAGTGGATTATGAGGGAACAGCCTTGGCGGAGCTTAGAAATGGGCTCTATCTCAAGAAGTACTATGCATGATTTTCAGCCAAGGCTGGTTATTGTATATTATTGTACAGTTTTGCATAGTTAGGTCTTTTTCTTATAGTGATCTGGTTTGTGATTAGTTTCCATTTTTTTTGGCAGATGTCAATGGAATCTTCCACCTACATAGGATTCACGGATGGTGCGAGCCATCACACTCAACACTTAGCCTCTGCTGCTTGGGTGATTTATACTCCTATGGGTCAGGTACTGTCTTCAGGAGGCATATGTTTGCGGCCATCTTCAAATAATGTTGTTGAATATAGTGCCATTATTGAGCTTCTACGGGATGCCATTTCACATGGCGTTCTCTCTCTTGAGGTACGTCTTGATTCGGATTTAGTAGTGTCACAACTTAATGGTTTGTACCATGTTAGAGATCCAACGTTATTAAGAATATTCTTACATGTGATATTATTATAACGACAATTTGACAATATAATAGACATACATATTCCAAGAATTAATAATCAAGTTGCTGACTCATATTCTAACTACGTGTTAGATTGGCATTTGTTTCATACACAATCAATTCATCACAAACACAAATTTTTACACATGTAAATAAATAAATCGAACACCATAAAAAAAATTTATAACATCCAAAATGTGGTAATACTAGTGTCATGATACAAAAATGGGGCTCTCGAGCCACCAAAATATAATACACGGTAATACAAAATGTATAACTCCCAGGTATCTAAGCCTATGGAGGAGGAGAGTTGTGATCATGGAAGGTCACTATGGCTCTAGTTATCCATCGGAATAATTGCACCCATGCTCGTGGTACACCCACCACCTGGTGCTGCATAGCCTCAGGAAAGTCCTCGACTTGCACCATGGGAACCCTATGTGTCAGCCTCACAAAGTTGGTATGAATTCCCTGGAGCATCCACTCTGCATCCAAACACGTGATATCATCTCTTCTTCCCCTCCTTCTATGATGAGGGAAGCCTTCAGGCTGCCGTGGTCCCACATATGCATGCAAATGGTAGATGTCACTATGTATTGTCACCCCAAAAAATATGTCTTTTGATTCCATATAATCAGAAAACAAAAACAAAAAATAACTGAAAAATTTAAAGAGAGGGTCGAGATTCATTTCCTGTGTCACCATATGTCGATCTTGGTGGTAGCGGCATGTCTGGGTCCCCCTAGAAGTCAATCCTCGCATAGGGGTAGTCATCGATGGAAACTATCTGTTGTCGCCACCATAGAAAGAACTCAGCTGGATAGGGGTTGGAAACCCTACCTCCCCCTAGTTTGTGCATCGCATCCGCCCAACTCCGTTGGGCCGGATCTCGAACCCCGTAAAGAGGAACGTCAACTTTGGGGCTCAATCCTGGAACACGCTTGAAGAAAAACATGCTCAGTATGCTGTTGAACCCAAAGTTTAGCACTCTGCCCATCTTACACTCATTGAGATGATGTTTCATGTTGCTCAGTAGTGTAGTGCTCCAGTCATAGACCGTGGGTCTCATGCACTCCACTACATAGAACATCAAAGGCCGCAAGGCCTAGTGGAGTGAAACCAAGCCTGCTATCCTGCCCAATGTCAGTAAGATGGCCTTTAGGCCCAGCAGCTGTATAGAGACAGTTGAAATCTGAATCCCCACCTTCTTCGTGTCTGGATAGAAGTACACTACAATGTACTCATCAATAGTCAGGCCACCTCTGGGCCCACCGCGAGAATGAAGGTTCACTACTTCCACCCATCAAGAAAGTCCAGTAATAAAGTATATGTCCTCCACCTCTATGGTGAGGGACATCCCATCTATCTGGAAGGACTCAGAGTATGGATCCTAGTAATCCACCAACATCTGCAATAGTCTTGGTTTGGCCCTCAAGCCACCAAGACACCGAAATTTGTAGAGCCCACATGCATGTAGTGCTTGTTGAGCCATTAGATCGGCCCTTATTGCCTCCTCTACATCACCATGTTCACACTCTCTCCATTTTAGGACCATCCTGCACAAAAAATTACAAGTTTTCCCATTAGAATACTCAAAAAACCTCATGTGCGACCGCATACACGACTGTTTTCCAAATAGCCACGTATGTACGCGACTGTGAGGGAATTTTCCACATATATCCAGCCCTATATGTGGAAAAACCCCTGATTTCCGTGTGGGCTGCAGCGCCCTTTTTAGATTGGCCTAGAAACATCAAATGACTATGGAATTTGATAAAAATTGCATCCAAATGGAAGAGAGGAGCATGGGTAAGTACCTCGAAGAAATGGTAATGGATTCTACCAGCTGGATTTCCTAGAATTCACTATTGAAAATCTGAGCTCAATTGGGTAAAAATTTCAAATGTTTTATAATGTTTTGAATTTTTTACTATTTATAGAAATTTTTCAAATTTTTGAAAATTTTTACCCCCTTTCCTATAGTTTGGACCATTTCTAATCATTTTGGACTGTCTTTGACCTAACTCATGATGTAGGAGACCTTTTTAAGTGTCATTTCAGCCATTGGATTAACCCATTCGTGCCGATCTCAGGTATCATGTCTAAACTGGCATATAGGTTAGGTTTCATCACTGTTTGCATTTTTCATGACCTTATGACCATTTCATCATAGCCTTAGGTATGAACCCACTCTATTATGTCACGGAACCTTCTTGTTATTTTAGAAGTGGCATGGTATGAGTGGTAGAGCTTGACCTTACATGGGTACCCTAGTTAGCGCCTTATTTGCATTTGGTGCCCATGCTGACGTTTTATCCTTTACGGTGTGGGAGTCTGTTGTATAGTACTTCCATGACATTTCACAAGAGCCCCATACTCCTCTTGATATTTTGTTTGCCTGTTTCCCTCAGGACTCTCATATGTCAAGTTGTAATTGCATTATCATGAGCTTTTCCTGCCTTATTGAGCTTTATACCGGCTTCCCTGACACCGCGTTTCAGACATATAGCCCAAGCTTGTCTCATGTCTAGCCATGCAAAGCCATTTTATATATCCTTTGCAACTTGATTCCCTTTTTACCGGGAGGAGATTTCCCCCCAAGTGTCGATATCCTACACGTGTCCTTGCATTGAGCATAGGTATGTTCCACTGCTTGGAACTAGTTTGTTTGCCCCTATGACACTCGTCTCCTCCTAGTCTGTAACTATAAACCAGTTTTATTCTTTTTCAAGATTTTTAAATATTTGAAAAAGTCCAAAAAAATCAAAAAACAAAAAGCCGGACAAGGAAAAATGTTATCTTTGGAAGCTATTGAGTCATGTCGCCTTCGAATAGAGAACTATATATCACATCCATTGGTTGGGTTTATAGTTTGACTTTAGGAGTTGTACTCGTTTATCTGAGTTTATCTCCTATTGGAGAAGGGCCCCACAGCTATAGGAAAAGCTGCTATATTGGGACAAGAAAGTCAAAGGAAACAGTACCTGAGCGGCCGAGAAGAGAGAGCTCAACCACTGCACTTAAGGCAGCAGCGAAGACAAGAAGACTCAGCTACCCTCATAAAGGAAAAGGAGCAATGGGCCAAGGTATTGAAGACAAAGGACAGAAGGGAAGAGACCGAGGAAGCGGCACCCATACCCACGATCAGCACTGGGAAGCGTGGAAGACTACAGAAAGCTGTGGTGTGACGGGAAGCGGCAGTTCGAGTATAGATAGACCGACTGTCATAGTTAGGGTTTTTGGGTTACTATTGGGAAAGGCCCATAGTGTTGTAATAGGGTGAGACCTTTGGGCCGCCTATATAAGCATGTATTTTTGTATTGTAAAGGGTTAGCTAGTTGGTTAGACAGTTAGCTCGCCAGACATTCAGATAGACAAATAATTAGTTGGTTAGTTAGTTGTTCTTTGAGTCAAGCTCTGGTTCTGTTATTTAGTCTGTAGTTATCTTACTGTAACCAGTAGCTTCCTCCTTGAGCATGAATGTAACAATCTGCAGGGATTGAGAGAGAGAGAGGAAGAGTATATTGTAAGGAGAAGACAATATATAAGGAGAAGAGATCTAGGAGAGAATGGATCCCAGCTGTGTGCACAGAGTTTCCTAGAAGATCTCGAGCTGCACAGTAGGTTGCAACAGAACTGTGTTTACTCTCTCAAGATATAATAGAAAAACCAGTTCCTGTGGACATAGCTTCCTTCCTGGGAGTGAACCATGTAAAATCAGTGTGTTGTGCGACAGTTTCATGTGATTGTGTTTACTTAGTTGCTATTTGTTATTCGTTACATGAACTTTGCTATCAATTAATGAATGAATGTATTTTATCCTTTAGTTTATAGTAGCAAGGAAGGTTAATCGTGAGTTGGATATATCAAGTATTCTATGTATGAGTTTATCAATGTTTGATTCATGTTAGTGACAGGACTGTGTTAAGTAATTCCTGTATACTTAGTTCAGCAAATTGAGCGCAATAGATGTTAAGCATAATAGACTGAATAAGCTTAAGTGAAGTTGGTTAGAACCCTTGCGAAGGTTAACTGAGCTATTATAAAGAGAAAGAGAACCATTGGACCTTGAGAGTTGAAGAGTCCAATTGAGTCTTACTATAGAAGCTATCAAAGCACAAAAGGGCGATATCACACTGTCGGAGGAGCCGCGGTGAGGGATATCGCAGGTAAGGAGTTGCATAGAGGAGAAGGTTTGCGCATCGTTCTAGAAGCTGTGATGCGATAAGAATCAGTTCCATAGTAGATTCAGCTAAGAAGGGAGAAACAACTTCTTAGAGAGAAAACCCATGGGTTAACTAGACTTAGGAGAAACCTAGGATGCTACAGAACCTGGTTGAGGACACCTGAGTCTTCTGCCACCCAATCTAAGATCACTTTGGGTGAGACTTTAGGTCATTCTGCTGTCTGTTGCCGAAAGGGCCAGTGAGCTAGGGGTTTTGTTGGTACATTAAAGTAAACCCGGGTCTGCCCAAAAGGACAAACATCTCCACTGAATGGTTAAGCTTCCAGTCCCCATGGAGCCTCTGTCGATGCCTCCTATGTCACATAGATGTCCTAGTCTGTATATCAAGTCTATGCTTCCTTTATTCAGTCACCATTCCCTGTTATGCTCTTGTTCAAAGGAAGTTGAAACCTGAGTCATCCATTCCTCAGTTATCTTGACTTTGCATGTCGGCCATTCCCGGTACAGTTACTGGTTCGTGCACCTTATGATTGAGTCCTTCCACATTATACAGCTTTGCTGAGTAACTCATGTTGGATGATGGGGGATGCCTTAATGCCCTCCTTCCATTGGATTTCATCCCATCGACTTCAGATCATTTATTCTGTGATTGGAATCTAGAGTCATTGTGAGTGCCTTGAGACTTGCAGTCATCAGTGGCAAGTTCTCTCGCCATCGACAGTCTTTGGGAATACATCAATGTCCCCTGATCAATGGATCCTCTTAAGTGTTCGACCTCAACACATTTATTCACACTTGTTAGTTTTCACTCTAGTACCTTAATTCCCATTTTCATTATCGGTGGGTTATCTGGCATTTGTTAACAGTATACATCAATGACCGGTAATCAAACGATGGACTACTATGTTCGACCTCGACACCTCTATTCACATAGTAGGACATGTGCTCGTAGCAGTTTGTGTAGAAGACCTTCCATATTGGTGGAATCTCTTATATGCTACCTCATTCATTGTGCCAGTGTTCCTGAGATTTCATCTCTTGTGACTTGATTCCAGTATATGTCAGACATTTCCAGCTATTATGGAGATCTTGATCCATTATATATCTTTATCCATTATGGAGATCATGATCCTTTGTATATCTTCATCATGGAGATTTTGATCTATGTATATTGTACGTGGCGATGACCACTTATGTGATACCTTGTATCATGCATATTCATGGCCATTGTACTCTTACGTATCCGGTACTACTATATGTATTTGCAGTTATGTGCAGAGTTGTATCATTGTACTATGTTGATTGGATGGTTGGTCTTCCATTTGGGATCCTTCATCACTCCACTTCTGGGATGGACTTATAATGTATTTCGGCCATCATATGACCCCTCTGACCTCACACATTAGGGGGCATCTGTTATAGCTGATTTCACCACTCCAGGTGAATCACACTTGTATGGCCTTCCCCTGTCCCTCTGCAGACTCCTTAGACCCCTTGGACGATTTTTTGTCCTTTGATGTTTCCTTGACCATCCCTAAAAACATGTAAAAATAAGTACACGCGACTTTTAAATCCCTAATCACATATATATGTGGGTTTGACCTCTAAAACCGCGTACATCAGGATGTGTACAAAATCCAGATCTTTTTGGAGTTTTCCTTGACATGGATCCAACTCACTTGACTCCTGGCCTTCCATATGCCTTGAGATCGCTCGGATTCAACCTTTAATTACCCCTTTGAAAAGCTATATAAGGAACTCTTTGGTACATTGAAGGCATAAGAGAGAATTGAGAGAAAAGAAACTATACTCCATTGTTGCCGGAACTTGTGCTTGAGTCTGCATCCCTTTGTCCCTTGGAGCACTTTTGTGTTCTTCCCGAGCTTGCCTTTTGCTTGTGAGCTTGCTATCAAGAGATGGAGGATTGAGGTGGTGGAGGACCAAGTGGGGGATCCAATTTCTCTGATTCGTAGACGTGCCGACAGAGGTTGTATCCATTGTAATCTCTGATTTTATCTTCATAGAAATATCTTTTCCTGTCCAATAATGTATGTTTCAATGAATATTTTATCCATGGGATGATTTCAAATGCTTATACATTGTTGATTATATATGCTAGAATAGATCTAACAGCAATATATATAGTATGCTTGTATTTTTTACTTGTTGTTGAGGAAGTAATCTATCAATTCAAGATGAAGTTGGAAAGCTCAACGGGGATCTACTTCAACCATCCAGAATAAGGTACGAGGTCTAATCCTTTAGTGTTAGATATTTAATTTCTATTGCATATTGGAAGGGATTGATTTCTGGAGTCAAGCTGTCTGTTGTGGTACCCCAAGCCATAGGAATTTCCCTCCATAACATCCTACCATGCATCTCTTTCCTCTTGCAGGTCAATCGGGAAGTCATGGGGTAAGTAGTATGATTAATTTTGAAATTAAAATATGGAATAATGAAAAATTATATCAAAGTATACAATCTTGCATGTCAGTACTAAACTAGAGCAAAAAAAGGGTAAGAATGCAATAAAGTGAAATGGACGTAGATCCCCCCTAGGGGGATGGGGAGTGGGCTTGAAAGAGCCTACTCAAAAAAGATTTTCTTTTATTATTATTGTTACAATATCATAAAACTCTTGGTCCTTATATGGTATGAAACCAATATCTTACAACTTTCCAAAATTTTTAAATTTTAGTGAAAGGGGAGACCCCTGGGGGGATTTGAACGCTCTTGAGGCCACTTTCAAACAACAGCTTCTTTTCTTTTCTGTTACACCTGCTAAAAACCAGTAATCATATTAGAATAAAATATTCCCAAAACCACTTTAAGAGTACTTTTGGATCAGCCTAACTTAACTCAAAAAAGTCTAAGTTAAAACTAGCTAAATAGGTGAAAAGGGAACCAAGGAAAGCAAGATTTCCTTGGGATCTTGGATTTCTGTTTGTGCAGCCAATGAAATATGCACTTATTACTGTATTTAATCTTTTTTAAAATAGAAAATAAAATCTAGAGCATGCAACCTACTGATTTTCTTTAACTTACCATGCAAAACGAATGATTTCCTTATGCTAGATCTAGAATGCTTAATGATACTTTTCAGAAATGAGATCTATACTATGAGATTTGAAATAGTAGATCTATGTAAATTTTACTTTAATATAATAGATCCAAATTATAACAAAGATTTCGAACACAGTAACCAGGTAAGAAAATTGATTTTTTGAAGGAGAAAGAGAGAGAAAGAGTGCTGGAAGCCTGGGAATGTTGGGATTTGGAGTTTGCTTTTATGGAACACCGAGGGAGTATGTCATTCATAATATCTTGAAGATGAGGAATATGCAAACCAGCTCAACCTATTCTACAAGCGAGATCACCTGCAACTTAGAAATCCTTGCACAAACAGATGGTTAAAACATAGGTGCTGCTAGAAGAGATAATTGGAGAGCATGCAATTAAAATTAAAATACATGCAATTCCAATAGATCTGAAACAAGAAAATAGTAAGAGCATAAATCAAACTACAATAAACTCTTACCCTAATAGGAGGGAGATCTCTCCTTTAGGGCCAACAATTAACCAACAAAAGCAATGATAAATAACACAGATTATACCTCATAAGCATTTGAAAATCACCATCCACACATGAAGAGCATTACACCATAGATCTTGCCTCCAAAGCTTCTTAATTCCAAAATAATAAACAATAACACAGTACAAGAGCCACAACACCTCAATCCTAGTTCTAACTAGCTTGGAATAGGTGGTCTGAGCTTTATTTATAAAAAAAATAAGAGATCCAGCCTAGGGAGGGCACAAATCCCAAGGAGATAGACCACTGCAGCTGAGGTAGAGTCCATTAATGCCTGATCTGAAGATGAACTGAGCTTCCATTGAGTCTACTTGTCAATCAAGGGGCTGATTGGGCCGACACATTAACCTGCTAACTGACATGTCAACCACAGGGATTCTAGAAGAGCCCACATGTGTGGAGGAGAGAGAGAGAGGGCACAATTCCCCATAAAGGAGGTTAAAGTTCAACTCTGGATCTGTCCAAATCACCTCCTTCAGTCAAGGATTTGTCAAATCCAGTCAATCTAGATTAGATCTGACTGATCTTAATTAAATCGATTCAGAATCTGCTGATCTAGGATTTTGGATTTGCTCCATTATTCATCAATTTATTAATTAAAATAATCAATAATTGATTTTTTGGGGCTTTTAGACCTAAGTGATGGAAAATCACTCAAAACTAGGAAATAATGGGTCTATAGATTTACTGGGTGCTCTTAGCTTGAAAATGAGCACCTACATGACTGAATTTGACTTCCGAGCTCACTTTTATTACAAAACCAATTTTTCAAATTAAACTATTTAAAAATAGCCTAAGTTTTGGAAAAAATAAATTTTAATAAAAAACACTAAAAAAATAAAAAAATTAAAAACCTAAGGGAACTTAGACACGTTGATATGACTCAACCATGATGCCTATCATGTTTATACATTGACACATAGACTCTAATAACCTCAATAGGCCTAAATTCCAAGCCGACCACCCCAACTTTGGAGGTATTGAGTGAAAAACTCAGAAATGATCAGTCGTTTATTCAACAACCAATAATAACCAAAAGAAAAAACACCCTTGGTTGATTGGATTGGAAAATAAAGTCTAAGAGACCAAGTATTTTACAGACACTATCATGCTAGAACATTTATTACAACTCTACCAAGGGGGTATAAACATGTGATATAGTACAACAAAGTTTCCCAGTAACACGACTAAAGGTCATCTGAAGTCTGAACAAGTTATCCTTGCCCTGTTCACCAGACTCACTTGGTAAAAAACCACTAAGTACAACTTAGGTGGTAACACTAACTAATGAAAAAAATGTTTTATTATAGCTAAGTACAAAACAAAAATGCGGAAAGTAAATTCTCTTTTTTAAGGAGCTTATTTTCCTACTCTAAGCATGATATACAATTGGTTAAGTGTAATCAGAAATCCAATGTAACCACCTAAGCATTTTATTAATATAAAAAAAAATTTCCTTGTCTTTAGTTACTATCCAAAGTAAGGATACTTTATTTAGAAAATGAAAACCTGTGTGATGATTCAGAATGGGTGGGATGGATGGGAAATCATAGGAATAAATAAAGTCATTAAAGTTCTTCCCAAATTGGTATGCGCTTGTGTAGGCTGCTTCTATCCATGATTGGATAGGACTAATATACCAATCAGCATGATGAGGCAGACTGACTATATCATCATACTGATCATCAAGGCTTACTGAATGATGACTCATTGTATAAGCACCAAGCTGCTCCAAATCATAAGGAACCTCTATATGTGAAGAAGATGGTTGAGATTGATATTCCACTGACTGCATCACGTCTGACTTTTCACAACACTGCTTCTCAATGTATTCATTACTGATACCCTTGTGCGGATCTACATGATATGACTCTGAATGATCACGTGAAAATTATGAATGCTCCTCTTCCATACTAAGATTTTCCCAGGTATCTAGATTCATGCTCCCCTCTACAGATGTATCGTAGATTGGACTTCCACAAATTTTTGAATAGACACTCCCCTTGCTGGACATATAATGGATGGGGTTCTCAATAAGATTTTCACAAGTTGGATTATCTATGAAATTCCAATAGTCATCACTCCCATCTATGTTGGATATGAGAGAGTCTTCCTTGCTGGTATCACATCTTGAGATATGACTACCCTCCTCCTGCTCATAATAATCATCCTACAAAGTTTTGGTTTCAAAGATTAATATTATGATAATTTCAACTTTCCAAAACTTCATCCCTAAGTGATGAGCATAGAGGAGTATCATCATACACACCATAAAATTCTTCATAAGTGTCAATCTCTGTAATGGTTTCCTCATGAGGGATTTCTGGACAAGCATTCAATGTTTTCAGTTATGGTGACATGAGGAGAGTCTTCAAAAATGTGTTCAATCATGGGTTCCTTGTGAAGCTCTCCAACATGATTGTCATGGATGTTCCCATCTTCAGAATCTTGCTGTGTAATGAGAGATACCTTATATTCTTTAAAAAGATGCTTAATTGCTTCCTTTCTTAAATAACTACTAGGATGCTCTTTGATGGGAGTATCACAGATGTCCTCTTCACTTAAATGTTCAAGAAGTGATTCCAAGCCTTCAATACTTTGTATCATGGAAAAAGGTCCATCATATGTTTCCATGTGATACTCTATCCCAGACAGGTAGAAGGTAAAGATGTTTTCAAGGAACTTTTTCAAACCATTCATACTACCCCTACCATCATACCACTGCTCTAAAAACATCCAAAGGAATCTTGGAAATGAGGTTATACATTTAATAGGAAGGCCCTGATAGAACCAACAACATGCCTCACCCTGAAAAGTACTAGCAAACATTTCCATCATATTTTCTTCATGAAGCACATTGGAGTCAGCCATCAACTGAAGGAAAGACTTGACATGCCAGATGGTCGAATCACCATAATTTCCATGAAATACTAGAAGCCATTTATATGCATCCCCCACACCATCACAACAGTTAGGAAAACCTGGGATGTTTGAGAAATTGATAGGATGAAAAAATCCGGTTATCTGGGCACCATACTACTCCCTTAATTCATCCATATAAAAAATTAATAGTATGCATTTGATATAACCATTAAACCTTGTACTGAATAGGTGGATCTGTCAAGTGATGAGCTTTAAAGATTTCAATATGTCACATGGGCTCATCTACACACAACAAAACTTCACAAGTTTATGAGATAACAGAGTTTTTATCCCTTCAATGGAGTTGCCATGTGAGATTTAAAATATACATTTCAAGAACTCTCACAAAAATTACTTTTTGCTTTTCTTTGTAAAAATAAAAACTGAAAAAAGTCAGTGGAGTCGCCAGATGAAAATTAAATATCTACTCTAAGCCATTCATCAAACAAAGCAAAAATAAAAGTCATACTCTGGGAATACAAATATTTATTCCCAGCAAAGGCTCCAAAAAGTGTTGGCTCCTTTCACACACCTGGGTTACGTCAAGCCACTCAGTGTGTCCTTGGGGACAAGTCTTGAGTCAAGGTTGTCACCTTGTTCTTGACTCCTCCGTTCAGGCTAACTCCTAACGAAGCCAAGGGGGGTAGACCCTATTAAATTACTAAGGCTAATTACTTAGTGTGATGGCGTTATATTGATTAAGTTGTTTAGGAGTTGTTTGAAATTAACCAATGGAAATAAAAGATAACAAGATGTAAGATTTAAAGTAGATAAGCACAGTAATGACACTCAATATTTATATAATCAAAAGAAATGATCAAATAAATCACCAGTTCCTTAAAAGGAGTCAACATAGAAAATAATGCGCTTTCATGCGCCTGAAAGAATGTTTTGCAAATGTCTCTTGGTATATTTTAAATTAATGTGGAATGTGAATGAATTAAATTAGGATAAAAGGGGACTCCATATATACCCGGGGGGTACTTGGAGTATGTCCAAAAGTGAACTTTCACGGCTACCCACAAGGTGTTTGTGGGATAGAACAGAGTCTTGGATACTATTGTTCATAACACACCCGTCAGGGTGTGATAGAGATCAGCACCTCGAGGTCACTTTCCAGTTATTCCCCCTCCTTTGGGTATTTTTTCACCGCTTACAGTTTGTTCGAGGTGTTGGATTTTCGCCTGATGGTTTGTCAATTTGGGAGGTGAAGACTAATTAATCTAGTCACTCAAGTGATTTTGATGCATCTTGACTGATCGGAAAAACCACAGCCAAGTGCAAAGCATACACACCGGAGTCTTTGTTATTTTTAGTAAATTTTAAAAGAGGTGTTCTTATTAAAAAGAAAACCCTCCAGGAACCTCTTTCGGTCCAAGTGGACCTCAATTGAGGAATCAATGAGGGGTGAATTTTATTATAATTATTAAAACAATTAATGAAAAGGGAATCAGAGATACACAACACTAGGTTTTATAATTAGTCCTACCACGCATCTCTTTCCCCTTGTGGGTCAACCGAGAAGTCGTGGGGTAAGTAGTATGATTACTTTTGAATTGAAAATGTGTAATAATGCAAAATATTATTCAAGTATCCAATCCTGCATGTCAATACTAAACTATAACAAAAAAAAGGAAATGCAAAAAAGTAAAACGGACTGGGATCCCCCCAGGGGGGATGGTGAATAGGCTCGAAAGAGCCTATTTGAAAATATTTTTCTTTTTATTGGATGCAATTAAAATATCAGCAAACTTAAATTAATCCACCTGGTCCTTATATGGAATGAGACCAAAGGTTTACAAATTGCAAAAATTTGAAAGAGTAAATTTGAATGAGATCAACCGTGGAGCATTCCGGTAGAATGTTGGGGGAATATGCCTTTGAATGGTTTTGGAGAGAGTGAAGAAGCAAATTATATCAGCATCCTCTCCAAGCTAGGAACCTGCAACTGAATCTAAATACTTGCCAAAATACTTGTGAGATCTGGTTAATACGTACATAGAGATTTTAGAATAATGTGCATATAAACTTATAAAACATGCTAAATATAGATCTCTAAACATGCATCAAAAAGGAAAGATATTGCCAATAAACTTACTAACAAACTCCTTTCCTATCAATAATATAATAAACTTATTATCAATCTTAGCAATGAATCCATAAACAATCAGCAAATTATGAACATAGATACAGGTTACCTCAGTGAAACATGGCAATGCTCATCCACACATACAATGACATGACATCATCTTACCTCAAAAGCTTCACTTTATTCCAATAGAAAAAGATATTACAGTATTACAACAGCAATGGCTCCTCAATCCAACTCTAACTAACCCAGAAAGGAGGAAACCATGCTTTATTTGTACACAAAATTGAAACCCCATCCTAGAGCGGGTGCAAATCCCAACGAGATAGACCACTGTAGCTGAAGGAGAGTCCATCAATGCCTAATCTAGAGCTGAACTGATATTATACTGAGTCTGAATGTCAATCGTGGGGTTGATTTAGCTGACACATCGACCTGCTGAGTGAATCATCAACCACAGAGCTCCCAGAAGAGCCCACATGTGTGGAGGAGAGAGAGAGGGTGCAATTCCCCATAAAGGAAGCTGAAGTTCAACTCTAGATCCACCCAGATCAACTCCGTCAGTCAAGGATTTGTTAGATCCAGTCAATCTGGTGTCGATGAGACTGATTTCAATCAAACCGATTGAGAATCCATTGATCTAGGATTTTGGATTTGCTCCATTATTCATCAATTTATTAATTAAAATAATCAATAATTGATTTTTTGGGCCTTTTTGACCTGACTGATGGAAAATCACTCAAAACTAGGAAATAGTGGGTCTATAGGTTTACTAGGTGCTCTTAGCTTGAAAATGAGAACCTACATGACTGAATATGACTTCCGATCCCACCGTATTACAAAACTGTTTTTTCCAATTAAACTATTAAAAAATAGCCTAAGTTTCGGGAAAAATAATATTTAATAA
Organism: Pseudotsuga menziesii; assembly: GCA_001517045.1. NCBI lineage: Eukaryota > Viridiplantae > Streptophyta > Pinopsida > Pinales > Pinaceae > Pseudotsuga > Pseudotsuga menziesii. Next base: position 28,266 of record LPNX010248976.1, read on the forward strand.
AAAACACTGGAAAAATTTAAAAAATTAAAAAAACTAGGGGGGCTTAGACATGTTCATATGACTTGACCATGATGCCTAGAATGTTTATACATTGACACATAGGCTCTAATAACCTCAATAGTCCTAAATGCCAAGCCGACCACCCCAACTATGGAGGTATTGAGTGAAAAACTCAGAAATTATCAGTCGTTTATTCAACAACCAATAATAACCAAGGGAAAAAAGCCTTGGGTTAATGGGATTGACAAATAAAGTCTGATAGGCTAAGTCTTTTACAGACACTATCATGCTAGAACATTTATTACAACTCCCCCAAGGGAGTATGGACATGTGATATAGTACAACAAGCACTTCCGAAGGTCTTCTAAATTCTGAACAAATCATCTTTGTCTGGTTCGCCAGGCTCACTTGATAAAAAACCACAAGTACAACTTAGGTGGTAACATATACCAATGAAGGATCCTATTGGAAACCTTTAGGCTACTGCATATAGATTTCTTCATATATCTCACCATGCAAGAATGCACTTTCAACATCCATTTGGTGAACTTCCCAATTTTTACTAGCTGCTAGTGCTAGAACTAGTCTAATTGAGTCCATCTTTGCAACTGGTGCAAAGGTCTCTGTGTAATCAACAACATGGACCTTAGAATAGTCATTAGAAACTAATGTTGACATATTTTTCATATCAGAATCATCAGCATCAATTTTGATCCAGAAAACCCATTTGCATTGAACAACTTTCCTCTTCGGAGGAAGGGGAACCAATTCCCATGTATTGTTCTCTTGGAGGGACTGAAATTCATCTTCCATTGCTGATTTCAATCTAGGGTCAGTACAAGCTTGCTGATATGTTTTAGGATCAGAACCAACCAGCATATAATAGTGCTCATCAATAGTACTATCACTTGCAAAAGAATCTTTACTAGTTTGTGATCTAGTCTTCCTAGGCTCATGGGGATTGCCTGTCAATTCCCCAGATGATTCTACAATTTTTTCAGCCCACTTGAGCCTATATGGTGAGTCATATACAACAATATCACTTTCAGCAACATTTTTATCAGAAATATCAGAAACAACAGAGCATTCATCATCACTTACATCTTCGAATGGTTGAGCAGAGGAGCATTCCCTCGGTGCAAGCTCGAAATCAAGAATTGGATCTTCTTTAAATTTCACACTTCTCTCAACAAATTTCTTGCAAGTGGGGGTGTCAAATAGATTGAAACCTTTGGTTTATTTACCATATCCAACCATGATGCACTCCTTGATTTGTGGTTGCAAGGCTTTTATCTTCTCAGAGGGGATTCTAGCCCATGCTTTCATCCTTAAAATTCTGAAATTTGAGACATTTGGATTTTGACCAAACCATGCCTTGTAAGGTGTCATTCCTTTTAATGATTTGTTGAAGGCTATGTTTTTTATGTGAGAAGCACAACTATTGGCTTCATCCCATTAATTGGTTTTTATATCCCTTGCTTCTATCATGCAAGTGGCCATCTCCTTGAGTTACCTATTCTTCCTTTCATCCACACCATTTTGGTGTGGTGTGTAGGGAGTTGACTGTTGCATATGGATGCCACTCTCCTCAAAAATTTGTTGTAGGTTCTTAGTCACATACTCATTTCCATTATCAGTCCTAAGGACCTTAATATTTTTCCACTCTTATTTTCTACAAGTTCTTTCCAAATCTTGAGTTGCTCAAACAACTCAAACTTCAATTTCATAAAATACACCCAACAAAATCGATAATAGACATGTATGAATGTAAGAAGATACCTAGATCCACCATATGAAGGAGTGAATAGTGGACCAATCAGATCAAAATGCACCAACCCAAGTGGTTGTGTTTCTTTCCTTTTCTTCCCCTTCTCATAGCTTTGATCAAGATGCTTCCCAAATACACACCCTATGCATGCTCCAATTGATGACTTGATTTGTGGAATTCCTTCCACTATCTCATCTCTATGAAATGTTTGAAGGTACCTGTAATTCATGCGACCAAATCTCTCATGCCATATTTTGGAAACTTCATTGGCATGTGAGTGAAGTTCTTGATCACTGGAAGTGGGGAGGAAGTTTGAAAACTTGTACATCCTCTCATGATGATCAGCATACCCAACTGTAATAACTTGGTTTGTTGAGATTTCAAAAATATCTACCATGTCAAGAGCGAGGATTACTCTCTTTGGATCTTCTATATGGGTCATCTGATAGACTGACAACAAGTTTGCTGCAAGATCTAGTACATATAGTACTTCACTAAAATAGCCATGCTCTAAATCAATCCTCCCAATCCCTTTGGTTCGGAGGTATGAATCATCCCCCATTCGAACTGTTGGGAAAGCATTCAAACTCATGGAGGAGAAGAGATCTCTCTTGGCTACCATATGCCTAGAATCCCCCGAATCAATGACAAAAGATGAAGAGTTAGAAATACCTGCCACCAAAGCATGACATTTCTCTTTGCTATCACTTGAACTAGAGTTTCCATCCTTCTTCCTTGCACTGTCAGGGACTGGAATGTTGTTCTTCTACAGCAGTTGCACCATGGTGTCAATGGTATTTCTCATGCATGAGCTCTATGGATTCCATCCCTTGTGGCAATAGGTGCATTTTTCCTTCTATTTTCCCTTCTTGTCCTTCTCCTTCGAAGGATTCGAACTTGCATCACTGGATTTGGGTTTTTATGGGTTTTTTTTCTTCTCTGGCAGTTTCATATTCTTGGACTTGGGATTTCCCTTTGATGAATTTAAAAATCCAACTGCTAGATCTTGAACCTTCGTATTGATGGAGCCCATTTGGAACAATTTTTCTTGCTCTTGAGTGAGTGAATCCATTAAATTTTCTAGACTGGGCATTTTCTAGTTTCAAAGTGTTAACTTGACGTAGTGGAATGTACTCACAAAAACTGAGAACTCTAGCCCCAACTTCGAAAGTATAGACAAGATCAAGTGTTTCTTTCTTTTCAATGCCACATTGATTCAACTAAAACAAAAGTGACTTAAACTTGGTGAAGAAACCCTTGATTGTGTCATAGTGCACTAGGCTCAAGCTGATAAGCTCAATCTCAAGCTGGTGACCACGTAGCTCATCAGTTTTCCCAAATAGAGTCTCTAGTTTTACCCACACCTCATTGGGTGTTGTCAAATAGTCAATGTGGAACAATAGCTCTCTCTAGATTCTTAGACACAATAATCCAAATTCCTCATCCAATCTATTGAAGTACTTGGCTTTATCAACAACAAAATTTGGTTCCACCTCAGTGCCCATTGTAACTCTGTAAATCCCCGTGGCTCTCAGTTGAACCATCGTCTCTTGCTTCCAATAAAAGAATATAAAGAGTGTTAGCATGATGTGGGAAGCCTCCATTTCTATCTACGCTAATGATGAATAAATTTTCAGGATGTTCTGCAAAACACAATTCAATTTTATTTGGAACTCCACTAGAAATGTAGCACAAATCAGTCTGAATTTATCTACAACTCAAAAGTATCCAACATGATCTATTATCATGTGAGGAATTCGAACCACAAGAGAATCTAGGAGCGTTAGTGAAGCTCAAAAATCAAGTTTGGTGCAAGAATTAGCAAAAACCATCAAATGAGAAGCAAAATTACACACACAATGTGAATAGAAACAAGATAATTTCATACTTCCTAACCATGAAATATGTTATTATTAGGTATATAATACAATACAAGAGTTTCATGAGGTTTTGGAAGCCAATTGTGAGCATACAAGTCAAAATTTCCAAAATGGCATCAAACGCACCTAGGTGGGCCAATCATGTCCCAAATCACCCCAAAAAACCATGAATTGCTAATTTGTCATGGATGATGTTTTTTGTACCAATGATTACACCTTGGATAGTGTGGGTGTGGAAAACTGGGTATTTTAGAGTCTCATTGCAGCATTTAATGCACCAAATCAAGACAATTTTGGCCGAAATCCCACTCTAGCACTCCAATTCAACTTTCTTGTCCACATTCAATGAATAGTAGCACACCAACAATGATGGGGGTGCATATTGGGTTGTTGGCTGAGCTATAATGCTCATGTGGATGTGAGAGGCCCAGTATGACTTGGCATTTGTCCACCTAAGCACCCCTAGTCCACCTCATAGTGTATTAAAGCTTAAAAAGCAATAAATTGACTAATTAGTGTAACTAAGGTACTAATTATGGATTACTATTCTAATAGGAAGAAAAAAATTGAATTACTCCACCTTGCATGCCCTAGAAGTTGGGAATTTTTGGAAAAATCCTTCACATGAAAAGAAAGCTTTCCATGTTTTGTATTTAAAGTTCCAAATCGATTTTTATTGGGAAAGGTATTTCTAAATTAAAGATCCATGGAAAATGGATGCAGAGTTTAAATATTATGAGTACATTAATAATAAGTATTATTGTTATGTTTGGTGAAAAAGTTAAAGAATATATTTCTTAGAACATTTTAAAGCAAGATCATGATTCCTTTCTTGTGAGGCCTCACTTCAACTAAAACCCTAGTAAGAGGAACATGTATAAAGATTAAAAAAAAAAAGATTTAAGGAATAAAATTAAGGGGATATGACTCCCTTGTTCCTTATCATAGTGGATTCATTCCTCCTCATGGGTGGCCCTTTGGCAGATGGAATGATCACCAGATAGTGTCAGACAGATGGGAGGAAAGTCAAAGTCTAGCTATCCGGCACCCAAGTAAATATGTTTAGATAAGTTTCCTTCACCTGCAAGGGTCTACCTTTTTAATATAAGTACCTAACCATTTTTATGATTAATTAATATGTTCTAGGGTGAAGTTAATTAATTAATAGATAATTTTGATTACTCCTTAAGTATATTATACTTGTTATAAATTTGAATTGTTATAAAAATTCATTAAATGCCATTAGTTTCTTAAGATTAATGGTTAGATAATCATTTATGACTAATTCCTTATATTTATATGTTTTTACATGTATTTAATATACAAGTTTAGTTTATAACATGTTCCGGATCATATTTGAATAAAAAGGACATTAAAGGGATTCAACTTGTTAATAAGCAAGTATGTGAAAGTTGTTTCACTAAACTAGTCGTTAATTTCATATGATCAAATAACAATGTGATTGTTGTTATTTTAAATGTATATTAAATGATTTAGAATGGTTTATTTTATTCCCATTTGTATTAGATGTGTGAAGGTGGATGTAAGTTATTGAGGATTTAATATCTATTCTTAAGGTGCTTTATTGGGTTGTAATAATTAATGTTCAGAATTCACAGGGTCATTATACTTAGACTAGTAAGTGGAAATAGTGACTATAAATTAATTTAGTGAGTGTTAAATAGTTTTTCATTCATAGTATGCTTAAGATTAGCTAGTATGTGCTTAATTAATCGTTTAAGTAGTCAATGGAGTTTCATGTAAAGAATTTATTTGAAATGATCACATTATTGTAAATAAGATTAAGATATAAAAATATATGTTAATTATAGTTCCTTTGATGTTATAATACAACCTTATAAAGGTAGGTCTTACATTCAATTCTACCTTTCAAATATTAGAAATAATGAAATGGGTCTCATAATGCATATGGTTATTAATCATTATAGACTAACTATAATCTATAGAAGGAAGTATATACTTGTTTT
>LPNX010248976.1:44005-62704 GCA_001517045.1 Pseudotsuga menziesii
ACAACCCCCTTCCTACCAAATACCCCTAATCTCTCTCTCTCTCTCTCTCCACCCCTTATCCATAAGCCTATAGTATCTATATTTATCCTAAAACCCCTTCCTCTTACCACTAGTAAACCCTCCATATATTATCTCCCTTATCAGTAACATCCCTTCTCCTCTCCAAACCCATAAACCTCTCCCCCTCTCTCTCTTTACCCCCAACCAACCCACTCCTAACCACCTAGAAACTCACCCCCCTCTCTCTCCTCTTCTCCCTACCTCCCTAACCTATCCTTGTCTCTCTAATCACAACCCCTCCTTGTCTCTTTGTAAACCCCCTCCTACTCTCACTCCCCCAAACCCCTCGCCCCCTACCATTCACATGCACACACACACACACAATTTCCCCAAAACCCCCCACTCCTATACCATACCCACTTTCTCTTTAACTACCCTACTCTTCCTTGAACCCTAAACCCTCTTGAGCTCTATTTATTTCTCTCCCCCATCGCCCCTCCACCCACCACCAGTAATCACCCCCCACTTAACTCTATCTGTCTCCATCTTGGTTAATCTCTCTATCTTTCTCTCTAATTATATATCTCCCCTTCTCTTCCACCTACCCCTAAACCCCATCCCTTCTCTCTCTCCCAATCGCCTAACACCCAAGATATCTCCCTCTCTCTCTCCGTAACCCCCTCCCTTTCCCTCTCTCTTTCTATCCCTATAAATAATATTCTCATATCTCTCTCTATCTCCCACTAACTCTCTCTCAACCCCCCACACCCTCCCTCTTTATACCCTAACACCCACTATCTCTCCCTCTCTCTCTCTCTACCCCTGACCCCCTTCTCCCTCCCTAACACTCCCCTCTCTCTCTCCTTCTCCTACCACTAACTCTCTCTTCTACTCACCCTCCCATTTGTTACTCACACTCTCTCTCCGCATATACCCCACCTTTTCTCTAATTTAACTCCTCCATAAAATCCTAACCCCATCGATCTCTACCTATTTATCTCCCCCAACTTGCTTCTTCTCCACTACCCCTAATCACCCTCTCTCTCTCTCCCTTTCTCTCTCCCTCTCTAACTTTACTCATTCTCCCAAAACTCCTTGAATTATATATCTTTCTTTACACTAACACCCCTCCTACCCTTACCCATAAACACCCCTTCATCTCTCTTTCTCTCCATAACTCCCCCACTCTCTAAAATCCTATCCTACTCCTCTTACCCCTATCCCACTGATTTATCTCACCTAATCCCACTCCTTACCACCTCTCTCTCTCTCTCTCTCTCTCCACAAAAACCTACATGTTTCTCAAGTGTGCCCCCATTCTCTCTAACTTCTCTACCCTTGCCCAAAACCTTAACCCTCCTAATCACTATCTTTTTCTCTTTCTTTTCCCCAATCCTTCTCCCCCAATTATCTTTCTCTCTATATGTCAACTACCTACTCTACCTACCTCTAAACCTAACCCCTCTCTCTCACCCTACTTGCTAAATCCCCCTCTCTCTCACCCTACTCGTTAAATCCCCCTCTCTCTCACCCTACTCGCTAAATCCCCCTGTCTCTTAAACACACACACGTGGGCACACACACACATGCATGCATGCATGTGTGTGCACGTGCACACACACACACACACACAAACAAACCCATTGTGCTACTCCCACCCCTAAGACCAACCTCACTCCTATGTCTTTATCTTTCTCCATCCCTTCCCCTAACACTTACTAATACCCTCTCTCTCATTTTCTCCCCTAATCCTCAATCTACCCCTAACCTCCACCCTTTTCTCTCTCCCCCAACCCCCTAACAACCTCCCTCTATATCTCTCTATATATCTATAAGCCACCCTCTCTCTATGATTCTCCTAATACTTCTCCACCCTACCACTAGCCACCACACTGCCATCTCCTTCTCTCTCTATATCTATCCCCTCCATACTCCACCTACCCTTAGACCCCACCCCCTCTCTCTCACCCTACTCCCTAATAACCCACCCCAATCCATCTCTCCCTCTCTCTCTCTCTCTACCCCTAACCAGGGATTATTTTAGGGGCGAATTATAGCCCAATGGTGAATTTTAAGGGTTACCGAAAAAAAAAGTGGGCGAATTTTTATATTAAAATGTTATTATTTTATTTAATATATTCACCCATTATTTATTTTGTATATAGCTATGCCAAGGTAAATCGCATTCATCCCGATTTAGGGAAAATCTAGCAAAAGAATATTAGCCCACGAAATTATTTATTTTTGCCCACATTCGCCTAAATTTTTCCATCTGCGAGGAGATATTTTCCCAAATTCGCCCAATTTTTTCTGATTGGGAGGAGAAATGAAGATTGTTCACCAGATTTATGGATAATAGTTTGAAAAATTGGTATTTCACCCAAGATTTATGGATAATACGATTAAAAATTTGCTATTTCACCGGGATTTATGAATATTTCTGTAAACTAGTATTACTTCCACCTCGATTGGGGTAAATTGGAGATAGTTCGTCCTCGATTTGGATTTGTGGACAATTATTTGAGTAAAATGTGGAGATTTAATCAATTGGGGAAGTTTTTTCACTGGATTTGGTCCATAAATTTAGTCAAGTGAGGAAGTTTTTTACCTATATAATGGTGCAAGAGTCAGGACTCAGGCTCAACATCAAGCTTGATTTCTATTGCAAAATGGTCTTTACAGTGGCTGTCACGCTGAGTGGATTTGTGGGAAGCAATTTCAGAAAGTTTCTTTTATCTGCACTATGCAGGATTTTTATAGGTTAGTTTCTTGAATCTTCTTCTATTTGCTGGATTTTTACAGGTTAGTTGCTGTGAGCACTCAACCTTGTTGCTAGACCACAGCATGATGGTATTTTCCAAATTGGAATCTGGATATTATTCTTTGGCACTCTGTTGGTTTTAACTTTTATTCTGGGTGTAAGTTATAGTAATCAAGACACATGGAGCTCATTAGCAATTATTTTCCAGGGCATATGGTACAGATTCATAGATTTCTTCTATTTTCCTTCTATTTTTCTTTTCAAGAATATTCACTTTTCAATCCCACAATTTATTCAAAGGAACAACTGGAAAAAAATCTTCTGGTTTTCCACCTTGGGAGTCGGTGAGTTCTGTTCTGTTGAACGATAGCGAATGGCCTGGTTTCTCCTTTTAGATTATTATAGCTTTAGTTTTCTTGACGCTTGTAAAATATAGTAAGATGCTAAGTTGCTTAATAAAATTGCATTAACTTGTAGTTTAATATAAAGCTGCTCAAATGTTAAGGCTTTTGGAACATTGGAAAAACTTCCGAGGGAAACAGATGGCAAAGCGGAGGGGGAAGGGGTTTTGTACCCACCAGCGATATATATCATACATTGCAATGTGCATCTCCTTGACGATCGAAGTCATGACTCATCCCTTGTTCTGTTTTGAGAAGGAACAAGGATTTTTTTCCAGCTCGGGAGTCAGGGTTTGTACCCACCAGCAATATATATCATACATTTTTATCTCCTAGACGATCGAAGTCGTGACTCGTCCCTTGTTCTATTTTGAGAAGGAACAAGGAGAAGCAGAAGAAAGTAAGATCGGTCTTTGACTCATGGAAATCCAGTTTTGTTTCCTTGGTCTTTGATCTGCTTACATTACAATTGACCAAGTGGACCCACTTTAGTTGATTTGATTGATTCAATTCCAAGATTCGTAAATGGGATGGAGTAGCTCGCTCATAAATAGTAGTTTTTCTCATTAAGATATGAAATAATGTCACCATAGGGGGAAAATATAAGCGGTAAGGAGTCCCATAGGAAGATGTCATAAATATATAGAGCTTCAAATCTATTTTGGATTCATGTTTACCATGCCCAGCTAATTTGCTGCATTTGTTATATGTTCTTTTTTTTATAAGTCTAGCTAGTATGGGATATATGGTGCTATAAGCAAAAAGACTTTCTATTATATATGCTTATTAATATATGCTTATTAATTCGGAGTTCACCCTACTTTTCCATTACGTGAAAATGATGGACAAGCTAATAGAGGAACATATCTCTGAGTTCAAGGAGGCTTTCAGTTTGTTTGGAAGTCCTCCAACAGGCCATTTATGCATTATATCTACCCATCGATTTGTGGGTGGTAGCCTGAAATCATCAATAGATTGGTGACTGGTCCCAAAAAGCTTAAATAACTATGTTCAAACCTCTTGGTAAACCTTGTGTCCATGTCCAACACAATACTCAATGGAAAACCCCAATACTTATAACATTTTTGAACAACTTCACAACTTTTTCCACCACACAAGGTATCTTCATTGGCTTGAAGATGGAATACTTGGAAAATATGTCCCCAACCACAACGATTCCAGTGTACCCTTGCAAATATGACATATGGGTGATGAACTCCATAGAAACGCTTTCCTAAGGTCTCTTAGACACAACAAAGTTTGTAATGGGCCAGCCTTCATTCATATATCTTCCTTGTCTTGTTTGTACAAAATACAAGTCATGGCATACTATTCTACACCCTTGTGCATCTACTCATAATGGTATCCTCTCTCCAACAATGCCATCATTATTCATTGTCACTAGGTGAATATCCCAAGGAAAATCATGGAATTCATTTAAGAGCTCCTTCCTGATATTTGATGACTTAGATATATAGATGTGGTTTCCAAAGTATAGAAGCTATTTGTCTACCCAAAACTTCCTTACATTACCCTCATTCACCTGCTTCATGATGTTTATCATTGATGGGTCTCAATGCAACCCATCCATGATCTACACATGGAAGTTAGTAAAAACCTACACATGCCATCATGGTGGCACCAGCAACTCATCTTCCTCTAAGGATGTGAGTTGTGCCTATTTTCTCAAGGCATCAAAATTTGCATTAAGTTTGTTGATACTATATGGTCATGTTGAATTCTTATACCAAGAAGTATTGCCACCTTTCTTACTTAGGTAATTGTTTTAGTTGTGTCACAATGTAGCTTGTTGCAACGTTGTCTATATTCACAATGAACGGTTTACCCCAAATAATGCCTCCATGCTTGTATCCTTGTAGGAAATGCACAAATGTAGTCATATATTTTTTATGAATGGGGTGCCTCCACTTGCAATCCTATAGCTTCATATCATCATAGGATACAGGATGACCCTCCTGTGATCAAAATTATCCAATGGAAAATTTTTAGGCATATGTCTACACCTCAAACAACTGCTCAAAGTCTAGCATCTTTAGCACAAGTGTAAGCTTCAGGTTGTATATGCTACATCCCATGGCCACTCCTTAAACATCCTAGGGCTGCTTGTTTAGTGCCTTGGCCCCTCCTCTAGGTCTGGAACAAACCTCTGCTAACTTCCTTCTACCCTCGATCTGCCCTTTTAAGGCCTCGTCCAATGCCTTATCAACCCAAAGGGCAGCCCTTTCAGTTACTCCCCATCCTATACTTGGTATGCATTTTATAATACCCCATAAAAACACTTTCCATATGTCTACACCTCAAACAAATGCTCAAAGTCTAGAATCTTTAGCACAAGTGTAAGCTTCAGGTTGTATATGCTACAGCCCACGGCCACTCCTTAAACATCCTTGGGATGCTTGTTTAGTGCCTTGGCCCCTGGGACCTCCTCTAGGTCACGAACAGACCTCTGCTAACTTCCTTCTACCCTTGGTCTAGCCTTTTAAGGCCTTGTCCAATGCCTTATCAACCCAAAGGGCAGCCCTTTCAGTTACTGCCCATCCTATACTTGGTCTTCATTTTATAATACCCCCCTTTAGGATACTCTAATAGTCATCCAACCCTGCATATAAAAACATTACAAGCAACTGTTAATTAATTAATATATATGTACATTGTACTACTGCTATTGCTTGTACATACCCTCCCAATAGCATCATCTTTGTCAACCAGCAACATCTTGTATTTTGTGAGATTTATAAAGAAACTTCACGAGGATCACTACTCAATCAAGTTGTTCATCAATTTGAAGAGAAATGTACAATCTTTCCTCTGCATACAAAGAATGGGAAAATATAGTTTTTCGTTCCTTCCAAATAAGAGCTAAGAATCCAACCTGTCCTTTCAGTTATCCCCATCAAATATCAATGTTATCCTGCCATTGCTCAAGCAAGATAATGGATTTCTCTCTTCATGACAATGTTTCTTACAAAAGACAGCATACTACTGCTTTCAGGGAAACATGAGCATCTAAATCAGTTTCTTACAGAATGGCATGTTTTGTATATCTCTGTCCAGCACTAAAATTTATGAGACTTCTTAAATGACTAATTCATACTGTGAGAAAATCCAAAGTCAGATGTCTGACACATTTTACAGAAAATACAATATTACTTATTCTAGCGGCACAAACATGTTTAGACCTATAATTCCTGGTTAGTCTAATTACAAGGATAAGCTATCATCCATGGAAAATCTTCCACAAAAAGAACCAAATGATTCAGAACCTGAAATTAAAAAATACAGAAACAAAAAAAAAGATATATTAGCATGCCATGCTTTCCCAAACCTGATAGAAGATATAGCACAAAACCTGTCTATTCACTTGAGCTTTCAATTTATATTTTAAAAATAGTTATCCTAATTAATAAGTCTAAATATATTCTTCCCGAATTTCAGTTTATTAATGGTCAACCAACAACAAATACCTTTTAGGAGATGAACTGGGCACTATTATTCCTAACTAATTAAATACATGATGTACCTTTGAATCATTAACATAAGATATAAATATTCATACCTAGCAATTTTCACAATGCTCATGAGAGGCAGGGCTAAATATCGAGATGGCGAAAAACATGGTACACCAGATTGGGAGCCATGAGCTAGCATCCCTTCAAGCCAATGTCTACACCAAAGATGAGCTACTTGCAATGGTTTCCACCTTTACCAGTAAACAAACAAAGGATTGAGACAAGAATGGAATTAGAACTAAATTACTAATCAAAAGTTGTACCATATTGAAAGAATGGGTTCCAATTTAATAACAGCAGATTACATGCATATATGAGGAGAGTAAAGAGGAAGTCTACATCAAACTAGTACATTGCAAAAATCACAGAAATTGAATATGGTTCCATTTAAAAGGCATGCAATGAGATCAACGAGAAAGATGATTCCTTTGGTGGCTTGGGATATCTGCAATTTATCAAGAGACCAAAGGGGACAGGGCCAAGGCCTCCCTAACATAAGAGCTAAAGGAGGAGTTCTTTGTGATAAATGGGTAGTACATGTAGTGAAGAGGGATACTCCTTGTCAATTTTTAGTTCAGCACCAGATTGTGCAAGCTTAATACATTCCAGGTATTAAACATCCCTTTAAGCTGTATGGCATAATCACTAATGCTCAGGATTTCATGATTTCAAGTTCTGCCCAGCTCAAAAGGGTGTCAACTGCTTTGAAGACTATTTATGGTTTTCACTAGATAAAAGGTAGACTTGATAGGTTCTATGCGAATTCTTATGTAGCTACATTCTCATCCACTAGTGAGCCCTCTATTCTAGTTAACAAAGGGATCCTCCTTGGAAATTTTTTGTTCAGCACCAGAATTAGTAGGCTCAATGAATTCCAGGTATTAAACATCCCTTTCAGCTATGGCATAACTGCTAATGCTCAGGATTTCATGATTTCAAGTTCTTCCTGGATCAAAAGGGTGGGGACTACTTTGAAGACTGTTTTTGGTTTTCACTAGATCAAGGTAGACTTGATAGGTTCTATGCCAATTCTCATGTAGCTACATTCTCATCCACTAGTCATCCCTATATTCATTTGGACTTCACTATCATTGGCTCTAATCATTTTTCTATTTCCACTTGTACGCTCATTGGTTCTGATTGTTAGTATGAGGATTACTCTTCTTTTAAGTTGAATGTCTCCCTTTCTGAGTTTGAATAGTCTCAAAACATTGTCACAAGGGTTTGGCATGCAGTGCCTCCTCTTATAAAGGATAGTGGTTGGAGTCTTTTGTGGGAGGAAACCATTCTATGCATTATATTGACTCATGTGCTTAAACTATTGCTCGTCTCTTAGCCTTAGTGTGGTTCTTCTAGTATAATAAGTGTGATAGTACGAGGTTAATTTTCACCTTGTGAACTAAGTCAAGTGATTACCTCATGTTGTATTGCTACTCCAGGCTCTTCCCTCTTTAAACTTATTCACACTTACCCACATAGTGAAAGTCACAAGTGTCTTGGGTGCCATTGTTAAGATGCAGCATGCAACTGCCCCCTTTTGGTATGATTGCTCCTGCATAGCAACAATTGAGTACGCCTACAGTTGTTACCACCTATAAGTCGTGTAAGACATTCAAGCGATTGTGAACACAAACTGTACATACATATAACAAAAATACAATGAAAATAATTAGTATCATAGTTTGAACCAGGATATATCAGTCGCAAACAAGATTGAAATTTTTTGTAGATCCTACTTTGAATTTTCACCTTGTATATCATTTTTAACAACCAATCAAACAACTAAAGTTTACCATTGTTAACCACAAACCTTAGGAACCAGAGGGATTGAACAATTCTACAGATTCTACTTTAAAAATTCACCTTCTAGCAGCCTGCAATGTTTTGCAGTCACCCCATATCCTTGAGCACTAGTGCATAGCAGCATTGATAGAAGCGTAACTCCACCCCATACCCTTTCATTTGCTGCCCATCCTATACTTGGTCTGCATTTTATAATACCCCCCTTTAGGGTACTCTAACAGTCATCCAACCCTGCATATAAAAACGTTACAAGCAGCTGTTAGTTAATGAATATATATGTACTACTGCTATTGCTTTAGATTTTCTTTGCAAACACATACTGAATTCTATTTTATGGACAGACCTAATACTAATTGATAAATACTTTGGAAAATGACCAATAATTGTTGAATATCATGTATTGCTAAATTACATGTAACTGCCATCTATATTATGTTTAAATTAATAATGAATGGTGGATAAATGGGTATGCATATGACTACACTGGATACATCTGCTTACTGATTGCTTTATTACTGTTTATTGGGCTGCCGTATTTGTACTCATACCACACTCTAATTTGTCTATGGTTATACACAAATGATGATAAATAGTAGTTGATGGTCATGCAATGCCTAAGTATTTGATAAACTTGATGATTAATGTTTTTGCTAACTACTTGCATAACCTTGGCATAACATTATCATTCTATATTTTCCTTGAAGTAGACTCAATGATTGCATTTACGAGGTTCATATTTGTCCATATAGTATGTCTTCTTCTTGACTCCATTAAGGCACTGATCACTGACCCTTCCAAAAGAAGATATTATTCAGTGTTTGAGTCTCCTTACATACTTGCATTTAGGGATCTCCCCTAGGGCTGCTTGTTTAGTGACTTGATATATTCACAATGAACGGTTTACCCCAAATAATTCCTCCATGCTTGTAGGAAATGCACAAATGTAGTCATATATTTTTCATGAATGGGGTGCCTCCACTTGCAATCCTATAGCTTCATATTATCATAGGATACAGGATGACCCTCCTGTGATCAAACTTATCAAATGGAAAATTTTTAGGCATATGTCTACACTTCAAACAACTGCTCAAATTCTAGCATCTTTAGCACAAGTGTAAGCTTCAGGTTGTATATTCTACAGCCCATGACCACTCCTTAAACATCCTTGGGCTGCTTTTTTAGTGCCTTGGCCCCTCCTCTAGGTCTGGAACAGACCTCTGCTAACTTCCTTCTACCCGCGGTCTACCCTTTTAAGGCCTTGTCCAATGCCTTATCAACCCAAAGGGTAGCCCTTTCAGTTGCTGCCCATCCTATACTTGGTATGCATTTTATAATACCCCCCTTTAGGGTACTCTAACAGTCATCCAACCCTACATATAAAAACATTACAAGCAGCTGTTAGTTAATGAATATATATGTACTACTGCTATTGCTTCAGAGTTTGTTTGCAAACGCGTACTACAAAACTATTTTGAAAATGAAAGGGCACAATTCCTCTTAAAGAGGTCCTTGAAAAGGATTGTTTCTTTAGTGGAAACCAAAGGTAGAATTTCAACTAGTTGTGTTATGTGAACTTTATCAATAATGAAATACCACTGCAATTATCAGTAGACTCAGGTGCCTCTCACAACTTCTTGAAGAAGGATTTGGAAAGTGAACTTGGGATTAGGGTTCATACTCAATAAACATTATATGACAATAGACATTATGAGTGCTTCATACTCAATAAAAATTATTGGTAGGTTTAAAATCCAACTTATATGACATAGTAATTTTATCCCGATATGGGGAAAGTAGCAACACCCCTTCTCCCAACTCATCTCTTGTACACTGCAAAGGCACTATCAAAAAATAATTTCCATAATTTGCTATTTTGGATTTCGGTGGGTTCCATGACTTGATATTTGAACCCTTCATCCTCAATAGATTCATATAAAGAGAGAATGAAACAACCCATGTCTTCTTCATCAACGTATAGAGGATAGATATTTGGACTATTTTGGTCAATTACAACATACGTGAACTTAGCCTCTCTATACAACCATCTGGTTTCTTTTACAAACATTGGAATAGTGGCGTATTTCATATCCATATGCATGGTACCTCCCAAATTATTAGCCTAGCTTCTAGAAAATATAATGATGTATGTAGCTGGTACATTTTCCACCAATACATCCATTAATATACACTTAGTAGGTAACTGATCCAAAGTAACCACGAGGTCTGTTATCATTCCCAAAAATTTGAAATTCCTACAATCAGAACTGTAAAGGCTATGATAAGGCCTAGTTATGTCCAACCCCATCCATTCCATGATAATTTTATGCATAAGGTTATGAGAAGCACAAAAATATCGCATACAGTTATGAAAAAATTTATCTTGTAAACTAAGTGTGACATAAGGAGAAGATGGTTCCTCCTTGTCATTGGCATGAGGACCACATTAGATTGTAGGGGATTCATTAGTTAGGTTAATGGTTCCTTTCTTATCATAGGTTTCAACATGGTGAAGTAACCTATCAATTTTATTTTGATATGTAAGAATTTTTTACTAACTCATACAATGGGATAGGGATTTACACTAACTTGTCCCAAAATTGCTACAGGTCTCTTTTCAATGTTTTCATGCCTAGAAAGCACCTAGAATTAGGTGACTCTGAGACCTGTAGAAATTTACACTGCATTTTTTATTGTTTTCTATAGTTTCGCTATTATGTAAGGGATATGGATTTACATTGAAAAGAGACCTGTAGCAATTTACACTACATTTTTTATTGTTTTCTGTAGTTTCACTATTATGTAACTTAATTTTCCTATAACTTTATCTTTCCTGTGACGATTTTTTTCTTCTAACCTGTAGTTTGTATTATTCTTGTAACCACCAAAATTTGGAATAAGTACAAATAGTAGTGTTGGATAGACGCAATATCAATAATATTCTTTAAGGAATTCAATTTGTAATTGAGAATTAATGGAATATGGTAGAATATCTAGTGCAATAACAACATATGGATTTTCCTAAATAGTTAAATTATTTCATGTAGGTAGTGTTAAATAGGGTTTCTTAATGAAAGATTGGTTATCTACACATACAACATATACATATCACAAGTCCACATCCCATATTAATAATTAGAGGCAGCGTAGTATATCCTAAAATATAAATTGAGTGACAACCAATATTCTATAACTGAACAAATAGGATCACTAATGTTCTCTCTAAATTTAGACACAATTGGGTGTTGAACAATATCCCAATGAATAGTTTATTTTATTGTAGATGGCTTGTTGAGGACACTAGTTTCCATGTTTGAATTATCAAATGTTGATGGAATTTGAATTGATATAACTTCACGACTTGAATCTTGACTATCATCATTGATGCTCCCCCTATCAAGTGCAACGTGAGAAGAATGTGGGAGGGATCCAAGTTAATGATTTGAATTCTTGTATTTTTGAATAGTTGTTTAATGACTGAATTAGTTACCATGTATATGGTGGTTTTGGTTGACCACTAACCAATTTCACTAGTGTGGTGGTTTTAATTGACCTTTAACTACTTTCATAATATACTAGACCCATTTTAATGTGAATGAGATTACAATTGTGTCTCATGTGTGTAATTGCCCCCCTTAAGGTACAAGGGAGTGCCAATTCATAATGGGTTATAGTCATCCCCTAAATTATCATCTAGATTAATTCATTAAAAGTTATTTCTTTTTGTATTTTTATTATTCAAATGCGTCTTTTCATGTCTAAACTAGACAATAAGATTTACGCAGATTCTTAATTTGTTGATTCAATTGCCAAGAATGTATCCAACCATAATGCTATGTTCCTTTTTAACCTTCTTTTTCTTTAGAAATAATTTTGAAAGATGAATTTTCTTCCCACTTGAAGACAAGGATGAAAAAATATGTCTCAAAATGCCCAACTCTATGACAATGTTGCCATTTATTAAGAATTTTCTCAATTTTTTCATCATCCCCTTTATCAAGTTGTTGAATATTTGAGTCTTTCTACTTCAAATGTTTGGCAAGAATTCATGCATTATGGAATCAATTTGGTCTAGAATAGTTGAGAATATGGAAAGTAACTTCCTTATCATTTCCAAGTCTTGTTTCTTATTTGTTGTCATTAATTTTTTCCCAAGGTTTGATGATATACTTAACAAGATCATGTTTTCCTTGATGTTCCTTTATGCAATCATGATAGTTTATTTTGTGACATTAAAAGAAAAATCAATTTCACATTTATCAATATTAAATCTAGTATGAATCACTTCTTCTTGCAGTTACTCATATTTAAAACTTGTGTTAATCAATTCCATCGCGTAACCTTGTAAAGAATCATCAACCATTTCATTTTTCGTATTTGTATCACCTAGTTCTACTAGGACATTTATGTCACGGGTAACATCAAATTTTTGCATTAAGTTATTGGTGTCACAAGTAGCATCCAATGTTTCAATGAGGTTATTAGTGTCACAAGATACATCAACCATGTTCTCAATTCGCTCCTCATTTTCAATTAATTTTGTTCACTTTGTTTCAATCCGCATTAGAGGAAATTTCAACTCAAAATGGGCCTCCTAAAAAAATTTAATAAAATAATAGTTAAAATAATAAAATAATATTTATTAATTTTGGAGGAAGAAAAGAAAAAACTACTTTTTTGTTTGTATTTTCGACATATCTCCCCATGTTTTTACTCAAATTTCGATCGGGATAGCTCGTTGGATGCATAATTGAATTTTGCATCCAACGAGCTATCCCGTTCGAAATTTGAGTAAAAACATGGGGATAAATGTCGAAAATACAAACAAAAAAAGTAGTTTTTTTTATGATACCTATCCCCAAATTTATATTAAAAAAGTGTTTAAGACCTATATGGTATTTCAAATTTAACGCAATTTCATTGGCTAACACATGATGACATGGAATTTGAATCAAAGTTAAAAGGCCCATTTTGAGTTGAAATTTCCTCTAATGGTAGATCCTTCCATTCAATTTCCTTCTAAAGATTATGAACCAAATTATCCAAATCTTGTAATTTGTCAAATAGTTCTTTGATTTCTTGATTTGATTTTTGAAAACACTTTCTTCCTTTACCCGTGTATTAAGTTTTCTATGCTTGCTTGTACTCGCTCCCTTAATTTCATTTCATGATCGCTTACTTTTAAGTTAAATTTAGAGTGTTGAGTACTATCAACCATGCACCCTACATTGAAAATAATATCCTTATTCAAATTTCGTGTAGGTTTACCCTTTTTTAACATTTTTCACAAAGGTTTGCAACTCCACCCTTTTTACAATGATTTATCTTTCTTTTTCATTTTTTTTAAAATTTGATGATTCAATCACTTCTTCAGTCAAAGAGGTTTTCTTCTTTATGCATTTACAATTTTTCACTTAATGTTTGTTTATGTGTGGGTGTTCCCATAAAGTTGTGTAACACATTTTGGCAAGATGCAGCAGGGGTTGCCTAAAACGCAAGCTCAATCGAGGGTTCTTTAATCCCTTGATCAAGTTTTTTTTGAATAGATCGATCGATGATTTAAATAACCCTCAATCAAGCGATGATTTACACTAACTTGTCCCAAAATTGCTACAGGTCTCTTTTCAATGTGTTCATGCATAGAAAGCGCCTAGAATTAGGGATTTAAGACTGCTTGTTGTTGTTATTCATACCCAGATCTTACAGGCTCAATCTCTACATTGTATGATAGGCTCAGAAAATTAAATAAGAAACAAAGTGATTTTCTATATGAAGTCTTTGAGTTGAATAACAGTGAAAATAGAACCTATTAGCCTATTTTAATCTGATGGAAGAGTAAGTCATCTGTATAAATCTTTATCTTACATGGAATTGAATTTGAGTCTAGAAATCAAAATCCAGATAATCAATGGGAATATATAAACATGAGAATTGTGTGTGCATATGCTAAAGGGATTATACGCATAGAATCTATGTTACGTGTAGTGATTGCTATTATGCTCGACATTGTTACTCTGGTTTCTATACATTGTTAGCTTTGTATAACAAAGAAAATATGAAGGATAAGTGTTCTATCTAATGTGTTTTGATGAAGATAGAGCATCTCAGTTTCCTTTTCAAAAGGATAGGTTATGCTAAATACATAGATTCATTTAGTGGATCTTTCAAAAGCTAGGCATTTTGGCTAAATATACAAAGGAGCATTTGCAAGTTGTACAACTTGGGATTAGAATTCATTGATATATTATTCATTTATTCGTTGATGTGGTGTCAATGCTTGTTATTTCAAGTTGGTCAATAAGAAATTATAGAAATTGTGTTAAAAATGGGGCATTATATACCTATTCAGTACACACCATTGGATACATTTGTCATCATATAAGGAAATGATCCTTTATGTTACATAGAACAAAGTCTACATATGTGTATGTCATGAATGTTGTGATTTTACGCCATGATGTGTGTCATGCTTGTTTGAATTCTGTGGATTGTTTGACTAAAGAATAATGTTTTCCAAAAGAATAATGTCGATCATAATCTCTGATTCTAGTATTTTATTGGTTTGTCAAGATTTAGGTCCCCACATGTCTGCTGGAGCATTAAGGGATGAGATAACAAGTGGAGTCCCCACTTTCCCTGAATCTAGTCAGTGCAGTTGTGTTTCATTGACACCTTCTAGTTGTATTAGTGTTATACCTCCTTCGGGGAAAGAGTCAATGAAAGAGTCAATTAAAAGTCATTGAAAGAGTCAATGAAAGAGTCAATGAAAAGTCATTGAAAGAGTCAATGTAAACACTCATTGTAAGTCGGATCAATATAAATTGATAATGTGCCATTGTATTAATTTTATATCATTTTTCACATGTAGGCTTCACTTCTGGTTTCTATATCAATTTGGAATTTCAATTTTGGAATATTAAGTAAGATGTCAAACATGGATTGTGGAAAGAAAAATAAAACATCAAAACAAAAGGATGTAATATCATATTTTCAAAAGCCTCAATCCAATAATCCACATCCTATTCATGCTTCAAGCTATCTTGAGCAAGGTATCGGTGAGAGAGATGTCAACACTTTTGAGAATTCATCTACAACCCAGAAAATGGATGGTAGAATACATTCCTCTAATGATCAAAGTGAGACAAATGCATTTCCATCCGAAATTGGTAGTTCAAATGTTGAATATTTTTCATTGCAAGGTGACACAGTGCATTCACGGAAAAGGAAAAAGGGCCAGTGGGACTCAGGGAGAAAATTCAAAGCTAATTGGGTCTCAAGATACCCATGTATTGAACCAATACCTCTAACAAATGAGAATGAGACATCACGAGAAGTTAAATGCATTTCATGTAGTTGGAAACTTGGCAAGGTAGTGAAATTACAGATGAAGTTAGACATAATCAAGAAGCATGTTGGGAAGGTGTATGATAAGAAAACTGCAAATGATGAGAATAAATATACTGCCAGATGGAAATCTGTTAGCGAATGTCGACATCTCCAATTTGAAGTGGAATATAATGAATTCTTACTAAATAAGAAAAAACTTGAGGAAAGTGGAAGAACCATCAAATCTCAATTTGGAAAAATGATGGAAACACATTTCTTATCAAAGACAATACAATTAAGCACTGTATTTCACCTCCTATCCAATTGTCGTCCTGTGACAGATTATCCAAAAATGACGAAATATATATCTTTTATTCAAGTGCCACATTTTCCATCTTCTCATTCGTCTTTATCGAGTGATTGGGAATGGGGAAAATATCTAGCTCAAGTAGAAAAGGACGATATGAAAGAGAAGATTGCAAATGCTACATTTTTGTCACTGTCTTTAGATGAAGTTATGGATATTGATAATACTTCATGGATCTGCATGAGCATTTAAATGGTCAATGACCATATCATGCATTCCTATCTACTTGGAATTCATAAAATGACCAAAAGTTCTACAAAAAAAAATATTTATGAAATTGTTATTGATAGTTTGAAGGAAATTGGTGGTATGGATCATTCCATGATTGCAAAAAAGTTAGTATGCATTGGAGCAGATGGAGCATCAGTAATGCAAGGAAAAAGGAATGGCCTTTGTGCTAAAATGCAACTCTCAACTTCACTGTATATGCTCAGTATTCATTGTATGGCTCACAGGATGAATGTTGCATTTAAAATAGTGAGCAACTTTTCATTGGTTTCAAAGGTAGAATATCTTGTACGTGAGGTTCATGCATACTTTTGTCGGAGTCCCAAACGATTTTTAGAGTTTAAATTTTTTTTTGATGGTGTTACAAATGGAAAAAAACTATTAAAATATGTTGATACAAGATGGATATCATTGAAGGGACCAACTGAAAGACTATTCAATGGATATGCATCCTTGGTAGGGGTGATGTATGAACATCGCTCAAGTGTAGAGAAAGCTCAAACTCTTCTATTTCTACTAACTGATATAGAGACATTATTAACTTTAGGTAAAAATAGATTCTACATTGTACTTTTTTGTTGTAACATTGATGATTTGAGCTACATTACCTTCATGCAACTTATTTTAATATTGATGTTTTGATATTAACCTCTTACATTGTCTCTTTCTTGTATATGACAGGAAGTGACGATGGAATTTGAGAAAGCTAGGCCTAGGAGCTATCTCTTCACATAGATAGTGTTCTAACATTAAAGGATAAATAACTAATTTGACAACACTTTTGCTAAGCAAGAATGAGCTCATTCAAGTACATGAAACCATGTTGGTGTTTAACAAGAATATCTTGACAAATTTTTATGGTTTGTTTATTGATTTTGTTTGAAGCATTTTGTCGTTTTTTGAAGTTTGTGTGTATTTTGGTTAAATATTGTGTTAGTCCCTTGAATGCTTATAGTTCTCATTTGATTCTTGATTTAGCCATTTGTTGTAGCTTGAATCAAGATTGGTTTTAATCCGTTTCCATTTTGATTCAGGGTTTGAGAAAAGATATTTTTATTGCATTTTAGTTGCATGAATTAATTGTCTTCACTTTTTTGAATCTCGATTCTTTTATGTTGATTGCATATTTTCTTTGTAAATACTTATCATTATTCAAAAAAATAAATGAGCTCTACAAAGCTAAGCGAAGAGAAAAATGGGGTCTATGCACTAGGTTCCTATGAATTGATTGTAGGATAACTATTGGCATGAGACCAACATTCATCTAATGCAATAATCAATTGGCATAATTACAATGCATAATTGTATTAGCCTCCAGTGACAAATATTCTTCCAGAATACTATCATTATCAACCAAAGATCTTGTGAGGTTGTTTGTACTTCATTGATGGTACTGATTCTCTATTGTTTAATTCCTGTATATTGTTGAGGCTGTTGCTTTGCTTTTTTTTGAGCTGGGTCGTAGTCTTGATCAGGCTGCTAAACATTACTAAACCTTACTAAACCTTCCTAGGCTAATATGTGACTATATTGACGATTCTATCTTGGGTCGCGACATTTGTGACCTTGCTTGACCTTGTGGGATGTTGTAGATAGGGCCGTGACTTTTTGGGCTTCTATATATGTCTTGTGAACCTTGTGGGCCTCTAGATCTGAACCATGAAGACTTGTTAAATTGTTAAACTCATCTGTGACTGTTTAAAGGATGTTTGGATTAAGTTGTGATCATTGTGAGACCTCTAAGTTTGAACCGTAAATTTCCTAAGGTTTTTTCATCATATTAGAAAGGGATGCAATTTTTTTAGGCCTGTTTGGAGTAGGCTATCACTGCTAGTTGTTTTGACATGTTGATATAGGTCTGTAATAATGAATTAGTAGCTTCATAATAGTGATATATCAGATCTGAAGCAGTCCCAAACTGATGTGTGTTCAAGTGGTGGTACGGGGGTTGATTTTTGATGGGATTGAGACTCCCTGACCATTTGCTGGATGGAAAAACTGAATTTGTCTCTCATCTATTGTTCTCAGAGTCCCTATCCTCTCTGTTCCTCATTTTTGGTCTATCAGTTCAATTATTATGGAGTCCTAAAGAATGCCAAACAGAATCCGAACCCCAATTCATCGGTAGTCTAGTATCTTGTGAATTTTCTTAGACTGTGTATTTCAATGACTGTCAAGGTCATACTTGCTTCAATTTATAAGTTATTCATCTATTATGATGGATCTAGATAGAAACGGGAGATAACCTACTTGTTATGTTGAGTTGGGACTTTTATAATTATATCT
>LPNX010248976.1:70879-121232 GCA_001517045.1 Pseudotsuga menziesii
TTTCTCTCTCTCCCTCTCTCCACCCCTATCCACAATCTTTTAGTCTCTCTATCTTTCTTGTAATACACATTCCTCCATATACTATCCCCCTTGTCGTAACTTTTCTTCTCTTCAAATCCATAACCCTCTCCCTCCCTCTCTCTCTCTCTCTCTCTCTCTCTCTCTCTCTATCCCCAACCCACCCACTCCTAATATCCATATCCCTTGCCTGACTTTATCTCTCTCTCTACCCCCAAACACCTATAACCTCACCCTATTCCCTCTCTCCAATCCTCTCCACCTCTCTAATATATTTCTCTCTCTAATCACAACCCTTCCTTCTCTCTCCCTAATCACAACCCTTCCTTCTCTCACCCACCCCCCCTACAACTTCTCACACATACTCTCTCTCTCTCTCTCTTCCCCCAAATTTCCCCACTCTTATACCATACCCCCATTCTCTCTAACTACCCTACTCTTACCTGAATCTAAACCCTCTTGAACTCTATCTCTTTCTCTCCCCCAACACACCTCTTCCCGTCTACCAGTAATCACACCCACTTAACTCTCTCTCTCTCTCTCTCTCTCTAAAACCCTTAGTCCTTGGTGTACCCATATTCCACACCCCTCTCTCTTTGACTCCTAAACACCCTCTCACTCTCTCTCTATCTCTATATATTTCTCTCCCTCACCCCCTTCCCCTCCACTACCCCTAATCAACCCCCCCTCTCTCTTTAACTTCCCTCCTCCTTTGAGAACCCCTAATATCCTTGATTTCTTTCCCTTTCTCTTCGCCAACCACCCTCCTCCCCCTATTTGTAATTACCCCCTCATCTCTTTCACTCTCTCTCTATAACTCCCTTCCTACTCCTCCTCCTTCTCTACAATTTCTCCCATCCTACCCAAACCCCTGACCCCGTCGATCTCTATCTCTTTATCTCACATAAACCCCTCCTTCCTACCTAACCCTAATCACCCACTCCCTCTCCATCCCCCACCCCTCTCTCTCCTACTAGAAACCAACTCATCATGCATTCTCTCTCTCTCCCCCTACTAGTAACCAACTTGTCATGCACTCTCTCTCTCTCTCTCTCTCTCTCTCTCTCTCTCTCCCCCTACTAGTAACCAACTAATCATGCATTTTCTCTCTCTCTCTCTCTCACCCCTATCCATAATCTTGTAGTCTCTCTTTAAGTCTAGTAAATCCACGTGATTCGAAAGATCCAATCGAATCGAATAGCGAGGAGTAATAATTTTTCATTTAACAACAACTTTGACTTGTGTGCACTTAACCTGATGAATAATAAATTAACATTTAACAACCACTTTGATTTTTTGTGCACTTAGGAACACACTTTTAAAGCGAGTCCGAACCCGATGAATAATAAATTGTCATTTAACAACCACTTTGATTTTTTGTGCACTTAGGAACACACTTTTAAAGCGAGTTGTGTAACTAGGGGACTATTTTCTCCTTATTTTCGGCTGGTTTTTACTTGTTTTTGTCCATGAATCTTCACTGAATTTACAAAACTTGTAAGAATATTGTTAGATCTTCTAGAGTGTGGGTGTTTGAGGATTTTCACTTCACCGCACTCATTCACTTTCACTTCACTACACTCATTGTTATTTAAATGCAATGTGTGTGGGGGCTTAAGACGATTTTATTTTTTTAATTTTAATGTAATGTTAGTGTAAGGGGGTTAAGTTGGGGGGAGGGGGGGTTAATGTTTTTCAACAAATTTCCAATATAGTTTATAATGACTATTGATGTTGATTTTTTTTGTTTATGAATGTTTATTGGTTCTATTTTAAATTTGTACATTTTGGATATGCAAACAATGGCATCATGAAAGATATCTGTGAACGTTTCTTGATCAAGAGCAGCGATGATTGCGTCGAAAAGAACTATTGAGGTATTTGAGAATGTTGAGCCTCAAGATGAAGTTTTGACCTTTGAGGAATCAAAAATCAAGAATGCTAGAGAATGGAAATATGCAGCCGAAGAAGACAGGACAAATTATTTTTGGCATTTGAAGGAAAAATATCAAGGAAAAGCGGATAGTATTCACTTATATTGTGCTGCATTTCAATTTCTTCAATCAGATTACCAATCATTGGGATTGTTGAGAGATATATGTGTGATGCTGGGTACAGAAATTGTTTATGCACAAGTGAAACAAGCGAAGACCTTTGCCAAAATTTGATATTGTTTGAAGGTTTCAAAATATAATGTTTAGGAAACTTTCACACCCTTCTGTGAAGGGGTTGTACATGATATTGAAAGCAGGAGAGTAAGTTTCAATATTGAGATTATTTTTAAATTGTTTTTCTTATAACTTGGATATCACAATGTAATAGATTTAATACCATTTTTTTTTTGCAAGATTTTGCTAGGTCGATTTCAAACATGTTGAATGGAATTGATTATACAGAGGAAAATCCTATGGATGTCGTTAATGCTGCACATCAAAAGGGAAAATAACCAAGGAAGAATAAAAAAGTTTCAAATGTTCAAACTAAAGAAGTATAAGAACAAAGAGGAAAGAGCATCCGACAATCAAATCAGGTACCTAGAAATGTTACATTTAAATCTTTATCTCGCCCAAGTGAACATGTTGAAATTGTTGCCAATGAGCTGGCTACTATTGTTCGTAAGAGTAAGAATCAATCTCATATAAGAAATATGGTTGAGGGTGCTTCAATTCCATATGAAGGCATTGTTGATTTAGATGGAATCCCTTCAAGACAGAAAAGGAGGAGATCTTCTACTTCTAATTCCAATGTTATCCATGAATATGAGAGTGAAGATTCTGGGGGTAATAGGGAAATCATTACTCCAGGTGCTGATCTAGAGGATGGAATTGTCAAGTCAACACAAAATGCCATTCGAGATCGATTGCGGAGGGATAAATTGGTTAACAATGGGCATACATTTGAGTTGAATGTGAATCAGCTTTTTAGACCCACAGAAGGGAAAGATCAATTTAGAATTAGAAAACCACATCATTTTCATATTCACAACTTGAAAGCATTAATGAGGCATAATCCCTATGCACATGTGGTTGACTACCTAGTGCTTGTTGACCCGAAAGATGTTCCCACTAGAGATGAATTTTATCAAACAAGAAGTTTTCATTACAGATATTATGTTCTTGGAGGGAATCATTCTGCAGAGGCAAGACGAGAGTTGATGCAAGAATATCCCAATAACGCTATTTTTGAAACAGTGAAATGCATTGTTTATGCTGGTTTAACAGATGTAGAAGCAAAGTTGTTAGCATGGGATCATAACACAGATAGCGAATATAGGATGACTATGACATTTATTCAAAGGGTGAGATTCATCCACAATGAATTTTTGCAAATATGTGGTGGAGATAAATTTAAGGTTGATGCAATTTTTCGGAAACAATATTGTTTGGAAATAGGTATCCCTATTAAAGAGGATATTGTAAAACATAAAAATGCCAAAGGTAGTGATGCATTCAGAGCTGTAGATGGATATTTCCAATTGGCATTCAGAGTAAGGAAAACATGGGATTTGGTTGAGGACATATTTAGCATGTGGGAGAATATTAGCATAAAAAATCAAAAAGTGAAAAAAAGTAAAGTTGTTCCATGGACCGGTGGTAAGTCAGGTCTTGACATCAAGAACTTGCTAGAGGACATGAATTTTACACCCTGGAGAACAATGCAAGGTGTGAAGGATGAAAAACTAATAGCTACAATATTGTCACAGGTAAAGTTAGGTGATTTATCAATGGAGGAAATGTGCACTGAATTTGATAAGTAAGTTGATTTTTTTATGGTACAAACTATGTTTATTGAGATTAACATTTTTGTTATGTTCCAAGTATTATGTTGTATTATTATATATGATTGTAAACAGTATTTATTGTTTCATTTAGGTGATGTTGTGACATCTACATCTACATAGTGGTGATGTTGTAGATGTCACAAGATTTACATGAAAATACAAGAGGAGATGGTTATAATGTTGAATGGGAATAGTTGGGATGATGTCAAATGCAACTATCTAGAATCAAGCTCAACAGAAACCTTAAAACAGTTTTTTGTTGCATTCAAGAAGGTATGCTGATCTATGATACATCCTGAATTATTTATTTCATAAATCATTTAATGTCTTTTTTATTACTTATAGAAAAAAATTTCATTTGAATATACCAAACAGGGGTACATATGGAGTACCATAGTCTTTCAAAATTCATATCCAAAGAGCCAAAATAGAATGACAAAGGAGACAACGTATTGAAAACGTTGAAATTGATGATACACTTGATCATTATATTTGGAATGGGCTTGACACTGTGCAATATAAAGTCATTTTAGGTGACTGTACAGACATTGCAAAAATTGTTCCTAAAAAGGAGTACAGCCTAGTTATTGCAGATATCCCTCATGGATTCAATATATGAATCACTACTTATGATTGTGAGCCTTATACTTACCAATCATTCAGTAAAGTGGTTTCAGGATTTGTAGATGTCACAACATCACCACTATGGAGATGTAGATGTCACAACATCACCTAAATGAAACAATAAATAATGTTTACAATCATATATAATAATACAACATAATACTTAGAACATAACAAAAATGTTAAGCTCAATAAACATACTTTGTACCATAAAAAAACATCAACTTACTTATCAAATCACTGCACATTTTCTCCATTGATAAATCACCTGACTTTACCCGTGACAATATTGTAGCTATTAGTGTTTCATCCTTCACACCTTGCATTGTTCTCCAGGGTGTAATAGTCATGTCTTCTGGCAAGTTCTTTATGTCAGGACCTGACTTACCACCGGTCCATGGAACAACTTTACTTTTTTTCACTTTTTGATTTTTTATGCTAATATTCTCCCACATGCTAAATATGTCCTCAACCAAATCCCATGTTTTCCCTACTCTGAATGCTAATTGGAAATATCCATCTACAGCTCTGAATGCATCACTACCTTTGGCATTTTTCTATTTCACAATATCCTCTTTAATAGGGATACCTATTTCCAGACAACATTGTTTTCGAAAAATTGCATCAACCTTAAATTTATCTCCACCACATATTTGCAAAAATTCATTGTGGATGAATCTCACCCTTTGAATAAATGTCATAGTCATCCTATATTTGTTATCTGTGTTATGATCCCATGCTAACAACTTTTCTTCTACATCTATTAAACCAGCATAAACAATGCATTTCACTGTTTCAAAAATAGGGTTATTGGGATATTCTTGCATCAACTCTCGTCTTGCCTATGTAGAATGATTCCCTCCAAGAACATAATATATGCAATGAAACTTCTTGTTTGATCAAATTCATCTCTAGTAGGAACATCTTTCGGGTCAACAAGCACTAGGTAGTCAACCACATGTGCATAGGGATTATTCCTCATTAATGCTTTTAAGTTGTGAATATGCAAATGATGTGGTTTTCTAATTCTAAATTGATATTGCCCTTCTATGGGTCTAAAAATTTGATTCACATTCAACTCAAATGTATGCCCATTGTTAACCATTTTATCCCTCCGCAATCGATCTCGAATGGCATTTTGTGTTGACTTGACAATTCCATCCTCTAGATCAACACCTAGAGTAATGATTTCCCTATTACCCCTAGAATCTTCACTCTCATATTCATGGATAACATTGGAATTAGAAGAAAAAGATCTCCTCCTTTTCTTTCTTGAAGGGATTCCATCTAAATCAACAATTCCTTCATAAGGAATTGAAGCACCCTCAACCATATTTCTTATACGAGATTGATTCTTACTCTTACGAATAGTAGTAGCTAGCTCATTGGAAACAATTTCAATGTGTTCACTTGGGCGAGATAAAGATTTAAATGTAACATTTATAGGTACCTGATTTGATTGTCGAATGCTCTTTCCTCTTTGTTCTTGTACTTCTTTAGTTTGAACATTTGAAACTTTTTTATTTTTCCTTGGTTCTTTTCCCTTTTGAAGTGCAACATTAACGACATCCATAGGATTT
This sequence comes from Pseudotsuga menziesii, assembly GCA_001517045.1. NCBI lineage: Eukaryota > Viridiplantae > Streptophyta > Pinopsida > Pinales > Pinaceae > Pseudotsuga > Pseudotsuga menziesii. The sequence goes on from LPNX010248976.1 coordinate 76,883, forward strand.
TCGTCTGTATAATAAATTCCATTCAACATGTTTGAAATCGACCTAGCAAAATCCTGCAAAAAAAAAATGGTATTAAATCTATTACATTGTGATATCCAAATTATAAGATAAAAAATTTAAAAATAATCTCAATATTGAAACTTACTCTCCTGCTTTCAATATCATGTACAACCCATTCACAGAAGGGTGTGAAAGTTTCCTGAACATTATATTTTGAAACCTTCGAACAATATTGAATTTTGGCAAAGGTCTTCGCTTGTTTCACTTGTGCATAAACAATTTTTGTACCTGGCATCACACATATATCTCTCAGCAATCCCAATGATTGGTAATCTGATTGAAGAAATTGAAATGCAGCACAATATAAGTGAATACTATCCGCTTTTCCTTGATATTTTTCCTTCAAATGCCAAAAATAATTTGTCCTGTCTTCTTCAGCCGCATATTTCCTTTCTCTAGCATTCTTGATTTTTGATTCCTCAAAGGTAAAAACTTCATCTTGAGGCTCAACATTCTCAGATACCTCAATAGTTCTTTTCGATGCAATCATCGCTGCTCTTGATCCAGAAACGTTCACAGATATCTTTCGTGATGCCATTGTTTGTATATCCAAAATGTACAAATTTAAAATACAATCAACAAACATTCATAAACAAAAAAAATCAACATCAATAGTCATTATAAACTATATTGGAAATTTGTTGAAAAACATTAAACCCCCCTCCCCCCAACTTAACCCCCTTACACTAACATTACATTAAAATTAAAAAAAAAAAAACCGTCTTAAGCCCCCACAAACATTGCATTTAAATAACAATGAGTGCAGTGAAGTGAATGGGTGTAGTGAAGTGAAAGTGAATGAGTCCAGTGAAGTTAAGATCCTCAAACACCCACACTCTAGAAGATCTAACAATATTCTTACAAGTTTTGAAAATTCAGTGAAGATTCATGGACAAAAACAAGTAAAAACCAGCCGAAAATAAGTAGAAAATAGTCCCCTAGTTACACAACTCGCTTTAAAAGTGTGTTCCTAAGTGCACAAAAAATCAAAGTGGTTGTTAAATGACAATTTATTATTCATCGGGTTGAGACTCGCTTTAAAAGTGTGTTCCTAAGTGCACAAAAAATCAAAGTGGTTGTTAAATGTTAATTTATTATTCATTGGGTTAAGTGCACACAAGTCAAAGTTGTTGTTAAATGAAAAATTATTATTCCTCGCTATTTGATTCGATTGGATCTTTTGAATCACGCGGAGTTACTAGATCTCACATGATGTATGAATGAAAGCTGCTATAGCTTCATATTTTTTGTATGATTTTGTGCTTCCTGAAAGCCAGAGTGCTTCAGATGAGGTCTCGTGACCTATTTTTGTAAAAACACTTATATATATAAACTTTTTCCTCCAATGTTTATAATTCAAATGGGAAATGTATTTACATAAGTTTTATATGTTTTTACTATTTATTTACAATGTTATGAACCATGTTTAACTTTCATGCTACGAATGAGCAATATACCAGTCTAGGATATAATTTGCCAATGAATCAGCAACTGCATTGTCTACCCTAGGGATATGCCTATAAGTAATGACTTCAAATGACCTTTCTAATAAACATACCCTCCGATAGAGATGGATTAGTATAGGTTTTCTAATGGTTTGAACCTGGTTTAAATGGCAAACCACCGATTGCGATTCCATGAACACTACCAAGTCACGAATGTCCTAGGATGCAACCTCAGTCAAAATACCTATGACTGCTTCATACTCAGCGATATTGTTGGTAGCAGGACCAATTCAAATTTTTCCTAAACTCACTAGATCGTGTGCAGGGTAATATAGAACCCAAGCAGCTGAAACAAGGTTCAGGGTATGGCGACAAGCACCATCAGCGAATCCATAAAAAGCCATCTGATCTCCATACCCAAAACATGGTATAAACACTCTAGACATTAAACTCAAAAACATATTGAAACTACCAAATTTTTTTTGAAAAGTCAAATAATGTACATATATACAAGGTACCATACATGAATGATCTAGGCATAGTACCTCTTCAAGTACAACCCATTGCGAGGATGCCCAAAGGGGATTCCATCATAATCCACGAGCTTGTAGGCCCCTTTTTCTAAAACCTTGGAAATGATAAAAGGACCATACCACATTGATTCAAATTTCTCTTTTCCTAGCTTATCATGTCTCTGATCATAATTCAGGACTAGGTCACCTTCATTAAACACACGAGGTTTGACAAATTTATCATATTGTGCCTTGACGCATTTCTTGTGTGCCTCATTAAGCAAGGCAACATCTCGTCTAGTTTCGTCAAGCTTGGTTAAGTATAAAAACCTTTCTTCCCCGATACAAGTATTAGGGAGAAGTTCAATGGAAAGTTTCAAAGACAGAATCTAACACTCAATAGGTAGGACAATTTCTAGTCTATATACTAATTGAAAAGGTGTAAAACCAATTGCTATTATTATTGAAGTTTATACACCCAAAGAGTTGAGAAGAGAGTCTGGCTCCAGTTGGATTTGTGATCTCCAGCCATCTGATGTAGCATAGTTTTTAAAACTTTGTTAATGGCCTCAACCTGACCATTAGCTTGCGAAAAATTAGGGGTTGACTTTTCATGGTGAAAACCCAACTTAGCAGTTAACTTTACCATCATCTAATTCTGGAAATGTGATCTGTAATCAATGAAAATAGACTGAGGAACTCAAAACCTAGCTATTACGTGGTAAAAAATAAAGAGGGCAGAAGTCTTACCATCCTCTGCATATGTAGGCATAGCCCCATCCCACTTAGTGAAATAATCCACGGCTACTATGATGTAACCATGCCCCTCGGCTGAGGTAGGTTTACAATGCATGAAATCTGTCCCCCATTTGACGAAAGGGCCAACAGTAATGACGGGGTGTGACAGAGCAGGGTGGGTGCACTTGTTTGGGTAAAAGTGTTGAGAGGGTGGGCATTTCTTAACAGCATCATGACAATCTTTAAAAATAGAAGGCCATAAATAGCTAGCACGTAGGATTTTTTGAGTTGTAGCCATCCCAAAAAGATGACCACCACATTCCCCAGAATGGCATTCATTAAGAACCTGTTCAACCTCATCATGGGTGAGGCATCATCAGAGAATGGTATCTATACCACTTCTATACAATGTATCATTGAGGATAATATAGTACTTTGCTTGGTGACAAATGCGGCAATGATCCTCACAAGATATAGTAGGATAAAAATGCTGTGTCTGGAGATAAATGATTAAATCCATATGACGGGTTAGTTGTGCTTATTAGGAACATAAATTCATTCAAAAATGAATCACGAGGCTCAGAATCCGTTAAAGCACAGGGAAGATCACACATCAGCTCGACGAAAACTAATTAATTATTTAAAGTAGCTTTGGAAAATTCAAGGTAAAATCCTATAGGATAACAATCCATCAAGAGTATTTGCCCCCTAGCACCTGACGAGTCAGGATGTAGTACATAGGGTTTTTTTTCTGTGAGTACAGTAGTAGTGTGAAGTAGGATGTAGTGATGAAAATTTTGGACAGCAATGACCGTAGCCAATCCTAGCTTCTCCACACATGATTATCAAGTTTAAGAATCCAGAAGATTCTTATCGGCATAATAAATCATGTGTTCTAGGCTGTTCTGGTCCTCTTGAGCTCAAACCATTCCGATAGTAGTGGTAGATGCAGCAACATACAAGAGAAAATCCTTCAAGTAATCCAGGGGGTGTATTGTTAGCTGGAATATTTCACCTCCTGCAGACAGCAAGGTGTTCCACTGGTCTAAATGGTTTAGATCCAAAACAAATAGAAGATAAAGGTTGAAGACACTCCCTAGATGTCGTAGATACCTGGAATACAATGCTTTGATAGTCACCTTGTGTACCTGCAATAAGCTCAATACGAAACACATCAAAGCAACTAGAATATAATCTACTAATCTATGCTAGTGACTAAGTAATCTAACAACATATATATGAAATCAAACATCAATGATATATGTGGGACAGAAATCAACTTGCATTAAAGAAATATGAAGAATTTTACAACCAAGACTTAGTGTTGACATGCATCTCCATGAAACCAAGCATTCTCATCCCCATAAGCTCCAACTCTAGCTCTCTCTATGCTCTCCGATGATATGGACAAAGTGATCAATCCAACAGCATAACAATGCCTTAAGAGTTCTGCCCCTCAACCATGGCCATGAGCTTTTATTTATAAGGCTAGATGGATAAGGTAGGTTGAGAGATTTGTGGGTGAGGTGGCCTCCAAGATCCTAGGATGTGGAATCTTGAGCTCAACAGACCCACAATAGTAGGGATAAGGGATATCTCAAGGCTTATCATCTAGAAGCCTTGAGAAGCTTCGCTTTTTCCCTTTTTACCCAGGGTACCATGTTTCTCCTTTAGTGACAGAGCAGTTCTGGTAATAACCGCTTATGTACTAAGGGCCATAAGCAGTGGCATCGCTTGTTGGCAACAAAGTATGGGCAGTGCGAACAAGTGTACCATGTATGGATAAAGGGTCAAGTGCGATGCTAGGAATTTGTATGAAAATATTGACAAATGATATGAGTTTCCACTCTAGAAGCTGGGATTTAGGGCAAGTAGGTATGTCAAATGTCTTATCACATGATGGTGATAGGATTTTGGTATAACATGTATGATGGGTGAATGAGTCAGAGCATGTTTGAGATTATCGAAGGCTTGTTGGGCCTGGTCATCCCAGAAGAACGGAGTGTCATTCTTAAGGAGACACATATAACCATGCATTTTCTTTGCGAAGTTACAAAAAAAATGACAAAGAAAGTTTTCCTTCCCTTGCAAACTTTGGAGTTCAAGCAGGTTGTTTGGGTCAGGTAAAGTAAGTATTGCAACTATATTTAAGGGATCAATCCTAATACCATCCTTGGAAACTATGAATCCTAAGAGACATCCCATCTAAAAAAAACACATTTGTATGGGTTCAACTGTATCTTATAATGGTGACATCTCAGAAAAATGTCTCTAAGATGTCGAGGATGGTCTTCCCATAGCTATGAGTGTGTAGGGAGATCATCGAGGTAAGGCTCTACAATTTTCTTAATGCCGTGAAACACATAGGACATGGTACGCAGGAGTGTGGCCCCAACGTTCTTAATGCCAAAAGGTAACTTCTTGTAGGAAAAGGTTCCCCACGGGCATATAAATGTCATCTTATGCTGATCAGCGAGCTATCTCAATCTGATTGTAGCTGGAAAATCCATCCATAAATGAGAAGATGACACTCCCAACATAGTTATTGATAATTTGATCGATGCGAGGAGTCAAAAAGTTGCCTTTGGGACAAGATTTATTCAAATCTTGGAAATCGATGCAGACTCAAATAGTTCCCTGCTTTTTGTTCACAGGAACAATATTCGATACCATTTCGTCAGGGGTACAGGATAGATAAATCCTACTTTAATAATTTTTTCGACTTCGGCTTTGATAGCCACAGCCTTTCGCAGATGGACTTGTCTCAATTTCTGCCTAACCAGTCTAGCTATAGGATAGGTTTTGATCTCATGAACTACAATGGATGAATCTATCCCAGACATTTCTTCATCTCGAAATTCTTTAAAAAGTGCTTTATACTATTTAGTTTCATATATTGAATAGTTTTTCCCTATCTGAACCAATGTTATCAGAACCGGACCGGTGGTCGAACCGGCCGACCCTGGGAACTGGAAAAAACCAGGAAACAAACCGGATCAAAAAACCGGTTGAGAAAAAATATATAAGACATTCATATTTAAAAAAAATACATATATATCCATGTGCATCCATGTGAATTCAAACCATTATACACAAATATGTCAAGTTTCTCATGTATATAGCAACAGCATATAAGACCAAAATAGAATCGATTGCAAATACATAACTAAAAAAAGTACATCAACAAAGAGGTTATAAATGGCCTCTAAAGTCAAAATATGAGCATATGACTGCAGTCTAGACTCTAGAATCTACAATATAATGATTCTAATCATATATCAGAATTATCTGAGACCTCATGCTTAGACTTAGAGTCATCATCTACATCCTCAACATGAGCATGGCTTGACTCCCCTAGGCCTAAAGGCACTTGTCTAACTGCAACATCAATGTTCGCATCCTCTTGCTATGGAAGAGGGCCCAAGTCCATCCACAATTAAATGTGATTGATTTAGAGGTTGGGAGCCTCCTTTTATAACATTATAAGGGTCGTGGGTCAATTAAACAACTCACTGGTGGACCCTATTTTTTATTTTATTGAAAGAATTTGAAATTAGCTGATTTTGGGGGTCCTTGGCGTTTTTGTATAGAACCGGCTGGTTTTGTACTGAACCGGACGATTTGGAGAAAACCAGGCGGTTTAGTACGGAACTGGTCGATTCATCCTTGAAACCGGCCAATTTCGTATGGAATCGGCCAAAAACGGTTTCAGTGCATGATTTGACTCGGTGAAGCTTGTAAACCGGTCCAACCGGGGGTTTTTTTCAAAACCGGTTGGGTTCTGATAACATTGATGTGAACATGTTCAATAGTGATCCGGATTTATGTGAGAATGAAATGAAAGAGAATATATATATTCAAATGCACATATATATATGGCGATCAACACAGTAATACAGTGAACTCAGATTCTATTAAATGAATGAAATAGAACAAACTGTAAAACAAAAGTAGCTAGAATGGTGGTAGTTGTATCTCTGAGAAGAGATGTGGAGGCTACACTCACTCGTGACAAGCTGAATACAAAATGAGGCCAAAGGGGCCTATTTATAATAAAAATGAGGTGATAACCCCAAAAGTCCAAAACGTAACCCTAGAAGATGAACTGTCATAAAGTTTGTGGCCCCAAGGTGTTAAGTTGAACTGTCAACTTCCCGGGGTCATAAATTTTGCATAGATATCCGATTTGGGCATTCGATAGATCATTGGAAAGGTATATCTAAGATTTACAACTTTTGGTCAGCCAATTTCATGCCGATCGAAACCATTTGGCCCTGAATCTCCAAAAAATGTCATTTAGGGCCTCAAAACGACCTCGAATGTTTAGGACTTGAAAAATTGTAGAAAATTACAAGAAAATTGTCAACATGAGAAACTATTTTGAGCCAGTGGAATAGGTGGGTGGCCACCTATACCCATATGGATCATTCCTCCCCCCTTAGGAAGCAATGGTCTCCATTGCGTTGAGTTCCCCCATCAAATGGGGAAACTTCTGCTGAACTTGAGTCTTAGTGAGCCACTTGCCTTGGTGGAGGAGTTGCCCTGCTTTGACAACTCGATATAGTTGGATCTTCTACTGGAGGGTGCCTTTAACCTATCTGTCCATGATATGATCAATGGTTGCTTGTTCCAAGTAGTTGATATTAAGGTTTGTAGGTGTCAATTGTTTTGCCACATCCGAGTTGTCCAACAGTGGTGCGAAATATGGTCGAAGTAGCTCCACATTGAATACTGGGTGCAAGCCAAGGAATGGAGGAATGCTTAATTCGAAATCATTATCACCAAATGCCTTCGTGATGGTGTATGGCCCATATCAAAGTGGACGAAGCTTGTGATGGGGTCCTGTCAGCCTCTCTTTCTGTAAATGCAACCAAACCTTATCCCCAACCTGGAACTTGTGTGGAACCCGATGTTGGTCATGTCGCTACTTGTATTTAGTATTGGACTTATCCAGAATGTCATGGACCTATTGGTGGATGTGATGGATTCATTCAACAAATTTGGTGTCCTTATCAACCTCGGCCTGAGCATGGGAAGATTCCCCCTGTGTAGATGCAAGGGGTAGAGCTACATCAATCGGGGCCAATGGTTGGAAGCCCAAGCACGCCTAAAAAGGGTTATGATCGGTAGAGCTATGTAGAGCTCGGTTATAGCTATGTTGAACATAAGGAAGGCTCTCATCCCATGTGCAGGGATGTTTAGAATTGTACATTCTCAAAATATGCACAATCATTCGGTTGACTACCTTTTTTTTCCATCAGTCTGGGGGTGGAAGGAAGTTGATTTGGTGAGCTTGGTATCCATCAAGGAGCATAGACTAGAACAAAACGTGCTCAAGAACCTACTGTCCCGATCTGAAATTATAGTCTGTGGCAGCCCAAAATGAACCCAAACATGCTTGAAGAATAGCTTAGCAGTGGCTTCAGCAGAGATGCTCTTCTTACAAGCTATCAGAATGGCCATCTTCGAGAAGCAATCCACAACCACAAAAACATAGTCATTACCATGCTTAGTTGAAGGTAGTCCTGACATGTAATCCATGGAGATGGATTCCCATGGCCCATTTGGAGTGGGAAGGGGAGTGTACAACCCTTGCTTTTTAATAGTTGGTTTTGCGATGGTGTAGGCAGTGCATGATTTGATATATCTGTCGATGTCTTGTCGGAGTTTGTGCCAATAAAAATACTTCTGCAAAACTACCACTGTCTTCTCAATACCAAAGTGCCCTGCCACTCGACTATAATGTGCCTCCCAAATCATCTTGGCGCGCTCGCTTGAAGGAACACAGAGATGGCCCAGGTGGCATAAAAATATTTCCTGAAGATGAAAGTCTGCAACTGGTGTACCTGCACATAATGATTGATAGATAGGGGCGATATCGGGAACGTTTCCATATAGTGGAGGCCACACAGATGTCTCATGGCCGCAATAGTTGAGCACCGTGATTAATGCCGCCACTGGAGGTAGACTGAGGCAATCAGCGACTCGATTGGTGCTATCCTTCTTATATTTAATGTTCAGGTGGAACTACTGCAAGTAAGTGGACCACTTCTGGTGGCGTTCATTCTATAACTTTCTTTGTGTTTGCATGAATTGAAAGAGCTTATGATCAGTGTGGATGATGGTTTCTTTTCCAAGGATGTAATGCTTCCATTGGCAGCAGGCTTGGACAATGGAGTACATTTCCTTGTCATAGGTGGGGTACTTGTGGACTATATCCGAAAGTGTCTCACTCTGATATGCCATGTGATGGCCATGCTGAGTGAGGACCACACCAACAACGTAGTTCAAAGCATCCGTCTCGATCTCAAAGGGTTGTTGTAGATCTGGTAAGGTAAGGATGGACGCCAAACATAGGCGCTGCTTCAGCTCCTCAAATGCGTGTTGTTGTGGCTTGGACCAGATGAACTTGGCCTTATATCCCCCTTTGGTCACTTGGGTAATGGACCAAGCAATATTAGAGAATCCCAACACAAATCTGCGATAGAAGTTTGCAAGGCCTAGGAAGCTGCGAAGCTCAGTAAGATTTGTTGGGGTCGGCCAATCACGAATGGCTTGGATCTTGGCTGGATCTACATGAACTCCGTGTTTGTCCACAATGTATCCTAGATACTGAACCCTTTCCATGCCAAATAAGAACTTCTCTAGATTGGCGTATAACTTGTGCTGTCGTAGGGTGCTGAGGACCTGGTGGATATGCTGGAGATGTTCTGCCCATGTTCTACTGTAGATGAGGATATCATCTAGATATACAACCACAAAAGAATTAGTGAATGGCCATAGAATGTCATCCATCATCCTCATGAAGGTTGCGGGAGCATTAGTCAAGCCGAAATGCATGACCAACCACTCAAAAAGACCTTCCCAAGATTTGAAGCTAGTCTTCCAGACATCGGTCTGCTCCATCGGCACTTGATGATAGCCAGAATTCAGGTCAATCTTGCTGAAATACTTGGCCCCCTTGAGCTGATCGAGGAGGTCATCGATTTGGGGAATGGGATACCGATTCCGGACTATGATCTTTTTTAGAGCTCGGTAGTCAACACAGAGTCGCCATGTACCATCTTTCTTCTGTACCAGCACAATTGGGCTCCCACAGGGTGAGGAGCTAGGTCGAATGTGCCCCTTTTGGTTTAGCTCTTAAATATGGCGTTTGATTTCTTCATTCTCCATGAGGGAATTCCTGTAGACTGGACCATTAGGTAAAGACACAATAGGTATCAAATCAATGGAATGCTTGACTTGACAATGTACTGGAACCCCAACAGGCGTGGTGAAGATGTCTTTGTATGATTCCATAATCTTGTCCACCTGTTTCTACTGCATAGAGGGATTCTGTGTGGAGGCGGTGGATGTTGCTGTGATATTTCATTCCTCCTCAGAATGAACCATGAAGAGTACAAAATTACCTGTCTCTGAGATTACCTTCCTACACTATTTCGCTGTTGTTGGGGCGCGCACCTTAATGGTCCCTAACTATGGTAACTCCGTGCTTTTTGTGGGGACTTGTAAGCGGAGTTACGACTCAAAATAGTCTTAGGGGTGTAGGGTTAAGTCAAATCCCTCTTTTTGTAATAAACCCATGGTTTAAAGCCAGGGTTTAGGGTTTAGGGTTTGGGGTGCCCGTGGTTTCAGCCCATGGTTTTGTAATAAGTGTACTATAAATAAGCACTCTTGTAAAGAAGTTAGTTTAGGATTTTGATTTAAGATAAAGTGATGCAAAGCTAAGGCTTGTTTTTGTAATAAAGGTTAAGTCCCAGCTGTGTGAGTGGACGACCTGTGCAGCTATGTGCACAGAGGGTTTTTGGGTGATTAAGAAGATCTGCAGCTGTGTGCGCAGAGGCCTGCAGCTGTGTGCGCGGCTTTGAGGACTTGTAAGGATCTGCAGCCGAGTGCACAGATCAGAACTGTGGTTTTTGTAAAGAGTTGAATAAAACACAGTTCTGTGGATGTAGCCCCTAAACTGGGGGTGAACCATGTTATATCTTGTGCCGTGGTTCTGTTGTGTTGTTTTGGTTAAGTTCTTTTATGCATTGATAAATATATAACTGATAAGTAAGATCACTGCTAAATAATAACTTCACTGTGAATTCCCAGTAAAGGGTTAAGCAAGGCACTATTTGTTTATCTAACCGCTAAGCTAAATAAGTGAATGTTAATCTCTGTGATTTATGTTTATCATTCGTTAGAAGCTAAAGGTACAGTAATATCCCTCTTCTTCTTGCAGAAACCTGTTTCTGTGGCATCCCATAGCTGTTTCGGGTGAGACTGCAACCTGTTTCGCAAGTTGTTTCTGAAAGGGCCAACACTGTGGGTCTTTTGTTGGTGCGAGGACAAAAGTATAGAACCTGGGTCTGCCCATAGCCCAACAAATTGGTTCTGTTGCCGGTTGAACTCAGTATCTGCTCAAGAGGGGTTTACGTCATACCTAGAGCGCTATGTTTTAGAGACCCTCTGTGTAAGAAATTGGTGATTGGATTGAAAAGAATTATTTGAAATTTGCTGAACAAGAGAACAAAGATCCGCGTCGTAGCGCAAATGACTTTTTGCAAAGGTACGTTTTTTCTGATGTTTATGAACTTTTCTTTGGTCGTATACACATAGTGTTGCACCAGTGGTTATCTAGGTTAGCAGATAGAAGGACGAACTTCCAAGAAGGCCAGTTTCCTGATTGGACCCCCGCAAGAATTGCTATATTGAAAAGGGTGAACAATGAGATCTCCCAAGCTGTTGATTTTTGGACAACGCAAACCCTCGAAGAATTTGTGACATATTTCTCTATTGATACGAGTACGTCCTTCAAGGAAGCTGAGTGGTAGTTTTTCCAAGGACCAAGGAGTAAGTACTTGAATTCATTTAGTTGGAGAATTAAAATGTTATTGGCTGAAAAAGGTATATTGCTCATTGAATCAGACTGTTAGATTTAGTATTACTAACTTATGTTTGCAAGTGAAAGTACCTTCGACAACCACAGTGGTTTGCTGTGAAGTGGAAAAAGGTACAAGAGAAATTTTGAGTCCTATACCCTAGGTCAGAATACCGAGCCTAACCCCGTAAGCCCAACAGCCTCAAAGCCCGAAGAATCCCCCTCTGTTGGAAACCCTCCGGTAACCCCGCAGCATAGACTTGTTATCCCATCGCAGTCTGAAAGTAACCCTAGCCAGAGTATTCTTATCACAGGTCAGTCTACCCCAGTAAGTTCCCCTCAACCTACTACCAGTCCCCCTCCCTCGCCCCCTAGATCTATGATGGCCCACATGAATGATGATATTAAGCTCCCTGTTTTCAAAGGAACTGGATCAGAGGATCCAAAACAGTTCTGGTTTTTATGTGAAGCAGTGTGGACTTCTAAGAACATTACAGATCAAGATACGAGAAGAGCGCATCTGGTTACTTCTTTTAGAGACCGTGGTTTGACCTGGTTCATGAAGTTTTCCAGCACCTAGAACCATGTTTTGGCTGATATAAAAGCAGCAATGATAAATGAATTTAAGAAACCTAAATTAGAGTCGTAGTGTATCACTGAACTCAAGGAAATCCAGCAGTGGCGAGGAGAATCAGTGTGGGACTTTGATCAGAGGTTCAAATTCCTACTATATCAAGTCAGTTTCACTATTAGACCAGTGGAACACAAGGAATGGTTCATCGCAGCTTTGTTACCACATATCAGGACTCCACTCATGCAACAGAAGGTTGCGGACCAGCAGGAGGATTTGGAAATCGCTATGAAGCTTGAAACAGCCCCTGCCGAAGATAATTCTGGTATCGCTCAAATCCAAGCGCAGTTGGCAGTGATGGCTCTCAATATTCACGATATGAAGAAAGGGAAAGCTAGTCGTGAAGAGGTTTGGTGTACACGATGTTGGACAGAGGGTCACGACAAGGAACAGGGCCCTGCGATAAGAAATTTCCTGAATGGTGGTGCACCAAACTCGGTCAACCCCAGTGTTCTATATTGTGGGATCTGTAGGACAACTAGAAAGCATCGACCTGAAGATTGCTATCTTCTGCAGGGGTATGTGAAAGTCCCTAAGAACCCTTATTGAAAATTTTGTAAGTCCGTGGGACACAATAAAGATGAGTGTCACAGCTTTGACCTCATGAGAGAATGCACTTACGATGCGTATCGGGTACAAAATGATGATGGATATGGCTACCATGGTAGTACATCAGGTCGAGGAACTTTTTGAGGTCATGGTCATGGTGGTATGGATGAAAGAGGACGAGGCCAGGTTGTGTGTTATAACTGTAGTCAGGAAGGACACCTGGCTCACGACTGTCGGAACCCAACTATGACATGTCGATATTGTAGAGCTGTCGACCATGTGATCGAGCAATGCCTGTAACTGATAGCCAAAATTCAAGAAAGAAATAGTGCCCCTACTCAGAATATTCAGCTGATTGTTGTGGAGCAATGACCTGTCCCAGCCATTAATGTTGTTACCAGAAGTGGAGCTATGATAGAAGTGCAGAACAAGGAGAAACAACCTGCCGAAGCTTGGGTTCGTAAGGCCCCTAAAAAAATCCCAGCATTTGATGTCGACAAAGAAAAAGAGACATTTATGGAAGCCAAGAGAGACTTTGCTGACCCCAACACATCAGTAGCACCTGTGCAACAACCTTAGCAGCAGTCATAGCCGCAAGAAGCTTCACAGGATAAAGTAAGTACGCTGTCCTCCTTTTTACAGAGTTGTATGAAGCTCCTAAGAAACCAGAATGCTTTAAATGAGCTATAGAAAGTTATTGCTTATTGCGAACCTCAGCGAAGTTTTAGTAAGGAAAAAACTGTTCATAGAGTCAGAAGAATGGGTAGGGAAATGAGATTGAATGCTCATATAGGAGAGTATGAGATGACTGATGTCATCTTAGACCTAGGATCAGAAGTAAATGTCTTAACTAAGTAGACCTGGGAACAAATGGGAAAACATACTCTAGAATGGTCCCCTATACAGTTAAGATTAGCCAATCAGTAGAATATCGTGCCCCTAGGAAGACTCCCTAGTGTATCAGTAGATATTGATGGAGTCAGTACCTTAATAGACTTCGAGGTAATTGAAATAATTGATGACAGCAACCCCTATCCAGCACTGCTAGGCATTGAGTGGGAAATAGATAATGATGCAGTAATCAACCTGAAGAAGAGGCATATGACTTTCAAAGGGAAAGGACTGAGAGTCATAGTACCCTTGGATCCTTCTCAAGGAGAGAGATACACCGAGCCAGTACGAGACAAAGACCAGGATGTTTTGGACCATATCTACAATATCACAGCAAAGGAAGAAGATTATGTTGATCCTACTGCCGAAAGTATCATGGATTGGCAGTGTGATAGCTCCTGCGTGATGGATTCGGATGACAACTTAGAGAATTGGCAGAATAGACTGTATGAGCTACATGGACATCGATGTGAAAGAATTACTAAGTCCATCAGATGGCTTAGTTCACAGACAAGAACCTTGCCTGTTTTTGATGGTTCGACAGATCCAGAAGAGTTTATTGTGCAATTCTCCGAGCACGTACCAGACTCACAGAAGATGGAGACTCTAGATTCAGCATTCAGAGCCACAACAGCTAGATGGTGGAATGGTCATAAGAAGTACATTCCTAGTTGGGAAGCATGCCAAAAATCCCTTCATCTAATATTCAGGGACCAAACTCAGGAGGTGCAAAGCAGGTTTAATGGTAAGACCATCCCTCTGGGAAATTTGGAGCAATGCTACGAAGCATGGAAGTATGTACCTCGTGAAGAATGGGTACATAGGTTTGTGCACACCTTGGAACCTATCGCAAAGAACTGATATGCAGAGGTCGAGCTTCGCCACGGTACTGTAAGTTGGGATAGTCTTGTTGATAGTTTTGTGCTGACATTTTCTATTAATGAGGTTTCGCCTGCTTTGGACGCAGTTGTTAGGTTGATACATACTAAAGTATTTGATGATCAAGAAATAGCAGAGTACCAACCTCATTGGGAAGAACAAGAAGCCAACGCAGTAGAATGTTATAACCTCGCAATTGATGAGGATGATGATCTGTGCAACGTTAACATTCCTGAGTCAAAAGGACACTGCGAAGTACATGGACCAGTAGTTGAAGCACCGGAAGTGACTCAGCCCCTGAAGACGCGGACCATAAACATTGGGTCAGAAGAAAACCCTAAGTATGCTACCATTGGATATTATTGGGATGAAGAAATGGTGAGCAAAGTGACCCAAATTCTCCATGAGTATCAGGACCTGTTTCCGACAAAGTTTTCAGAGATGAAAGGTATTCTTGGTGATATAGGAATGATAAAGATCCCTTTGAAACCTGATGCGAAGCCTATGAAACAGCACCCTTATAGGCTGAACCCTAAGTATAAAGATAAAGTCAGAATGGAGCTAGATAAGATGCTCATTGCAGGAATCATCGAGCCTATTGAAGAGTCCAAAAGGGTCATTCCTATGGTGGTGCAAGAAAAGAAGACTAAGGAAGAAATCCAAATCTGTGTTGATCTGAGGAACCCGAATGATGCTTGTTTACATGATCCTTTCCCTACCCCCTTTACAGATGAATTTTTAGACAATGTTGGAGGTCAAGAAGTGTACTCTTTTACTGATGGATTTTTAGGGTACCATCAGATCAGAATTGCTCCAGAATATTGACATAAGACAACCTTCGCTACAGAAATGGGTTCCTTTCAGTATACAATTATGCCTTTTGGCTTGAAAAATGCACCTGCTATGTTTTCTAGAGTAGTCATCTCTGCATTTAAGGAATTTATACATAAATTATTAGAAGTTTATTTTGATGACTGGACTATCTTTGGGTTACTAAAATATCATATAGCTAGCTTAAGACTTATGCTGGACCAATGTAGACAGCATCAGATTTCCTTGAACTTGAAAAAGTGTATCTTTTGTGCACCTTTTGGAATTCTGTTAGGTCACATCGTATGTAAGCCAGGGTTGATGATGGATCTTGTGAAGATAGCCATTATTATGAATCTGCCACCTCCGAAGTCTGTTAAACAACTTCGCACTACGCTTGGTCATACTGGATATTACAGGAAATTTATTAAAGGATATGCTCAAATTACAGCTCATATGGAAAAACAGTTGAAGAAAGATATTAAGTTTGAATGGACACCTGAGTGTCAAGCAAGTCTGGATATTTCGAAGGAAAAGATGGTAACTGCCCCTATTTTAGTATTCCCTAACTGGAATAAGGAGTTTCATGTGCATGTCGATGCATCCTCCATTACTTTGGGTATAGTATTGGCTCAGTCAGGTGAAGGTAATATTGATCACCCCATTTCTTTTGCAAGTAGGAAATTGTCCACAGCAGAGAAAAATTATACTACGACAGAACGAGAAGGTCTAGCTATGGTTTATGCATTACAGAAGTTTCGACATTATCTGTTAGGATCTCATTTTAAGATGTTTACTGACCATTCTGCTTTGAAGTATTTGGTTAACAAGCCTGTGCTAGGTGGAAGGATATGCAGATGGTTGATTCTGTTTCAGGAATATGACTTTGAGATAATAGTCAAACCGGGAAGACTGAATCTAGGGCCTGACCACTTGTTGAGGCTCGAGTCAGGCGAGGAGCCAATTAGTTTGGATGAAGGTCTTCCTGATGCCCAGTTGTTTTCCATCCAGATGATCGATGATTATTTGCAGGATATTGTTCAATACTTGTCTACAGGTTTTGCACCCACTACAATGGCAATGCAGCAGAAGAAGCAGCTGGTGGTTAGAGCAGCTGACTTTACCTTAATAGTAGGAAAACTATATAAGATGGGACCAGATGAAATACTACGCATATGTGTCCTGGAGCATGAAAAGTCGTTAATTTTGGCTGAGGCGCATTATGGGGCAGCAGGAGGTCATTATGCAGGAAAATCTACAACACAGAAGATTCTGACAGCTGGATTGTGGTGGCCCACAATTCATAAGGTTGCAAGAGAGTATTGCCACAGCTGCGACATCTGTCAGAGGACAGAAAAACCATCCAGGAGGGAAAAGATGCCTCTGGTTCCGCAGGTAAATTTACAACCCTTTGAAAAATGGGCTATTGATTTTGTTGGACCTATCAATCCCCCTGCGAAGAAATCCGGAGCAAGATACATTATTACAGCAACTGACTACCTCACTCGTTGGGCCGAAGCTCAACCAGTCAAGAACTATAGTGCTGCTACAACTGCGAAGTTAATCTTCGATAACATCTTGTCAAGATTTGGGTGTCCTAGAATTCTTATGAGTGATCAAGGATCACATTTTCTAAATAAGACTATTGAAGTATTGACTGAATAATTTCAAGTATATCATCAGAGGAGTACTACCTATCATCCTCAAGAAAATGAAACTATTGAAGCCTTTAATAAGATCCTTGAACATGCTCTGACGAAGGTTTGCAATGCTAACAAAAATGACTGGGACCTTAGAATTCCCGCAGTATTATGGGCTTATAGAACCACCTGCAAGAAGTTGATAGGCCATACACCTTTTAGGTTGGTCTACGGACATGAATCAATTATGCCCATGGAGTACATTGTTCCTAGCCTAAGAATATCTGCTTTCACAGAGATGGATGACCCAGATATAATGAAAGAAAGGCTGGCAAAGATACTCGAACTTGAAGAGGACAGATTCATTGCAGGGTTCCAGCAGCAAGTGCAGAAAGCTAGAGAAAAAGCATGGCATGACAGACACATTAAGAAGAAGCAGTTCCATAATGGTGATCTTGTGCTTTTGTATGACATTAAATTCATGAAATTCCTAGGTAAGTTCAAGACACATTGGAAAGGACCATACATAGCGCAGAGAGTTACTGATGGAGGCGCAGTCCAGTTAGCCAAATTGAATGGAGAAATTTTCCCTTCCATGGTGAATGGAATTAGATTAAAGAAGTACAGGGACAAGCCGGGACCCCTTAATCAGAAGTAACAGCAAGAAGGACAGTCTAAATACCAAGAACAGTTGGAATTGGGTACTAGACTATAAGGAAGTTGTTCTCAAAACTATGAAGTCTTGAATACTGTCAAAGTTCGAAGGATGACATTTGGTTGCCGCTGGGGACAGGAGGGGTTGGAGGCCAATATTGCGTCAAAGGTACTTGTTGAGGTGAAGCTGAAGTTAGAGGTTATGACGAAGGACCTTAGTGGCACATATTAAGTTGTGTCATAGCTTGAACTATCACTGGTGGGGAAGATTAGAATTGGCAGCACCGGCATGTGCACTATACTAATTATCTGTCATGATGAGATTTTAGGGAATCTAGTGGCGGGTGGACGGGATTTTCCACCTTTCGGTTAGATTTGCTATATACGATGCACAATTATGACAGATCTAATCCCAGGATTCCTTAAGTAGGCACCCAGCCTTGCACATTTCGCATTCCATAGTTTCTTCAGTTAAGACCATGTTGAATGATCGTGAAGTCCAGGAGTTATTACGAGAGTTCAGGGAGAGAGGTCTGCAGAACATCCTGAGCAATCCACCTGTGCAGAAATGTTTGACTAGGATGAAGAAAGGCAGAATTTCACTCTAAGTAGGACAAAGAAAGGCAGAAGTTCACTCTAGGAGGAGCGAAGCAAGGCACAAGGCCTCACGAAAAGACTCTGGAGGATCCCGTGATGTATCCTCCTGGCTGGGTAGAATGGAGGCAGTTGTTTGCCTTATGTAAAAGCACATTGACATGCAAATTTGGGGGTATCATCTGTTAAGATCCCCAAGTTGTGGATGGTCAAATTCTCGATAGGACATGGACGGGAGGTCATAAGGAAGGAGCATGCAGCTGAAACTGCAACAAGCAGTTTACTATCTTCACCAACAAGGTTCTTTCACCAGGCAAGCAGTAGAGTGTCCCGAGATGGGACACTGGTGAGTCTTAGGGGCCTGTTGGGGGGCGCACCTTAACGGTCCCTAACTATGGTAACTTCGCACTTTTTGTGGGGACTTGTAAGCATAGTTACGACTCAAAATAGTCTTAGGGGTGTCGAGGTGAAGTCAATGCCCTCTTTTTGTAATAAACTCATGGTTTAAAGACAGGGTTTAGGGTTTAGGGTTTGGGGTGCCCATGGTTTCATCCCATGGTTTTGTAATAAGTGCACTATAAATAAGCACTCTTGTAAAGAAGTCAGTTTAGGCTTTTGATGTAAGATGAAGTGATGCGAAGCTAAGGCTTGTTTTTGTAAGAAAGGTTAATTCCTAGCTGTGTGCGTGGACGACCTTTGTAGCTGTGTGCGCAGAGGGTTTTTGGGTGATTAAGAAGATCTGCAGCTATATGTACAGAGGACTACAGCTGTGTGCGTGGATTTGAGGACTTGAAAGGATCTGTAGCTAAGTGCACAGATCAGAACTGTGGTTTTTGTAAAGAATTGAATAAAACACAGTTCTGTGGACGTAGCCCCTAAACTGGGGGTGAACCACGTTATATCTTGTGTCGTGGTTCTGTTGTGTTGTTTTGGTTAAGTTCTTTTATGCATTGATAAATATATAACTAATAAGTAAGATCACTACTAATAATAACTTCACTGTGAATTCCCAGTAAAGGGTTAAGCAAGGCACTGTTTGTTTATCTAACCGCGAAGCTAAATAAGTGAATGTTAAGCTCTGTGATTTATGTTTATCATTTGTTAAAAGCTAAACATACAGTAATATCCCTCTTATGCTTGTAGAAACCTAATTCTGCAATACCCCATAGTTGTTTCAGGTGAGACTGCAACCTGTTCGCAGGTTGTTGCCGAAAGGGCCAACATTGTGGGTCTTTTGTTGGTGCGAAGACAAAAGTATAGAACCCGAGTTTTCCCATAGCCCAACAGCTGTGATGAGAGACACTGCAGTAGCAGGAAGTGTCTCTGGTATCCTATAGAGTTTCTTTCCCAAAGTAATAATGACACTACGAGGCCTAGACTCATACACAGCATGGTGTTTCCACATATATGGTTGTCCTAAGATAACATCACAAACTTCAAGTGGGGCAACATCACAAATTACCTCATCTTCGAAGGGCTTGATATCGTAGGAGAGGCAGCACTGTTGACTAACACGGATGTCTCATCCATGGCTCATCCAACTAATGTTGTAGGGTTGGTGATGCGGAACTATTGGAAGCTTCAATATTTTGATGACCTCAGCTGAAATGATGTTCTTCTGACTACCATTGTCGACAATGAAATGTAGAGGTGTCCCCTGCACCCATAGTTGTGAGTGGAAGAGGCGCTCCACTTCCTCCGGCTCCTTTGACTCTTCTACTTGGATCTTTATAGTTGCTATGGTGGCACTAGGTTCTGCATCAATGATTTGATTGCCCCTTTCTTGCTCTGCATCAGTGTCTGAGTCAGAGTCTGGATCTGGGGATTTTTTCTCGTCCAACTTTGATTGCTTTGAGCGACATTTATCAATGTTGTGCTAGGGGCTTTTATGGAACTCACACCACTTGCCAGTGTCCTTCTTCGATTTCCCATTACCCTTATTTGTTTGCAGCTTTGACTGGCTGTCAGGAATTTGACCATCCTTTCTCTGTCCTCTAGATTGTGAGTTAGGGCCACTTTTTCCTGACTTCTACTACTAATTTGCAGACCCAAAATCTTGCTTATTATTTTCCTTAAACTTTTGCTCGATTTTGACGCCGTATCGGTAAGCTTCTCCTAGTGAGGATATGTCCAGGAAATCCATATCTGACTGGATGTACCGATGAAGCCCATTTCGGTATTTTAGAACTAAGTGTCGTTCACAGTCTCTAATGCCCAGCTTTGAGCGCAGGGTATGGAATATATTAGTATACTCCATCACTATTTGGTCTCTTCCCTGGTGCAATGTCGTCCACCGGGTGTATTGATCATCATAGTTTCCGATAGGGTAGAATTCCTCTTTGAGAGCATCGACAAAAGATGCCCAAGTGGGTTCTATTTCAAATATCTTAGCATCATCCTTTTCATGCCTCTCGCAGTACCCATCCCACAAATATTTGACATGGGGGAGGGACTTAAGGAGCGCGAAGGTGATCTTTTCACTGTCGAAATTTTTTTGAATAGAGAAGTAACCCTCTAGCAGACTTAACCATTTTCCCAAAGCATCTGCATCTATCTTTCCTTCAAATAAGGGGATGTCAAAGTTAACTTGTACCTTGAAGGGAGTCGCACCCCTGAAATTGCTACTTATTGAAGGTGTGTCCATTGCTATCGGCATTCTTCAAAGGATCTGGGAAGAGTTATCCATCATCTCATTCCTCTGTCGCGTGAGGGCTTCCTCGAGAAACATTTTAATAGGATCTCCTGCTCTGTCGTCTCTCTCTTCTTCTCCCACCATCTGAGGCTTCTTGGGACGATGAGAAGTATTTTCCCCAAGCTCAACTAGTTCGAGACCCAGCTCTCAATATTCAGATCTCGTCGGGGACATGCACCGAGAAACCACAAGAACATAAAGCTCTGATACCACTGATCCGGATTTATGTGACAACGAAATGAAAGAGAATATATATATTCAAATTCACAAATATATATGGCGATCAACACAGTAATACAGCGAACTCAGATTCTATTAAATGAATGAAATAGAACAAATTGTAAAACAAAAGTAGCTGGAATGGTGGTAGTTGTATCTCTGAGAGGAGACGTGGAGGCTACACTCACTCGTGACAAGCTGAATACAAAATGAGGCCAAAGGGGCCTATTTATAATAAGAATGAGGTGAGAACCCCAAAAGTCCAAAACGTAACCATAGAAGATGAACCGTCATAAAGTTTGCAGCCCTAAGGTGGTAAGTTGAGCAGTCAACTTCTCGCGGTCATAACTTTTGCATACGATCTCCGATTTGGGAGTTCGATAGCTCATTGGAAAGGTCTATCTAAGCTTTACAACTTTTGGTTTTCTAAATATATGTCGATGGCGACCATTTGGCCCTGAATATCCAAAAAACGTCGTTTAGGGCCTCAAAACGGCCCTGAAAATTTAGGACTTGAAAAATTGCAGAAAATTACAAAAAAATTGTTAACATGAGAAACTATTTTGAGCCACTGGAATAGGTGGGTCACCACCTATACCCATCTGGATAAAATAGTTCTAAACTTGACTGATATGTCGATTGGAACCATTTTTGTAATGTTGCATAAATTTCCTTCAAACTCAAAATCTTGCAATAAGATAGGTGTTTGTGGATCATTGACAATATTAGTACCCAAGAGAGATACAAAATCATTATCAGCCGAACCGGTATTGGGAAGGAACAAATATCTATGATGGTGATACTCCCATAAAAATGTACTTGTATTCATAATCTCTATAATAGACTCGTCCGATGGAAAAGTCTGTGAGAGATAATCTAGAGTAGGAAGCAAAGGTTCTAACCAGCAGGGAAGGTGGTGAGGATTCGAAGCCACTAGATAAAGATTTTCTGTAGGAACATCGGAAATAGATTAGATGGCATCATAAACTGCTTCATGCGGGCTGAGGGAGGATGTCTCAACAACGTTTTTACCCTTAGGATCATAATTAAATGAAGAGGTCATATTGACTATTGTCGTTTTTGTGCTAGAAGGGGTTGATGGAAACACACCCATGTGGGCGGAGCCTTTCAATATCCCTACCCAAATCGACTGGTAAGGAGGAGGGGACTGACCTATAAAAGGGATATTATTCATCCTAGGAGTGATAACATTCAAAATTCAGAAATCAAGTTGATCAATTATTCGAATTCTTCCCAAATGTGGAAACTGGAGGGTTCTAAATACCGTCGAAGTGACAGTGGTCATAGCATAAAACTAGTTTATTCCTAAGAGAAGATTGTAGTCTGACAGGGCATCTACTACTTCCACCTGAATGGAAATAGTTTTTTCCCCTAGCTCAACTGAAAGGGCTGGCATGAGACCATAGGGTTGGAAACCTCCTCCATCAAAGGGTTTTAATGTTGTTGGTGATTTAACAAGCTCGAGAGAGCCAATGTATTTCCAATAGGTCAAAGACAAAACAGAGGTTGAAGCACATTCATCTAGAACAGTCCTAAAGACTTTTTTCACAAATACTCTAGTTATGACTTGAAAATCCAGTTGGTGGGGTAATCTAGGTTTAAGGTTATCCACATTGAAATGAATCAGATTCATGTCACTCAGGTCCGTGGCTCCCAAAGCGGTTAATAATTTTTTGTGCTATGTAGAACAACTTTGGAGCAATTTTAAGGTAGACATTGCACATGGTGCCTGAGCTAGGTATTCTATAAAATTATAAAACTGTGCAGCTCGGGCATTAGGGTTAAAAAAATATTTCTTAAGAGTACTCTTGGGTGAACACAAAATCCTGTCAATATTAGGCTTCTTAATTGTTAGGGGGCCATTAGACGAGGATGTAGGAGAACTAGTAGAAGGAGCTTTATCAGGAGAAGGTTTCTCAATTTTCTTCTCCTCCATTTTGTCATATCACTGAATTTGAGTTGTTAGGTTAATAGTATCTGATGACATCATTAAAATTTCCTCTATGGAGCTAGAATTTCCGTGGTTAGACATGTGGTCTACCAGCTATTGCTAAGAAGGAAAACGATCAGTGAGAACTGTCAGCACGGGGTTACTCTTTAAAAACTTATTAATTTCATCATGTTGAGGACTCTCTTTTGTGAAGTGATCTCCACCACACAATAGGAAGGGATACTTAGCTTTCCTTTTTCCTTTATTGCCATTCTCCAGGGCTGTAGGTTTGGGGTTTTCCTATTAGTTTCCAGGTTTCTTGTTTTTACCTTTTCCTTTTTTATTGTTACTGGAAGACTACATAATTTGAATAGAATTCACCTTGGTGGAAAATTTAGGGTTGGAAGGAGTAGGAGTGGAAGGATTGGATTGTTTGGAATCTTTAACCATTGACGAGGGCTGGACTGAACCAATAACCCCATCAACCGGAGTTTCTGCAGGTGGCTTAGCTGGGTCAGTGCTGGGTTGAGGAGCTTGAGGAATGTTGTCATACAAAGTTCTAGACTAGGAATAAATAAAGTCTAGATACTGTGTGTGACTAATGGCTTGCTCTTCAGTAACAACACCCCCCATAGCCACATCTTGGGAAATGGGTGGCAACAAAGATTTCGTGAACCAATCAGCCAAGACTTGGTCTGGGATAGGAGCTCCAATGATCCTTCTCTACCTTCTCCATTCATGAATATGATCTGAAATGTGTGTGGAGTTGTTTTGACACAGGGAGGTTAAAAACTCCGTACCCATTTCATATCGAATGGGTAGTTGAAAGTGTGTGAGGAAAATAGTTTCCAAAGTGCTAAAATCCACAAACGAGTGTCGTGGAAGTTTGATATACCACTTCCCGATTGTGCCAGTCAAAGTTTGTTGGAAGAGTCTTAATGGAATAGAATCATCCATCAAGGAATTAGACAAAAACCATAGATGGAAATTCATAACGTGATTTTTGGGATCATCTCCCTACTTACCATCGAATTTTGGAATATCCAATGGTAACTTGAGTGGAATGGGGGGCCATGTGGGATTGTGTTGGATGGGGTCATTGATTAATTTGGAAAAATAAGGAAAGTCCAAAGTTACTAGGAAAGGTAAATGATGATTCAGTTCAACATACTGGTAATATTGATAAGGCATGTAACTGCCAGTAGGACCACAAGTGGATTGATACATAGGTTGCTGGAAAGGCTGATGGGATGATGAAACTCCAGTTCTAACCTCCAGGATTAGGGCTGATAGGACCACCAGGGCCATTAGGAGGATTAGGACGATTAGGAGGAGGACTGCTAGAACCTCCAGGACTAGCAGGACCTCCAGGTCCACTGGGACCACACGGACCACCAAGGGGAGGACCACTAGGACCACTAGGAGGAGTACCTCCAGGACCACTAAGAGGAGGCTTACTAGGACCACTAGTACCACTATGAGGAGGTCCACCATAAGGTTACCCTACATGACCTGTGGGGGAAGGACCTCCATAAGGCGACTCTCCAGCACCTCCAGTTGTATGAATAAGTATTCCTCCTAATGCTGGCATGAAGGACCAGTTGGGTTGTCCCCATGGAGTAAACTTATTTCTAGGATATGGAGTTCCCATGTATGACATGCCCATAGCGGTAGGTTGGTAATTCATATTTCCTATAGGTACTTGATTTGCTGGGTAACCATAGCCCTAGGAAGCTTGACTAACAACAGGTTGTACCCCTAAGGGTTGAACTGAACTCAATGGATGGTTAACTATATTTGTAGGAGGAACGTAAACCGTGGATGTGACTACATTATAGGCCTGTCTATTATGAGTAACAACTCCATTAGAAGGTAATGTAGATCGTGTCGGGAGGCAATACTAACACAACTGGACTTGAAGGTTTCCCCCCAGCCCTAGAATACCTAGGAGGACTAGAAACAGACCGAACATTTGCAACTGTAGGGTTGGAAGTTTACCCTGGGTGTTTTGAAGTCTCAACAGGATCAATAGGTTTCATAGAATCAACTAGTGAATGCTATCCTTCTATCCAAGGGTCCATATTATGGGGAAGAAGAGCCAACATAGGTTCTTTATGAGGGATTGGGGTTGCTAATATAGTACCTATTCTTTGCAATATCTCCTGAAAATCTTGTGCATGGTGAATAGCCGATTGAATTTGTCTATATTCCTCTTCACTTGGTGAAGAATGTTCAGGAGTAGGCCTACATACTCCAAATGAAGCAATGACATGTCCCATAGAGGTTCCCCAAAACAGAGCATCTGGACCATAATCCAGATGAAAAGGACTATCAATACAACCTTCCACAGGACCATGGAAAGAAGTGTCAGCAACAGGAGGTTGTTGAGACAAGGGATTTGTATAAGAAGTGAATTGGTCTTCACTTTCTACAACTATATTCTCTTCCACCTGGGAAGTAGTTGCAACTCCTTGGATAGTAGCTTCCATTGGACCTTCTCTTGTAATTGGAGGAAAGTCGGGTGGTAAGCCCTGTGTTCTTCTAGACCATCTCAAATGAAACTCAACCAAATTGCACAATTCCTATTCTAACCTAGGGTTTAAAAGCTACGAAAAAACACACCAAAAACATTTTCCTACTCAAGCTACAGGCCAACAAGCAAATTCAAATGATAGGATGAGCTCAAATGGTCGGTCTCTCACCAGGATTATCAAGTAGGTGCAACTCGTGATATACCACAAGGGTACGTGCGTAGTAATATACCCGAATGTTGTTTTTAGTGTATTGCTCCACACAAGATGACCAAAGTGATTTTCTCAGATAGATAGGGTATCCTAATGGGGTCTCCTGATATACGCAAGGTATGTCGGAGCTCAAATAAGTAGTAGTGATGTCTAATCACAAATATTCATAAGGGGCCTTCCAATATACAATCGAGTACGTGAAGTACCTTTCTATATACCTCAACGGTAGGTGAAAGGCCATTCAATATATCGACAGTATGTGGAAGAACCACGCAAATATCGAGATGTAGTGTAGACAAGTAACGATATATCCTATGCTTAACGACGCCCTAACACATTTCTAACCTAGCACTCAAATTTATATACAAATTTAAGCCTATAACTACCATTAATTTTAAAGTGGATGGTTAGGTGAATGCATGAGGTTTTGACAGAAAAGTAAAACCGTGCAAATATGAAATGAAAGTTCATTCACTTTACCATTTAGTATGCCTCATTACGGGAAGGAGAGAGGTTTTTTTTCTTTTCAATATTGCTTTTAAAACCAAAAAATTCCCCAAACAGCTATAAAAAATCATTTTTCCAAGCATACAATCAAACAACACTTTTCTTGAAATCAACTCTTTTTGAAAGCACATAGGTACAGTAAGTTCTCTTTTTAAATGAAAAAGAAAGACAAACAACACCCAATTATGCATGTGCAAGCTATATTTTCAATTTTTCCTGAAGCATGGAAAGATCTAACTTAAACTATTGATACTTTTTCCTTTTGATGAGATAATGATGCAAAAGAGACAAAATAACAAAGGAGTCTTGAAAAGTTGTGAGGATAATCAAAGATCCAATGGATTAGGTTCAATGAAATAATAACCTAATCTAAACAAATTTTATTTTTAAAGCGAAAAGAAGTCTTTCTCACACTTAACGAGAAATTGAAACAAGCAAACTTATCTAAGGGAGTCTTTCTTTCCAGTTATAGTCTATAACAAGCAGAGATCTAATCTAACCTATAGTTTCCAACTAACTGCTTTCAAGAAAAAACAAACTTATAAGAAGTGATGAATGATGAATCTAACCTAGATTTTTTATTTAAACAAACAATCAATTTCCACATAAAAATAACATATTTCAATCACTGAAGCAGGTTCAAACAAGTACGAATAAGACCAATTACACACACCAAATCCAAAAAATCACAAATTTTTTACAAAAACTTGAAAAAATCAAAGTCTGGGATAGGCCTACCTGGCACCGCACAGATGAAGTTGCTAACAGGAGGTTTTGGGTAGAACTGCTTCTTCCTCACTGGATTTAGGCGGTGGCACCGCCTATGGCTAATTGGACTCAGGCAGTGGCAGCGCTTCTTATGAAAGGTGCATGTGTGGTTCTCTGTAACAACTCAGAATAGTAGGAGATCAAAAAATCAAGTTAGAAATGTCAAACACTTCATAAAAACTGATGAATCAACCACAATACACAACACAAAAAGTTAAGGTGGCTCAGATCTAAAGAGATCTGAATATTTCAAACCAAAACTTTAGTAGATCAGATTCGGATAGAATGCAAAGATAGGAGGATGGAGCTTGGATTTAGACAAGAGTAGTTCATAAACTGAGGAAGAACAAAACGGATCTATCCCCAGTGGAGTCACCAAATTTGTTACCATGAATATATCACCTTCTTCAAACAGAAGCTATTCCTTTGGTCTGAATGGTTCAGATCCAGAACAAATGAGTGAATAACTCGGTTGAAGACCTTCCCTAAACATTATAGATGCCTGGAATGTAACTCAGTTGAATAAATTCCCTAAACGTTATAGATGCCTGGAATGTAACTCTGATGAAGGACCAGTATACCTGTAAAACATATCAAACATACAAAGACATCAAATCTACCAGAAAATCTTCTACACATTCATATTAGTGGCTAACAAATCCAATAACATATATGTGAGATTAACACAACAAACATGTGGGAAGTAAATCAACTTTGACTTAGAAAATAAATGAAAGAGCTTACAACCATGTGCCTTAGTGCCAATAAACTCCTTCACAATACTAGCACCTTGTCCCTGATAGCTCCAACTTGCTCCACAATTGCTCTCTGATGGATTAAGCCAGGGTATCAATTCAAAAACATAACTTTACTATTCTTCTCTCACCCTCAACCATGGAGTATGAGCTTGTATTTATAGGGCTCAAATGGATAGGATGGTTGAGAGATTGGTGGGTGAGGTGGCTACAAGATCCTACAAAGAGGGATCTTGACCTTAACCAACCCAAGTGAGTAGCGATAAGGTTAGACACGAGACTCTTGTTCTAGAATCCTAGAGAAAATTCTTCTTTTTCACTTTTTACCAAGGGAAATGGTTATACCCCTTTATGATACAGCGGTGATGGGTAGGAACCGCGACAACAAAATAGGTTAAAGGCAGTGGCACCGCCTAGTTCTTACACAACTAGGGCGGTGCTAAACAGGGTACCGCTTATCTGCTTGAGGGAAAAAGCGGTGCTACACTTTTGTATGTTGGAATCAACACCTAGAGCAG
This sequence comes from Pseudotsuga menziesii, assembly GCA_001517045.1. Taxonomy (NCBI): domain Eukaryota; kingdom Viridiplantae; phylum Streptophyta; class Pinopsida; order Pinales; family Pinaceae; genus Pseudotsuga; species Pseudotsuga menziesii. Next base: position 105,306 of record LPNX010248976.1, read on the forward strand.
AATTCTCTTCAAGTTTGGGATTTGAGGGAAAATATCTTGTGTTAGGGATCCTATCACATGTTGGTGACATATTTTGAGTGTAACATGAGGCATCTTCCATAGGAGGGCACAAGTGAGTGAGATGGTTGTCCTTACACAACTTGAAAGGAAACTTCACCTTACATTTAAACTGCTTGTCCCCCCCAGAATTAGTGTTCTTTTCATTATTATTATCATTTTCAGTTCTTGTTCCCACCCTTATGATTATTTTTTCTTTTTTTCTTATTCCTTCCAGGCTGTTGGTTTTCTTTTGGGTTCGACGATTGCACAGAAAGTACATTCTGTGATTGGGTAGGTTGAGATGATGTCATATCTTGTCCCAACATATACTGGTTAATTGAAAATTGGCTCACCTATTTCACAACTGAGTCTGTAGGTTTGGTACTTATACAACCCACAATACCATCGGCATGTGGCCTAGGCTTGACCTTGTGGTCAAAATTGTACCTAGGAGAATTAGGTATAATCTCATACAAAAGTATGGATTGAGCATAGATAAAATCCAACTCTTGTTCCCTAAAAATAGCTTGTTCCTCGTTTTGAACTCTTAATGTAGAAACATCCTTCATTATATAAGGTAATAACAATTTTAGGACCCACCCAAGAAGAAACTCTGCTGGTGTAAAAGCTTTGATTAACCGTTTCTGTCTATGCCACTCTTAAATATGATCTGAGATGTGTGTGTATTTATCTTACAAGAAGGTCAATAAGAGTTTGGTACCGACGTCATAACATACAGGTAGCTGGAAATGATTAAGGAAATTTAGCACAAGATCATCAAGCATAGAATAAGCCCCCTAGCTAACTCTATATACCATTTCACCATAGGACCAATTAGGGTGTGTTGAAATAGCCTCAAACGAATGGAATTGTTATGTAAGGAAATGGAAGAGCACCAAAGGTGTAAAGTGGTGACATGCTCACCAAGATATTCACCAGCCTTACCTTCGAACTTGGGAATGTCTAAAGGAAGCTTGGTAGGTACTGTCGGCCATGCTAGTTCATGAGACATAGGATTTTTCATCAATATTGACAAGTTAGGTAAGTTCAATGTCACAAGGAAAGGGATCCTAGGTCAGCCGAGCGATTCCATACTCCCTGATAGTTTCGATTCATGTAAGGTTGATTGCTATAAATACCATGGCCATGGCCATAATAAATTCTTCCCATTTGACCCTTCAAGGGTTGCATGGAAGCATTGTGATCTGGGGTACCTTGATTATGAGGTGCTACAAAGCCATAATTAGAAGAGTAAGTGGGTTGTTGATAGCTGTACCCATAGGGTTGGTAGTTTTTTCCATACTGTGGTCCATAAGAATGTTCATGAGAAGCTTCATAAGGTGTTCCATGGGATGTACCATGAGAAGGTCCATAATTTGGTATATGGGAAGCTCCATGAAGTGGAACAGAAGACAATCTAGAAACAGGTACATGACCTATCGACACAACAAGAGGTACTCGGCTCTGAGATACAACCATGTTAGTAGTTGTAGAATGAACATGGCTAGTAGAAACATTCTATCCTGATTTGCCATGTGAATTAGGGGGAGGATGTGACATTAATAAAAAATTCGAAGGAACAGGGTTTGAATATGAAAAGACATGTGAAGGAATGTAAGTGGTGTTCCCAATGTTAACTCATCTCGGTTTTGGTATCCACATATTATTACTAACACCAGGTCTAGGGTGAGAATGTGAAGATGCTTCCACCATAGGGATGGAAGGTGCAATGTGACTAGTGCTCCCAAATATCTCCACATGGAAAGGAATGGGAGTGCCCCCAGGCATAGTGCCAAGGTAAATCTATAACTTAGCATGGTATGCTAGATTAGGTACAGGGATATCAGGTATCTCATATCTAACATGAATAGTGCTTACAGGTTAATGGTGAGTCTCGTCGCCCAGAAACCAATACCAGTGACCTGTGAATGAGGGATCATAACCAGATTGTGAAGGCTTCTCATGTGAAGGATCATATGTGCTAGTGGGATATTCTTCCCCAACCTCATGAGGTGGATAATACATCTCTAGAATCCCATCCTCATGATCTCCCATGGTGTGTGAATCAAAGTGAGAAGTAGTATTCCCAGACTGTTTGGTTCTCTCTGCCAAATGAAGAGGAGACATGGAAGGCATAAGTCCTGCTAAATGATGAGAACGGTGTGGTGCCACACCCAAATCCACAATGATTCAAAAAATAAAAAGACTCGATCTAATTACACAAACCCTAGGAAAACTAGCATGCATAGAGCATACACCTAAAAATGTAAATCCAAATCACAAGCAAACCTAAGGTAGGATATGTGAGCATCTGAATGAAGCAGGTATGTCTCACCCAGGAGAGGCTTGAGACTCCCATACACAACAAGTAGAGGTTCATAACCAATTATAGTGGCCCTCAGCTTCAAAGAATATAGCAACTGTGTTGTTTGACCCCTACCTGGCTAGGACACCTACATAATAACCTCTGCAAATACCCCCTCGCTAAACTAGGTAAGGAAACTAAGGTCACCTATATATAATCAATGCTCAGGTGGACAGTCACATGTGGGATTGAATATATGGGAAGGGTAACAAATCCTGAATCCTGAAAGCACAACTAGTACCCCAGGGGTGCACTAGCCAATACCTTAAAGTCCCCCAGATACGGATACAATCCTAAAAATGTCTCTAGTGCTAATCAATCACAATCAAAGGTCATCCCAATCATAATTGATCACACTACCTCATGCTTAACTCCCTTGTAGGAGGAGGATCTTGATAAATACTAGTTATATAAAGGATTTCACACTTTCACTTCGACAGACACCTAATTGTTTTTTTTAGTGGTCTTGGAGAATTAATTCACAATGAACTATTCCAAGACCCTAAAACCTAGTCTTCTTGGTGCACCCTAGAAAGGAAAAGAGTGTAATTCATTTTATTTAACGTTGATTTTAATTGGATTTATTACTCAAAGGGTAAATGGTCGTGCAACTAATGATGTTATGACACAACAAGAAGTAAAATGCACACCTAACAATCAATGCAAATGCACTGTGTCCAATGAAAAATATGGTATGCTACTATATGAAGTGCAAAATGTTTCCTTCAAATGTATATGCAATCATTCCTATATGAAAATCTGACTAATATTCACCAAGAAAACCTAATGCAAAATGCAAAGAATGCATAACTATGCAAAAAGAAAAATGTTTTTGTATTTTTGAATTAAATGAGATAAAAGGAAAAAATATGACTCTACCACCCTCAGAATCTACAACCACTCACAGACAGCAGCCAAGCAAAGTACTAAGGAAAAAGAGACCTAATGCACTAATCTCAAAACAAAAAATAGAAAATGAAATGACAAGAAAATTTTCAAAAATCAAGTCAAAAGGAGTCTCTTGTCTGAAGCAGAGGGGAGATACAGAATCCAAAAGCATCAAAGAATACTCATAAATCATCCACACTCACCCAACAACACATAATATTCCCCAAAAAGCAAAAAATCAGCAGAGACGTGACTAGTCTCAGTAAACATATGTACATACATGATTGTGAAAAAAAAAACCCACGTACAAGAAGAAAAAGAGAGAAAAATAAGGTAAAAGGACAAGCTGGGCAATAATGCCCCCAGGTCCAACATAGAAATAGAGAAGTCAGAGCAATACAATCACATTGAATGCCAAAAACCACCAAAGAAAAACAACTAGGAATGTACCCAGTATGTCGCCAATTCTGTTATGGATAAAACTTCCTATGGCTTGGGGTGTATCACAACAGACACGGAAACTGTAGAAATCAATCCCTTCCCAATATGCAAGAGAAATGCAACATATAACACTAAAGGATCTCGAAACACACCTTATTTTGGACGGTTGAAGTAGATCCTCATTGAGCTTTTTCCAATCCCGCTTGCGTTGGCAATTTACTCTCAAGAACAGTAAACAAGGCTAGCATGCTATATAATATAGTGTTAGGTCTAATCTAGCATATATAATAAAAAATGTATAAGTAATTAAACAAATCCATGGATTCAATATTCATTCAAATGCACATTATTTGATAGGAAATGATATTTCTATTAATCAAATCAAAGATTACATAAGTGACAACCTCTGTCGGCACGTCTGTAAACCGGAGAAACTGAGCCCTCCACCTAGGCCTCCACCACCTCAATTCTCCATATCTCAATAGAAATATCAAAAACAAAGGAAATATTGGGAAGAACACCAAGTTCTCCAAGGGATAAAGGGATGCAGACTCAAGTACAATCAGGCTACGACAAAAATGGACTATAGTTTTCTTGCTCTTCAATTCCTCATTTTTAATGTATTCGAAGGGTTCCTTATATAGTGCTTCAATGGGGTAATGGAAGGTCAAATCAAAGAAATATTGAGGCATATAGAAGACCAAGAGACAAGTGAATTAGATCCACATCAAAGAAAACTACAAAAATGTTTGGCCTTTTGCACACATCTCGATGTACCCGTGTTTAAGGGTAATATCCGGGTATATACACGAGAAAGGGATTAAAATTTGCGTATGGAAAATAATGGGTGTTTTTAGGGATGATATTGGAAACATAAAAGGTACAAAAATAGTCCATGGGGTCCAAAGAGTCTATAGAGGGATAGGGAAGGCCATAAAAGTGTGATCAACCATGTGTGGTAAAATCAACCGTAACACAGACATGTTGACAAAGGAAGTAACGAGAGAGAAACTAAGTTCCTACTCATATTCTGCTGGCCTTCAAGAATGAAGTTGAAAATAAGAAATTTTTCAAGTTCAATGTCTAGAGAATAGTCCAACAAGTGTGACAGCAGTGGAGTTTCTATGATTAGTCTCCAAGTGGAAGATTGTTGGTTGTGGAGCCTGATATTCCATATCCAAAGATATTATTCTATTGTGTTTGTACCCAAGGTGTACTATACACTCATTCCCCCTTCTTGGGGGTTTGGGATGTTTGTTGGGAAAAAATTTTGTGGACCCATCATATTGAGTTAACCGTAGTATTTTACCATGGTATTTCCCCCATAAAAGAAAAGCATTGTAATACGGCTATGTAGGGTATTGTATTTTAAACAATCTCTGTGATTGTGTGAGAGAGAATGTGAGGATGTGAAGAGTAAGTGTAGCGGTATTGTCGCAGGTTGCATCCCTTCGTATTTATGGAAGTTAATAAAAGGACTAGCAATTTATGTGTGGACATAGCCCATCTTTTGGGTGAACCACATTATATCTTTGTTTCTCTATAATGTGTTTAATGTGTTTTTCATCTTGTTTAATGATTTAATTGTATATCTGTTATTGCTTTACGGTCCTATTTTCTAACACGATGGACATCATAGGATCTATGGGGAGAGGTAGTGCTTTGTGGTATGCGACATGGTGGCTTTGGTTTTGTATCAATGTCGGTTCTCATCAGTGGGTGAAATACAAAGAATATGTGACATGTATATGGATGAGGCGGGCATACCCACACCCATAAAAATGTCAAAAATAATAATGTGATGTAGGCTCCAAATTGGAAGAGATGGTCATATACAACTTGTGTTACATAATGGTGGCCTCCATGAGAGGTTGAATACAATATTGATATAAAGAACTTGATACATTATACCCATGGAATTCTCATGGAATGCTTTTCCTTCACAATTGATGGCCTCCTAGATCTAGAAGTTTACATGGATGTAGGGACTTTCTGATGGGGATTCAAAGTATCTGTGCTACAATATGCTACATCAATCATGAATCTACATAGAATCATTGCTCTTGGGGGTTCTGATTGTTGTTTCCAACGCAACCCAGAAATCCCAAGGTACATGAACCTATCTGGGTCCCTTAATAGACTCACCAATGTGCTAGAGTCAAGTGACAACCAGGTTCTTCGACCAAATACTACACGGACCAATACCTTGTATGAATGTCAATGGTGTGATGATGTAATTGAAATCGAGCACGTGAGACACAACCATCCCGACAGGAACTAAGAAATCCTCTCAAGTGGTCCAAGGAAATCATCAATGAGGTTAATGAAACTAGGATATAGGGACCTCTGTGTCTATCCTCTAGAATAAATGTGTTTTCATCGACGGAGGGAGACCTAGAAATGAACAAGGCAATGGTTTTTCCTTGACCAGAAGTGTGAGGGAGACAACCAACGATGTGAGACAATCTTGGGATTGACACACTGAATTGGGGGAATAGGTGCATGGGGAGTATGGGGGACTCAAAGTTTCCTTTGTTCATAGTATGATCGCAGGGTTGACCTAGAAGCAAATGAAACTAACTCAAGGGAGGGATATCATAGTTGTTATATCGGGAATGTAACTACATATGGGAAGTACTTGAGGGGGGGGGGTGACATAGACTTTTGATATCCAGGGGATCCAAGGAAGACTCATCGCAGAATACTATGAACAAAGGTGACCCAATGAGGGAATGATGTCGAACTATAAAATGTGGGGTGATGTCTAAAATGACTGTTTTTGTATGATCTTGTGGATTTTAGCAAGCCCAAGAAAGTAAATGCTCGAAGGTGATTTCAATTTTAGAGACTCTGAAAGCATGAAGAAGACTTCAATGGGGTCTCTTTTTTGTTGATAGTCTCCTATAACCGAGAAAGGATAAAAGTGTACATAGGAGAGATTTCCCATCAATTTTAGGGGATGGGACACTTCTTTACCATTGGTAGTCCAATCAAGCCGGAAAAGGTTAAACCTGTACTGACTGGACAATCATTCAAATACTTTTACGAGCATAAATGAAACCAAGTTTGCTCGAAAATATTTTCTTGATGAGAAGGATGGAAAATACCTTAAATACAACCCATGGTGATATTTTTCATAAAGTCCAGTCCCAATGCCTGAGAAAGCATAAAAGGATGCAGAGGGAAATGTTCTTGGCTTGAATTAGAAGCCTTCATGAAGGGATGATATTCCCTAAGTTACTTAGGTAACCCTGCAGTCGTTTGATAAATGGGAAGTGGATTTTGTGGGACTCATCAACCCAATAGGAAAAAGGATAGGTGTGCGATATATCATCGTAACGACAATTTACTTGACAAGGTGGGAAGAAGCCGGACTAGTGGTAGATTGCACTATTGTAACTCCAAAAAGGTTTCTATTTGATAATTTTGTCACTCGATTTTGTTTTCCAAATATATTCATGAGTGATCAGGGAAGTCATTTCATTAATAACACTATTAATGCTTTGATAGAGGAGTTTGAGATTCATTGAAAAAATATCACTCCTTATCATCTGTAATCCAATGGGACAATCAAAGCATTGAATAAGGTCTTGGATCATGTGCTCACAATTGTCTACAATGCAAGCTGTGATGACCAGGATTTTAAGATTCTAGTGATCTTATGGGATTATCGCACTACTTGAAAATGGTTGAAATGGAATATGCTATTCAAGTTGGTGTATGGGTAGGAAACAACAATGCCAATGGAATATATTGTTCCAATTTTGCATCGCAGTAGTGACATGGATGGGTGACAAAGGAGCAATGGAATAAATCCTAATTCGTTTGGTGCAGCTAGAAGAATATCAGTTCATCGCAATATTTCATCGGTGCATTGAGAAGGGTTGCCATAAAACATGGCATGATCGACACATAAAAAACAAGCACTTACAGCAAGGTGTTATTGTTCTCCTATATGACAGTAAGTTTATGAAACGTCAAGTTAAGTTGTAAATGCATTGGTTGGGTCCTTAGTTTAATTACTGATGAATGTGCAATATAGTTACAACAGTTAGATGGTGTAATGTTTCCTAAGTTAGTGAATGGAAGCTGACTGAATCCCTACTAGGAGGGACCAGTGCAACGTGATGCTTGACACATTGCATAATGCAAAAAATGCATGATGTGGTATTGAGAAGGATGTCGTACTGGAAACTAGTGGAAAAACAAGAAAATTTGTTGAGGTTGCAGTAATAAATTAGTGTGGTGACATACAGAGAGATGTGATAGGGTCAAATCAGGAATTTAATATAGCAGTTAAAGCAAACAGGTGGTGGTGGCGATGGACAAGACACACATTTATGGAAAATCCAACCGTTATATTTTGTGGATCGATGGGATATTTGGTTGATAAGTGGAGGATTTGGTCATAATGAGTGCTTATGTTTTACACAATTCCTCCTACGATATAAGAGTTGGCAGGGTGCGAATATAACGAACCATTTTTATTATTGAGTGAGAAGAGCAAAGAGGGATTGAAGAGCATAACTAAGAGTTTGTTGGGAACTTGTGAGAGATTGCAATGATGGTGCACGTAGTTTATGGTGGGAGTGTCCATGATTTTTCACTAATGGGTAAACTAATTGAAGAAGAAGGGTTTATTATGTAGATGGAACCACCAAGGTTTCTATGAAAGAAGAGGGGGGCCAACCATCCCAAGTAGTTGTCACAAAAGAAGAGGACTACAAGGAATTTGAGTAGATTCAAGGTTGAAGTAGCAACATAGGATGGGTTGTCAACCACTGGGGCAGAAGTATCTACAATAAACAAGGGGTTACTACCACAAACATTCCTATGTTAATTCCCCCGTGTAAGCCCAACGCAATGCAACCCAAGTTAACAAAGAATCAATGGTACCTAATTCATATTCTAAAACTTCCTATGGGGATGCAGTGCACATTTAATGTTGTTCCATGTTCAATGCGAATGAATTATAGTGATTATGACCATCTAGCATACACTGAGTTCACATAGGATCCATTTGAGAAGTAAGACAGGAAAGGTAGCGACCCACTGGTGCGAACCCCACAATAGTGGGAAATGGAACTATAAAGTTCAAGTTTTTTAGGACTCATACACATGTCACACTTTTCCATGCTGGTGGAAGCCAATGCATGCATGAAGCAGCTACTGGCATGTTTTCATAGTAGATATTTGTGATTGCACATAAAAGTGTTAGTCACCATGGAGTTGATATCAAAAATTACTGAGTTTCCCATTCAAGGACCTAATCTATCACAATACTTACATGGAAAGGACAATGACAAGAGTCTGTATGCCAAGATGAAGAATAAATATGGCCTGGATCACAACAAATAGGCATATGTCGCAAATACCATCAATGATCAAGCATTTTAAGTTTCAAGAAATATTTTTAACATTAAGGTGGTGCTTAAGAACCGCCCTAATTAGTATACATCTGGGGTGCTCACATGTGTGGTATAGTGTGTCACGAGCATACAGATCAACTGGTCATTATTCTTGCTCAACTAGTTAACTGAACATGTGATACTGGTACAGGAGGGTAAGTGGTCATTTACTTACTCTTGGTTGTTGAATTTTATTTCTTTAGTAGCATGGATGGATCCTAAGGAATATCAAGGCATGGATTTCAAGGTATCATGACTTTGATAGGGAACGAGGTATCAAAAACTCTTGTATATAAGTGAGAGAGAATTGTTGAAGGATTTTGTGATAGAGTTTTGGTTGTATTGGGATACGCTATAGGTTGTAACTGAAAAGTTTCAGTGCTTATTTGATTAAATAAAGGTGAAATATAGGCGGGTCGTAAGATTCCCAATGGGCCCACATGCGACTCACATACAAGTAAGAAGGGAACCAAAAAGGCTTGTGGTTAGCCACTCAATACAACATAACTGATGAGGAGATGGATGCGATAGTATATGATTAACCTGTGGAGTAGAGAGTGCTAGTCAGTTCTAAAGAAGTGGCAGATGCTACAGCAGGTCCAGCACCTGATGCTCCAGTGGATCAAGAACAAGTACAGGAAAGTGAACAAAAGTTGCAGGAGGAATATTTAGGGACTCTTATGTATTCATAAATGGATCACAAATTTGAAGAAAAAAGGATGAATCACATACAATAACATGAAGAGGCAAGTAACACTACAGGTGAACCACATCATCGTGACGATCACAACAACGACCACTACAAGTGAGGTGTAGATGAGGCGGAATTCAACTGAAGGATTCCAAGAGGTAAAGACGCAATTGAATTCTATAGTTAATGTATTTTTGGTCCCAAAGAAAATTTGTTGCAGCGGATGGTTGATTTAAACAAAAGAAATTGGGTTAGGATCATGTAGATTCCACAATGGGAAGTGGAGACCCAGAGTGATGATCTTGATGCCTCAATTCAGTGATTTGAGATGATCAATTTAGATGTCAATGAATTATCCATGCACACTTTGTTGTGATTGCAAAATTTAGCAAGTCAGGATATGATTGAGCGAGATAAAATTATCAGCGATCCCCACAAAATTTACTTGCAAGTTCCCCGCGACAAGCTCTCCATGCCTACTCTACCATTTACACTTGTTTCCTATTATCCAGTAATGTGGTTTCTATCTCAGGAAGGTAAATATCGTAAGATGCGCGTGGATCGAAGGACCTAATAAATCACTCCGTGCCTCAATTTTGGTGTTTATCTATTCTTGATCCCTCAACCTCACCCTTTTAGGACTACCCTCTAGTTTTGGACAGAGAATGAATGTTCTTACAAGTTGAAAGTCTTCCTTCTATCCTCCCCAGACCCCAGACATAGACCATTGCTTAAATCAAATCACAGTGATTACACGCACAATAAGCTTTGTTTATAACGGGCATACCCTTCCAGTTCACAAGTTTGGTTTATACATTCTGGCAGAAAGAACGTTCAGTCCATCCTCTGATAAGGGGGGGGGGTGCATATCCCTCTCCCTGATTCGGTACCCCTCCACTTATAACTAATCTCTCTGAATTTCTTCTTTATTTCTTTGAGCCAAGCTTTAATTCAATAGGGCAACGCTATCTTTTAACTAGTGAATTGGCCAGTTCAAGACCAAGTTCACATAGGATAACTTAATAGCCCATGTTTCAATATTTCAATTCCTTTGCAAAAGTAAGCTTTGAACTTGAACGATTACCACCTGGATACGCTACCTTTTCACTATTTCATTTATCATCCAGGTAAGGTTTGAAAGGTCTTACCCTTCATAGGCCACTTTTAAGCATTGAAATTACCATTTAAAGCCTTTAAAAAGAGTAGTAAGTAAATCATAAAGCCACCTCCTAACTTCTTCACCTTCCAGGGATTAAGGTAAGGCTATTACTATTCCAAGGCTCCTTCCTGGAAAAAGGGTAAAGGCCGAAGGTTAAGGGGTTACTGACTAAAGTTGACTGGTGAATGACTTATGTCTAAAGGAGATAGGCTACAGGCTTCTTCCTTCTGTTGTCCTTGTTTGACCTGGCTTCCTTCTGTAAAAGGGAAAAAGTAAAAAAAAGGCATCTGGTTAGATACGGGCTGCAATCATTAGGAAGTCCTGCCTATGCTGAAAAATGGCCTTCCCACTCACCCCTGAACACCCCCCCCTTTAATGCTAGCTTTTATCCAGCGTACCCAATTGATGATATTTCCACCTCACATGCAGGAGTATTTCCCAATCCTCCCGACTATGGCACTTATAAATCCCACTTAGCCCACATAGTTTACAGAATCCAACTGCCTGCTCAATTTATTGCCCATTTTCTTTTTTTATAAATGGTTCTTCCTCTCCATGCCTGTATTCGAGTATGCCCGATTCTACTAATGATAGATCCAAGTATTCCACCCTCAGATAAGTAAGGAGATAGATAGGTTTTCTAGGTGAGAATAGATAGGTAATTCTGAAAGATTGGTAGTTACAAAAGATAGATAGTTCCGGGGCTGACCCTGCACCTACTGGAGATGAATAAATATATGCTCCCCGATGAAGTGGACTCTAAGGGTGTTGAAATATTGTAACTTTGAAGAATATTCTTTATGTATCTTTTGTGGTCCCCGATGGTCCAACCGGGAGAACCATTTGTATTTCATTGTACCCCAATGCTCCTAATCGGAAGAACTAATAAGAGTCATGAGGTAGTCCCCTCAAATTGTAAAGGTGGGTCATCAGCACCCCAGTGTGGTTACTTGAGCCTACATGTGTAACTCGAGCCTACATGATTTAACTTAAGCCGACATGTTAATTGAGTAAACTTTAATTAAACGGATGAATATAAATAGAGGTGTAGTGCTCCTCACTTGACACACACACACTCACTTGGAATAGCGCACTTGTGGAGGAGAGGAGTTGTTGGAGAAGGAGGAGAATCAGGTTTTGGATCTCCTTGTTGGTTTTACCTTTTTCCCTTTTTGGGGCATCTATATTGAGGAAGATTTTGCTGGGTTTTTCCCTTTAGGGTTTTCCCAGGATAAATCTGTGTTGTTCTTGTGATACTGTTTCTTTTAGTGATCCTGTTTTATATGCTTTTATTATGAAAAATGAAATGATATACTGATGTCTTAGTTAATCATATGAAAATTTAACATGGTATCAGAGCTAACCTGAATAGGGCATCTTTCACAAGTTACAGAAGCTAGGGATTCTTATTTTTTGGTTCTCTCTCCACAATCAATCAGCAAAAGAAGGCTAGGCTGACTCTCCTTTGAAGGGTGCATCGTTCTGTCGAAGCGGAATTCGATTCCGAGCATTTTCAATTTTCAATGTGGAAATTAGGGCTCTCTACAGAAGAGGAATTTTTGAGTGAGACTAGCATAGGATTTTTCTCCTCATCAAAACAGAAGTTTAGAGACTTGGATCAATATTTTTGGTTGGGTGAATCTCTGGGAAAGTCAAACCCTAGTTTGACCCCGAGCTAGAAAAACCCTAAATACTAAAAATGATACGTTTTGGCACATTCGCTATATTCCAAGATTGGCAAAGGATAAGGAGCTGAAAACTGCAGGGGGCGAAGATAAAATCCTGATGAACACTGTATCCAAAATTCATCCTCAGATTCGCTGTATTCCAGGAGATATGTTCTCTCCAAGTTAGGGTTCCAGCCTCTTCCAGAATTCATCCCTAAATAGGACACCTGGGGATAATTACAATATCTTGGGATACAGAGGTCCAAATGGAATTCCTGAAGATTTTTTAGAAAGGGAAAGGACTTTAATTTCGGTGGGCTGAATATCATACTCAGAAGATGAACCCGTGACATGTGGCATGCCGTACAACTTCATTGTTCTGAACAGTCCTGTAACAGGTCACCTTGGGAAAAGGATCATAAATCCCAAATGGTGAAACCAATTATGATGAAACCTGTAGTGGTGGATCAGGGACATGCGAGGTTACCTCAGTACAAAATTTCAGACATAGAGGAATAGAAATTTTGGAGATATCACAGAAACAGAACATGAATTTCTGTAGAAGAATTTGGAAAATTAGGGCTTCTTGTTCCCGTAGCTTCCCTCCACTGTTTTCAGAAATGGAGTACATTGGATAGCTCCATTTGAAGATATATATCTGTCTATCCAATCAGATCTAAAAGATTCCAAGTTTTAAAATTAGGGTTTCTGTGACAAACCCTAGATCAGCCAACTCCAGAACCAGGACGGACACCTCAAATCGGCAAGATCTAATCCTTTGCTATGTTCATTTGAGGTTCTCATTTCAAAGTGATCTATCACATCAGCTTGATGATAAGCTTGGTGAAGTTGAAAAATTCCAAGCCTAGAAGTATATGATCTCTCTGAAGAAAATAGATTGGACACCTACATGAGCATAGAGGTTCCAGTTTCAGAGGGAGATGAGGCTAGAAGCCTTTCGCAAAAGAACTTGGTCAAAGCCCAGAAGATTATTGATGATTCAGTCTCAAATTAAATTGTTCTACAAGTGTCTTCCCTAAAGACATCGATGAGGTTTGATTCCTTGACCAAGCTATTTGAAGGGAAGAACATAGATCGAAATATGACTTTAAGAAACTAGCTTAAGAAGAAGTGAAGAATGCAGAAGTGGTGATGGCCACCTTGAATGGCCTCCCAGGATCATGGAATTCATTCATTCAAGGAATGTGTTCTAGAAGGAATTAATTACTTTTAGCATACTTTGGGAAGAAGAAGAATCTCGTCTCTGAAGATCAAGCTCTCATCTTCCAAAGAAGATCCCTCAATCAATGAGGAATATGAAGATCTCAACTCTTGAAGAACTTCTTATCCACCTCAACATTTGGATAAGAAACGATGCTATCATGAATGAAGAAGACGATAAAGTTGAAGACTCAAGAAGGAATATACCCATGAAACAAATAAAGATAAGTATTCAATTGTCATTTCATGATATTGTTTTGTTATACATTTGATTATATTCAGTGATGTGTTATGCATGATAGATTGTTTGCATTAATGAATGTATACTACTAATATGCATGTGATGGGTAAGTAGCTCATGGTGCTATACAACTCTCCATTGCTAGTTATCAAACCTCTTCGTTGACATATTGGATTAGTGCACAATCTCAATAATGTCATGGTAGAGATGGAAGGAATCTAGAAAGTTTATGTGAGATATGGATGAATGTTGTATTAACTAAATAGTTGCATGATGCATAAGAATTTGTCGTTATACATATGTTTTATGAAATATCTCTAACCATGAAACTGGTACATTTGAATTGTAGGAAAGGTCACGAACAACCTCCTACAAGAAAATAAGGATGAGACTTGTTCCGAAGAACAAGTGATGACAATTCAAGATTCACTCCAATAAACATGAATCTGAAGCTCCCAGGGTCAGAGACACCATGAAGAAAGAAAGAGCTTCAGAGAATGGTAGATCCACCTTCAAGGATGAAGACCACCATGGGTACAAGAGATAACTCAAGATGAAGAAAAGAATGCTATAAAAGAAGCTATGATCAAAGAGTAACAGTTGATCATGGGGAATGATGTATACGATATGATGGAACAAGTGTACAAAGCAAGGTTCGTGATTCTCCCTATAAAGAATAGACTATGACATGACATACTCTATTGACCAGTATATGTCAAGCATAGAACCACCTGTACAGAATGAAGAGGGAAGATGATATTCCACTTCAGGGGGAGTGACTATAGAAAATTATATCTGAGTTCGACATGGTATGACATGATGGATAGCTTTGTGATGGATCGAGACTTTACCAAGAGTAAAGTAGGTTCCAACCTTCAAGGTTGAATGCAAAAGACTAGGATATGTTGATGACCTGAGAAGACAAACTCATAGAATATGTTGTGATACTAGAATGATGTTTGGGATATAGTACTCAAACCAGAAAGCAAGAATGTGGTATCTTCCAAATGGATTTGCAAGATACGATATGTTGCTGATAGAAGTAAGGTAAGAGTTGTGGCTAGAGGTTTCTATCAGAAAGAGGGAATTAATTCTGAAGAGACGCTTACCTCCGGAAGCAAGGTACATTTCCCTCAAAACTATCACGGTAGTTTCTTCCATGATGAAGTAAAGACAAGCCTTCCTTAATGGTATGATTGAGGAAGAGTTTTACATCGAATATTCATGAGGATTTGAAGCTGAATACAGAAGGATTCAAGTATGCAAGTTGAAGAAGGCCCTTTATGGCCTGAAGCAAGCTCCCAGAGCTTGGTATGGAAGAATAGATAGTTTCCTGATGAGCATGGGCTTTGCCAAGAGTAAAGACGATCCTAACCTTTCCTACAAGGTTGTAGAAGATGTACCTGTCATTCTATTACTATATGTGGATGACTTATTCTTGAAAAGGAATGAGAAACAGATCATGGAAAGTAAGAAGAAACTAGCAGAAGAATTTGAGATGAAATACCTTGGGTTAATGCATTATTTCCTAGGTCTGGAAGTATGGCAAAGTTCAGAAGGAATATTTCTCAACCAGGGAAAGTATGTGGTAGAGATATTAAAGAGACTCAAATGCAAAGTCATGGACACACCCATGTACTCCAACCTGAAGTTGTTAGCTAATGATTCATTAGAGTTAGTGGATGTGACTCACTATAGATAGATCATTGGTTCATTGATGTACTTAACAAATACCAGACCAGACATTTGTTTTGCTGTGAACACCTTAAGTCAATATCTTGTTCAACCAAGATGGGTTCACCTAGTA
>LPNX010248976.1:121262-165867 GCA_001517045.1 Pseudotsuga menziesii
GATGTACCGATGAAGCCTCTGCCTCGAGTAAAGTTCGAACACTTTCAAGACAAGCTTGGTGTTGTTTGGAAAGACCTTCCTCGAAAGGGGGAGTAGTGATGTTGCAGTGGGATTGTATCATCCCTGGGAATTTTCCCTAAAGTGATCCAGAGACCTTGGTCCTCGAGAATGAAGAGGGATTGTATCATCCTGGGACATCTGTCCATAATAGATCCGATGACCTCGGTCATCGAGAACGTGATGGGATTGTATCATCCTTGGGCACCTTCCCTAAAGTGATCCAGAGACCTCGATCTTCGAGAATGAAGAGGGATTGTATCATCCTAGGACATCTGTCCATAATAGATCTGGTGGCTTCGGTCCTCGAGAATGTGGTAGGATTGCATCATCCTTGGACATAGTCCTAAAGTGATAGGGAGTGATTATCCCGTAATTGTATCCGGTGACTTCGGCCATCGAGAATGTGGTAGGATTGCATCATCCTTGGACTCAAGTCCTAAAGTGATAGGGAGCGATTATCCCGTAATTGTATCCGGTGACTTCGGTCGTTGAGAATGTGGTAGGATTGCATCATCCTTGGACTCAAGTCCTAAAGTGATAGGGAGTGATTATCCCGTAATTGTATCCGGTGACTTCCATCGTCGAGAATGTGGTAGGATTGCATCATCCTTTGACTCGAGTCCTAAAGTGATAGGGAGTGATTATCCCGTAATTGTATCCGGTGACTTCGGTCGTCGAGAATGTGGTAGGATTGCATCATCCTTGGACTCAAGTCCTAAAGTGATAGGGAGTGATTATCCCGTAATTGTATCCGGTGACTTCGGTCGTCGAGAATGTGGTAGGATTGCATCGTCCTTAGACTTATTCCTAAAGTGATAGGGACTGATTCTCCCGTATTCAATCCAGTAACTTCGGTTGTCGAGAATGTGGTGGGATTGTATCATCCCTAGACTTTAAGTCCAAAAGTGATCCAAAGACTTTTTGTCTTTGAGTTGTGGATTACAGGTTGTTGTTGATGATGATGATGACGTACTAATCGAAATATCAGAGTATGATGATGATGACATACTAATCAAAAGATCAGAGTATGATGATGATGACGTACTAATCTAAAAGATCAGAGTATGATGATGACGCACTATGATTATGATGTTTCTGATCGAAAGATCAGAGTATGATGATGACGCACTATGATTATGATGTTTCTGATCGAAAGATCAGAGTATGATGATGATGTTTCTGATCAAAATATCAGAGTATGATGATGATGTTTCTGATTGAAAGATCAGAGTATGTTGATGATGTTTCTGATAGAAATATCAGAGTATGATGATGATGTTTCTGATCGAAAGATCAGAGTATGATGATGATGTTTCTGATCAAAAGATAAGAATGTGATGATGATTATGATCGATAGATCAGAATATGATGATGATGATGTTGCTACTGATCGAGAGGTCAAAGTACTAAAGATGTTGCTGCTGATCGAAAGGTCAAGGTGCTGAAGATGTTGTTGTTGATCGAAAAGTCAAAATGCTGAAGATGTTGCTGATCAAAAGGAAAAAATGCTGAAGATGTTGTTGCTGATCGAAAAATCAAAGTGCTGAAGATGTTGCTGATCGAAAGTTCAAAATGATGAAGATGTTGTTGCTGATAGGACAGTCAAAGTGCTAAAGATGTTGCCGATCGAAAGATCCAAGTGCTGAAGATGTCATTGCTAATTGAAAGATCAAAATGCTGAAGATGTTGTTGATCAAAGAATGAAGATGTTGCTGATGATGAAGATTGAAGATTGAAGACGAAGACTACATGATGTTGAAAAGATTCTAATGATTTAGAGAAGTGTTACCCTGCTGATGTTGATGATGTCCCCCATCTCTGCTTTTGTTGTTGTTTAAGTAGAATACCCTTCTCGTTAAGGGGGAGTGTTGAAATATTGTAACTTCAAAGAATATTCTTTATGTATATTTTGTGGTCCCCGATGGTCCAATCGGGAGAACCATTTGTATTTCATTGTACCCCGATGCTCCTAATTGGAAGAACTAATAAGAGTCATGAGGTAGTCCCCTCAAATTGTAAAGGTGGTTCATCAGCACCCCAGTGTGGTTACTTGAGCCTACATGTGTAACTCGAGCCTACATGAGTTAAATTAAGCCGAAATGTTAATTGAGTAAACTTTAAGTAAACGGATGAATATAAATAGAGGTGTAGTGCTCCTCACTTGACACACACAGACTCACTTGGAATAGCGTACTTGTGGAGGAGAGGAGTTGCTGGAGAAGGTGGAGAGTCAGGTTTTTGATCTCCTTGTTGGTTTTACCTTTTTCCCTTTTTGGGGCATCTATATTGAGGAAGCTTTTGCTGGGTTTTTCCCTTTAGAGTTTTCCCAGGATAAATCTGTGTTGTTCTTGTCACACTGTTTCTTTCAGTGATCCTGTTTTATATGCTTTTATTATGAAAAATGAAATGATATACTGATGTCTTAGTTAAGCATATGAAAGTTAACAAAGGGATGATACCCCGGACATATGAATAGATGAAGGTACCAATAAGTGAGCTCCACCACCATGTTTTATACTCGTGCCCATGAGTCTATAATATCCCCTCCCAACCCTATAGATATCCCATTTCTGATCTATGTCTCTCGATCGGCACTAGTAACACCTATGATTGGAATCCGTCGCATAGACAATTTGAACATAGAATAAGAAGTTTCCTTCTAACGGATAAAGAGAAAATTTGTTTTTAGGAAATTCTACTTTTCTTGGTCAGCTATTAATTACGCATATAATACATTATGCTCTCTATCCCTAAGCGCAGAAGAAGAGGTATTATTGGATTGTTCAATCTTGACTAGAGTGAAAGGTGCAAAATGGATAGTTGCGCTTCTTGATCAATCTACTCCCAGCAAGTGTTGGGTAAGGGCCCAGCAGCAAAAGGAAGACTAGGATCATATCCATAAGTAGTTCCATCAGCATTTGAACCTTAAACACTAGAACCAGCATCCTTTCTATCAGCACTTGTGGAACCGGCCTTCTCATTCCCAGCAGCACCCATAACAGCAGCATAAGTTCTCAATCAAATTAAATACAATTAGTCTCAATATAGATGCTCGTAGGTAACTAAAAAGATCTATTTTCCTTTCTCTAGTGTCAAGTATCTCAGGCGAGAGTATTGCATTGAATATTCCCATTGTATCATTGGATTAGCCTCTCCCATTGGATTAGCGGTTTATCCTAGCGGATTATAGTGGATTATAGTTCCCCTGGATTATTCTCCTCCCTGCGGATTAGGCCTATTGAGGAGCTGTACCTCCATTCTGTATCGATGGGGTAAGGCTGCCAATTCTCACTCATCAAGCTATCATTCATTCGTCCATTCAATCCATTGGACCACCCCTTTCTGCCGATGTGTGCAATCAACCCGAACCGGAGCCACTTCCATTGGACCACCCCTCTCTCGGTAGATGTTGGTCATGAATCAAAATCTTTATGGGAAAGCTTAACCCAACTCAGTAACTATGTATTTTGGATGTTGGCGCAAGCCCGTGTCTTCAACCAGTGTTCACTGTGTACTCCTTCCTTCCACTCACTGTACCTACCTTTCTTTTCCGTTGGACCTTCCCTTCCCTTCCTTTCCCGTACTGTGCATGTTGGGTGGATGTGGCATGGTGTGATGTTAACTCGGGTCTCATGTGATAAGTAACTTATTTCTCATGTTTCGAACAACCTTTCACTCCATTGTTTCGAACAACCTACCTACCTTAAGAACTAGACCTGTTTACTCTAGACCACTTCATTTATGAATGCTTTTGAGGTACAGCGATAGACCCGAGATCGAATGAAACTACCGAACCTTATAGGAGTAATACATTCTTTTTTAGCACTCTACTCCGTACCTTCAGTTTAATATGCAAAAAGGAGCGGAGCTGCTTGTCCTTCCGAGGGCAAGGACCTTTTCTTCATACACCTACCTCGGATGGATATGATTATGAACCCACCCCCTTCGGGCCTTTTGTTTTAGATTCTTGAGAAAACACCCTACTGGAATCTTATGTTTATTCTTCTTGGGCAACCCACCCAACCTTACATATCATCCATTGCTTCAGACAGTAAGAGAGAGGAGGGGAGTCATGCTATTCGCCCTTTACCCCCTACCTTACCCTTGTTTACACATGGAGGAGTGCCTTTACTCACCTGAATATCTAGACCCATTATACCTATACCACTTGCTTCATTAATCGCTTAGGAGGGATGGGAGGTAGTTCCCAATGGGATATTGTCGTCGAATAGTAGCCATGGGTATACTGGTTGTTTCAAGTTGTAAGAAACAAACGAGAGGATTGAAGCCCAGCCTTTTCCTTCTCAGTGGAGGAAATAAGAAAATCAATTACTGGTCCTGTGGATCACTCAAGGAGTGGGAAGAGTTGGAAAAGTAGGAGATAGAGTTCCTTAAGAAGGAACAAGATGTACTGGTCATAGAAAAATCATACCTATGGGACAATCTATAGGCATGCATGACCCAGACTACACCTCTAGAAATAGTTCCATTGTACAAAGCATTCATTGAAGATGCAGCTACACAGCTTGAGGAAAGCAAAAGGATTACAAGTAGATCACGAATGTGACTATGTAGTTTTGCGGTAGCATGGTCTAGGAGGAATAGTTGTAGAAGATGAAAACACAATTGCATGAATACAAAGCACAATTGACTGCAATTAACAAATCTCTTAGATCGATGGACCCTTTCATACAAGTCACTAAATACGCAGAGTTGAAGGAATTACAACAACACGTAACAAAGGCGAGAGAACATCAACAACATCGTACCACTCAGCTAGATGAGTTCTAGGATGTTGGTGAGAAATTAGCGCGCACGGTAGTAAACACACTTCAAGTAGTGTAGGAGAGTTGAAAAGAGGTGACTGCTAATATTGGCACACATCCATCTGAGCAGGATGTCTAAGACTAGATGGGGGATCGGAGACAAGGTGAAGGCTCAAGTTGAGGAAGTCAAGCAACAATATGAAGAATTCAAAATAAAAACAAATCAATATATTTTTCCCACTTGACGTGGATCGAGGGTGATCCAAAAGATTGTGTTGGGGGCCTGTTAGCAGGAGGTTTTGGTGAGAAAGGTAAAGGATGATGCGCAACACGAGGAAGATTGTGTAAGGAAACAGATGGTGAATAAGGTACAGAAGTCGAAAAGGAGTCGACAAGATCATAGTTTTGTACTTGTTGGTCATAGTTTTGTAGTTTAGGGTCTGAGTCAGTTAAGAAGTTGGTTAAAGTGGACCATGTTGTAAAAGGAGCAAGAATATAAATAGAAATAGGAATGCAATTTTTAGAATTATGTTTTATGCTATAACTAATGGTAACTATGGGAAATTGTATTGTATCTGCCTCTTTCGATTCTGAATCTAATGGTGTATTTTGAGATCTTGTGTTGATGCACATAGTAATATGATATGGGAGGATGTTCAAGGAAACTCATTTCCTTATGTTTCTCTTTTTTTCTATTTAAATGTTGCGATATGAATGATTCAATAGTTTTGTTATTCTGAATGATGCGATGTATCTACGTTCTGAATGATTGCATGCTAATTGATATGTTCGAAAGTAAACATAATGTTGTGATATAATGTATTTATGCAATTTAATGGCTTGTGATATGAATAAGTAACAGTAAAACCCATGGTTGGATCTCATTATAATATTGCGATAGTTGAACAATAGATGCACCAAGCCTCTCATTCTTACTACAGAAGTGTGCTTCTAACAGTTCTCCCTTGAACATATCAGGTGAGAATTCATCTGCTTCGCAAGTGTTGCTAGACAAGGTAAAACCTGTTTGGGTCAGTGCTCAAGGATATTGTTGAGTTAGATGTGTCAATAGAGTGTGATCCCCTATCAAAAAATCTATTTCAACACAAAAACTCCATTTCAGGTATATAAACATTGGAACTGGGCCTATGGGAATATGAATTTCTTCTCTTTTTGTCTCTCTCAGTTTATCTATCTACATGAATTCTCTCATTTTTCAACTATCTCAGAGGAATATTTAAAAATTATAGGTTTTATAAGGTGAATATATAAAAACTATATAGACAACTAAAATTTACAGTTGTGTTTTCATCCATTTGCAAAAATAATTTTCAGTGTATATTATAGTGCTCTTCTAGAGAATTTTGTTATGTTCCCTTATAGAATTTCAAGTTTTTTTTATATCTTTCACCTTTTCTCACCCTTGATCATATGGAAGTTGTAATAAATTTGTTAATTCTATCCCCACTAAGTTCTCTTTAGTCACCCATGGACAATTTATTTGGTTCTTTCCTTGCATCTAGAAAAGCACAAGTGTTTATCATAAACTTTGAGTTAGGACATATTTTGGAAAGACATGTGTATGAGATTTGATGTGAAAGTATTTCAAATGGGGAAAGTAAATCTCACTCAATATTCCTATGACATAAATTGCATATACCAAAAAATTCCTGACACCAATAAAATAACTTGTCCAGTGATCCTATGGATGTATCTAGGTTTGGATTGAGAATGTTTATCCTATGTTAATCTTCTCCTTAAGAAAATGTATAAATACATCAACATTTCTGGTGTTTCTGATTAGGATAACCAACAATAGTCCTATAGAATATTTAAGGAAATTGTTGGAGGTTGTCACAACCAACATTTTACGCAGAAGAAGATGAACCTTTTTTTCTCTTTTAAATCAGCATTCAAGCCTCCACTATGGAAATGCAATTTGGATCACCAAACTTAAAGGTGAGTTTTAATGGTACCTAATTTATAAAAAAATCATGCTCCAAATTTATTCCTATTCGATTCATAGGTATAGATCATAGTTTGGGGCCACAGGAAGAATTTTCCTTGCCATTGTACCATGCGAAGTCATTCAAACAAAAATGACTAGATATAGAATACATACTCAATGGGACTCATATACTAACCATTTAATTTGAGTGTAAACTGATTTGAAATCCTTAAACACCACAATCATATTCACAAAGAAAAAGTAATGGAATACCTTCCATCCTATCATTAGAAAACAAGTGAAATGATGTGAACGAAGAGAAATATATGATCCATTATAGGAATTCCATTGAGCATTTTTGAATTTCATATTTGTTAGGAGGAAACTTTATGTTCATTTGTAGTGTTAATTCCAAGGAAATATACTATCTATTTAAAAATTGAGTATTCCTTGGCACACTAAACACTACGAAATTAAGGGAATTGTTTACGTTGTTCTATAAGCCATGCCAATGATCATATAATAAATAAATAAATAAATCTATCCTAGAGTGATATATATTAGAGCTATGGTTCAGAAAAAATATCACCCATTTGGACTTACAACCTAATAATGTTAAGAGTTTAATCTATTCTCTTAGAAGGGGAATTACTACATGAAACATTGTGTTAATTTTTCATTTTTTAAAGTTTGGTAAGACACTAGGATCACATGCACACCCAAGTATTATTAGAAATCAAAATTATGGAATGGATTGGGGAATATAAAATAGCCATAATAACACTAATTTTGTGGCACTTGGAATCCACAATGAACCAAGAGTTCTCCAAATACTTTCGATTTCCAAACATTGTGTAGTGTGTGATAGATGCATGTATATCAAGGATAGATCTTATCAGTTACTATAGGTATCATTTATAGGAATCCAAATTATATGTTAGAATCAATTCCTTTCAATGCATTAATATAACAATAGCCATGACCTTGTTGGACTGTCTAAGAGATAGCAAAAATATTGTTTATGATTCTAAGAGCTAGTCGTGACTTTTTTTGGGATTCCAAGAGCTAGTCGTGACCTTGTTTGGGATACTTGGCGCTGGATCATGACTTTGGGGGCTATTTAAGACTAGTTTGTAACCCCCTAAGCACTACTGAACTGGTATGTGATCTCTCTATGAGATGTTATATTGATCCATGAGCTTCTATGGATTGGATAGGATTGGGATGTGATATTTTTTAGTTTGTTAATCCTATCATGATCCTTTTTAACCCTACTATAGTAGGTTGATTCTATTAAAGTGACTCTCTATGTTTATGGGTTAAGGCTACCTATTCAATTTTAAAGGTGTTGCTAGAATATCTTAAATATTTAAATATACTGTAGCAAGGGTTGGTAGTGTTCCATCCTCATTTCTAGATTATCCTTGGTAAGCATACTAAGGTATATGTTTCATAGACTTCTTTAAACTAGATGTCTGATAGATTTTCCTTAACCATGATCATATCCATCCCTACAATGGTGCTATTATAATTTCCAATATACTATTTTATTTCGAATAATATGCATAAAGATGTCTGGAAATTCTACAAGCTTGCAATACTTTTAAAATCCACTACATTTGTATTTTCCCTTCTAAATCCCTGAGAATATTAAAATTCATCCCACTCTTCCTTCAACCATGGATTTGAACAAATTGAATGTATAAAGAGAATCTAACTTGTACTTGAGAAAGTACAACCAAATTTTTCCTAACACTAGTACATGTGGACATTTTTCCCATGGAAAATCATTGCTATAGCGACGAACATTGTAGCAGGGATTTCTCCTTGCTACAGGGGCAGGAATGGATCCCTTATGTCTATAGCACAAAAGGGTAGGTTCCTGCATGTGGAAATGCTATAAAAATGGACAAAAACGAAATACAAAACAGAAAGAAGAGAAATATGGAGAACCCCTTTGCAAACAAAGGTTAGAGTTCCACTTCCAATAACCTGTAAACAATCAATAAGCTACAGTAAACAGAAATACCTGCAAAAAAAGTTAGGAAATAAACCTGCAAATGAAACCATGGGTTATAAAGAAAATAAATTACTAAGAAAATAAACAAAACAAGAAAACACAGTTATACCTTCTCTTTGGGTGGAATGGGCCACCATGCCCTAGCTTTCTGGAAGCACCTCTCTTGGATGGGGGAGCAATGGCTCAATGGAGATGGAGGAGAGGGAGTGTGGGTGGCTTGAGAGATAAAGGGTCTCAAGGCATCCATGGGAAGAATAACAGTATGCAAGGGAGAAGTGTTTTGAGAGTTACCCCCCACCCTCCTTTTATAGCTTTTTTGGGGGTTTTAGTGTTTTAAGCCCTTGGTCAGGGCTTTAGCCCCTTTTTTGGGCTTTTAGCCCCTTCTGCCCTAAGTTTATCTTGTTTTAGGGTTTTAGCCCCTTTTGGGGGGATTTATCTCCTAGGAGAGTATTTTGGGCTCCTTTTTGGGGTTTTTAAGCCCTTTTCTTCATTCTTAAGCCATTTTGAGCATGTGGGCATCTAATGGAGTGATATGAGGGTCATGAGATGGTGTCCTTGGGTAGTGTAGGCCATGGAGAGCTAAGTGAGGGATTTTTTGGGTTGAAAGATTTCCCCTTGATGTGTGAGGGTAGGATCTCAATGTATGGCTGACGAACATCATAGAATTTGCTACATAGAGGTGGTGATTTTGGAGCTGGGGCATGGTGTCTTTTGGTTTTTGTATTAATATGGTTCCCATCAATGGGTGAGATACAAATAATGTGTGACATGTATATGGACGAGGCAGGCATCCCCATACTTGTGAAAATGTCAAAAGAATAATTTGATCTATGGTCTAAAATACAAGGGCTGGTCATATACAACTGATGTTACAATAATGGTTGCCTCCATGTAAGGCTGAATACAATGATGATCTGGTACATTGGACCCGTGGCATTCTCTAGGAATTCCATATCTTCATGACTGATGGTCTACTGGATCTGGTACATAGCTATGTGGACTCACTGATTGAGAGTCAGAGTCTCTGTGGTACAAGCATGCTGCATTAATCATAAAGGTATATCGAAGCACTGCTGGGGATTCTGAACACTGTCTCCAACGCAACCCAGAAATCACAAGGGACATAACCTGTTTAGGTCCCTCGAGTAGACTCATCAATGTTCTAGAGTCGAGTGACATCCAGGGTCTTTGACCAGGTATTGTGTGGACCAAACCATGTACGAATCTCAATGGTGTGATGATGTAGTTGGAGTCGAGCACGTGAGAAACAACCATCCCGAGAGGCAGTAAGGACTCCTCTCAAGTGGTCCAAGGAACTCATCAATGATGTTAATGAAACTAGGATACAGGGACCTCTGGGTCTATCCTATGGAATATGTGTGTTTTCATCGACAGAGGGATACCTGCCCCTAGTCAAGGCAATGATGCTTCCTTGACCAGGAGCACGAGGGAGATAACTGAAAGGTGTGAAGCAATCTGCAGACTTACTCACTGAATGGGAAGGGGGGGAGAGGGAAAGATTTGAATAGGGGCAAGGAGAATGTGGTAGACTCAAACTTCCTTTGTTCAGAGTATGACGGTAGGGCAGACCAAGAAGCAAATGAAACTGACTCATGGGAATGGGATCATAGTTGTAATACGGGGGATGTCACTACAGATAAAAAAAATTCTTGGAGGAGGTAGACACTTTTGATATTGATGGGATCCAAGGAATACACATTACAGAGTACTTTGAAAAAAGGAAACCCAATGTGGGAATGCTTCCAAACTATTTTCTGTGGGATGGTGTCTAGGGACACCATTTTGGTACGATCTCATGGATTTTTGGCGAGCCCAAGAATGTAAATGCTCAATGATGCTTTCAATTTTAGAGAGTCTTAAAGCATGAAGAAGACTCCAGTGGGGGATATTTTTCGTTGGTAGTCTCCTGTGCCCGAAAAAGGATAAAGTATACATAGGAGATCTTTCCCATCCTGTAGGGGATGAGAGACTTCTTTACCATTGGTAGTCCAATCAGGCCAGAAAAGGTTAAACCTATACTAACTGGACAATCATATAAATACTTTTACAAGAATGAATGAAACCAAGTTTGTTGGGCAATCTTTTCTTATTGAGAAGGCTAGAAAAGAGCTTAACGACAACCCATGGTGAGCTTTTTCGTAAAGTACGTCCCCTCTTCCTGAGAAAGCATAAAAGTATGCAGAGGGGAATGGTCTTGGCTTGAATGTGCCAAGGAGGTCCTTTCCAATTGATGGTCTACATGGTCCACAAAAGGAGATAAATGAGATGATGTATATGCCCTTTCCTATCCTTTAACAAGCAGGAAAGAAAGCAGCTACATTTGGCTATCTTTTCATTGCTTTAAGGAGTCAAAAAAGAGCTTAAATGAAACTCCAGTGTGGTCAACCGATTGCGGTGGCATAGGTAGTGCCCCATGTTGGGACAATGGACAGAGGTCCAAGGGTCATTCGTGTTGTATGGACAGAGCAGAAGGCTCTCAAACATACCAATACATCCATGGGATAGATCGCGGTAGAGGCTCGCGATTTGGTGTGGCAGAGGCACACAAACCTTGGTGGCTCTCGGATAGAGGTCAGGAGAGTGTATGTGTGTGTTGCGGTGGACGGACTTGACTACATGCGATGTGAGTGCAAGTCTGAGGGCACTCATATGCCAAATGCATGCAAGAAAAAGAAATCATTTTGTGGATAGTGGACCAGAGGTCCGTGTAAGGTGTGGTAAATGGGAAAGACAACTATGTGTTAACATACAAAATAAAAGTAAAAATGACATTCCTTAATGGGCAGTGGCCTGAAAACTCACATGAGTAGCGATTGGGAAGTGTGATACAAGTACAAGTCCGTAGACACTTGCATCGTCATGTCATGGCTTGTAAATCAAGGTGATTGGTGGGAAATGGTCCCAAAACTGATTTATTAAACATGAGATAATGGTCTCATAAAGAGATAGAGATTTGATCCTGAAGATGTGAGAGGTGTCTTGAACTGGTGCCGTGTGACTTTGGATTAGTAGCTAATGGTGTTGTGCCTGACTTATGGTAAAAAACATTGAAAAACAAAAAAAGAAAATCAAGCAACTTGTTGGTGATGTTAAGTGTAAAACCTCTTGAGGTAGAGCCCATTACGTGGCTTCTTCAAGAGTCAATCGTCTGAGTCAGCAAAGAGGTATGCCCCCTTGCCAAGACAAAGGTCATTGGCAAGGCAGGGTGATGGAATTTGGTATTTTATGGGAAGAACCAATTCCATACTATGGTTTAAAGGGAGTGGGGTAAAACCAGAGGTGGTCTTATAGATTTCTTTGTCATTGCGTAAGTGGTGCCGTGATAGATCAGGTGGATCTCCCACAAGTGATGAGACAGAAGGGAAACTGGTGCTAGAGATCATGTAAATGGTATTGGTTGTGGTTTTTGTGGCCTTGCCCCCAGTCTCTGTTGGAGGAAGAGGGGTAGGCCTCAAGATGGTAGGAGTCTTTGATGGACCTGTACGTAGGGTAGGTGGTAAAGGTACCACACAAGATCTCCCAGTGTGAAATCCTGTAGATTGTGGGTTACCAAGACATACTTGCTCATGATCTCGGATGTCAGGAAAAGGAAAGGGGAAAGAAAAAGGAAAAGGATCATGTTGAGTGGGAATGAACCCCACTTTTTCCCTGGTAACTGAGGTTGAGGTTGCAATTGAGGTTGAGGCTATAGTTGGGGAAACAACAAAAGAGACAGGTCTGATGGACCATCAATGATGGTGGAGACTAGCGGGTCAGTTGAACTGGACATTATGTAAATGGACATGGTGTCTGAAGAAGGAGGTGGGGGGTGAACTTCTTCGATCAGGGTGATTTCAGACTCAAGGGAATGTTGACGGAGGTCAGCTAGAGCCATTCAGAATTTGGGCAAGTCTTGGCAATGGTGAGAGTAATGTCCATACAAACCATAGAGGGAACAAGCATGGTTTGTTCTCAATTCCTTGTTTCTTTCTACTGGCGCACTTGGAAGCTCAACCACGGGGAGGTTTTTGTTTGTATCCATGGCATCCAAATGCACGCAGATCATTGGGATCTTAGGGTAGTTTTGAGTTGGATGACCTTGTTGTTCCTAGATGGTGCAAGGCAAGATATGTCAAGGTTTTGTGGTAGCTTTGGCATTCTTGCCCCTAGCTCTTTTGGGTTGGCGCGGTGCAGGTACGGGTGCGGTGGTTGTATTTTGCGGGCCAGGTGGAGGGTGAGATTTGACCATGATGGGTTGCACCGGGGTTAAGACAAACTAGGGCATTAGTGGTTGAGCTGGTGGATCAAGATACCATACCAGGATTCCCAATGTAAAGTTGGGTAGGCTTAAGGTGGCCATTACCGGCTTGCTCATGACACCAGGTGGGGGAAAGAGGAAGGGAATCGTATGGACTAGAGATGATCCCGAATAACTCCCTATTGTTTGCATATGGGTATGCAGTTGTGGTTGTGGCTGCACATAATGCTGCTACTATGAGTGATGTTGTGGCTATTGTTGGTGTTGCAGCTGCAGATGATGTTGTGGTTATGGTTGGGGCTGTGGCTGCGGTTGTTGTTTGGGTGCATCGGTGCTGGATGAGACCATGCATAAGTCTACAGTTTCATTTTTTGTCAGTAGTGGTGACACTAAAAAGAAAGGAGCTGTCATGGTGGTATCAGCAAACAACCCAGGGCCCACATTCAACAATGGAGAGGCTAGTGTGTTGTCAACCATGGTGTTGATTGCAGTGACGACATTGGCATGTATGGTCATCCCTTGCAGCTCAATGGTGGTGATGGTATGGATAATGTTGGAAGGTGCCATTAACCCTTGCAGATCATGATAACTGAGTTGGTCAACCGTCATGATATTCCCTTCATGGGGGAGCATCGTGAGATGAAAGAAAGTTGATGCGACCTCTCTCATGGCATACATATAACTTCTCCCGAGGAGAAGGTTATAGTCCAGTTGAGCATTAACAACCTCGATGTCAATCAGGACTGTCTTCCTGGCTAACGTGATGGGTACATGGGGGAGGATTCCTTAGGATTTAGTGGGATGTCCATCATAATCCTGCAGAGTTGTGGAGGACGGTTGCAAAATTGGTGATCCAAGTTTCTGCCAAACCAAGGTAGACATAATGCATGTGGATTCCCCCTCATCCACTATGCACCAGTGCACAACCAAATTCTATATGGACATCGAAATTTGAAAGGCGATGGTTGATGGCATGTGCAGTTCTCTGTTCTCCATGTCGAATGTGATCAACTTGGAGTCGGAGGGGTCTACTGCCCCAAGGGTGGCTAGTAAGGCTTTTCGCTACTTTGGGCATGTTTTAAGTACCTCAAGAGCAGACATGGTGGTTGGTGTTTGGGCCAAATCATCCACAATGCTATAGTTGACTACAGTTCTAGCTATGGCATTATTGGCAATTCTACGTATGGGGGGCACGGGAATGGGGGTAACTAAAGAGGTAGGTTGACTGTTTTGGATGTTGATGCAACTGATGTGTCAGCGGGTTCGATGGTGGTACTATACTGATTTCATCTGGTTTTCAATTTGACCTCTTTAGTCATCATGGATAACAGGTGGTGAAGACCTATTTCAGCTGTGGTAGGTGCCCCCAGAGCATTGGGATTGGGTTGGGGAGGGGGTCCGGTTGCCACCAATCCTTCGACTGGTAGTGGGTTTTTAAGCACCATAGGGCGAGGTCCTTATGGTGTCAGGTTGGGTTGGGCTTGATTCACAACATTGGCAACTTGTTGGGCCTCGTTTTGAATGGCCTGCTTAGCTCGACCCATAAGGGGACACTCAAATATGTAGTTCCCATAAACATCACAGAGTGTGCACGGTTGGTTTATGTGCAACGGGGTGTTGCATCTTGGTGCATCTTATCATGGGGGGTTTTGGGCTGGCTGTTTTGCTGTGGCATTGACCACCTCCCTACGGTTGGTTATTTCCTTGGTTGCGGGGCCAGTTATTTCTAGCTTGCCCTTATTGATTGTTGGGGGCAAGATGGTTGGGATAGTTTTGTTGTGCAAACACCTGTCCCAATGGAGCAGTGGAGTAGGGGAGGGGGATCGAACTATTTACACTGGTGGTGCATAGTAGATTTGTGGGGGTGTTGGTGCCACAAATGTGGCAATTTGCCCCGCATACTACTGTTTTGGCCAATCCATGGCCTGAGCCTGCTGCAGTGGTGCAGGTTGTGCATAGGAAGTTGTTTCTCCGGAGTGGGACATCATTCTTGTGTAGTCCATAGCTTGGTTCTGGTAAGAAACAGTAGCGGTGTTGCTTGGTTGTGGTGTAACGATAGATGGCGTCGAACACTGCTGTGGTTGTTGGGAGACTGAGCCTATGATGCCATCTGCAACATGAGATGCCCCCAGTGCATTGAGGTAGGAGGTTCCTGCGTGTGGAGCATCTGGGATGATGGTGTATAGGTATCTTGACTGAGCATAGATAAGGTCAAACTACTGAGCTTTCAGTATGGCCTCTTCTTCAGATTGGGGATGTACAGATGCGACATCCTTTTCTATGGGTGGGAGCAAGGTCTTAAGGAACCAATCCAAGAAGATCCTATCTTCAAGTTGGATTTTACATAGGCTACGACATTGCTGCCACTCATGGATATGGTCAGTTATATGAGTGGCAGTGTTTTGATGGCAGGATAGCAGGATATCCACCCCCTCGTCATATCTGACGGGGAGTTGGAAATACTGTAGGAACATGAAGGCTAGGGAGTTAAAGTCCAAGTATTTGTCCTACGGTAGCTCAATGTATCATTTGGCTGCAGTGCCTGTAAGGGTGTTGTTGCCTCCTTTCACACACCTGGGTCACATGGAAGAAATCTTCAAGCCACTCGGTGTGTCCTTGGGGGCAAGTCTTGAGTCAAGGTTGTCACCTTGTTCTTGACTCCTCCGTTTAGGCTCAACTCCTAACAGAGCCAAGGGGGGTAGACCCTATTAAGTTACTAAGGAGAATTAATTAGTGTTGCGATGTCTAAACTGACTAATTTATTTAGGATTTTTCAATATAACTATAGGTAATCAAAGATGGCAAGATGTAAAAGATGAACACACGAAAGCACGATACTGAGACACAATATATATATAAAGCAAGAAATTAACCAGTGCCTTAGAATGGAGTCAAAAATAGGATTAATATGCTTGCATGTGCTTGGAGTGAATGTTTTGTGATTGCCTCTTGGTATGTTTTAAGTTAAATATGAAGTATGAGTTGATTAAATTAGGCAAAGGGGGACTCCAGATATACCCGAGAGTACTTGGAGTATGTCCAAAACTAAACCTTCATGGCTACCCGCAAGGAATATGTGGGCTGAAATGGAGTCTCTAGGGCTATTGTTCGTAATGCACCTATTAGGGTGTGACAAAGATCGGTGCCCCGAGGGCACTTTTCAGAAGTTCCTGCTTCCTTTAGGTATTTTGCCACTATAGAGGTTTGATCTAGGTGTTGGATTTTAACCTGATGGTTTTGTCAATTGGGAAGAGTGATTCCTAGTTATGCTAGTCACCCAAGTGCTTTTGATACAGCTTGACTGGTCGGATGAACCGCAGCCAAGTGCAGAGAATACACACTGGAGTCTTGTAAATTTTAATAAGTTTTAAACTGGGTTTTCTTGTTTAAAAGAAAACCCTCCAAGAACCTGTTTCGATCCAAGTGGATCTCAATCGGGGAATCGAGGAGGGGTTAATTTTATAATTGCTGATAAATAAATGATGAAAAATAAAACAGGTCCACAATTTTAGTTTTCTAATTAATCCTACCATGAATCTCTTTCCCCTTTCGGGTCAATCGGGAAATTGTGGGGTAAGTATTATGATTACTTTGAAAAAAAAAAAGTGAAATATGAAATTAATAATAAAATCAAGTATACTACCCTACAAATTATATCAATTCTAGTTTAAAAAATAAATAAGCAGAAAGTGACGAAAAGGACACCGACGCAAATCCCCCCCAAGGGGGATGGGGAATGGGCTCGAAAGATCCTATACCAAAAATAATTTTATTTATTGCTGGTTACAATGTCAGTGAACTGAAAAATCAAAAAATTCTTGGTCCTTATATAGGCTGAAACCAAGATTTTACAACTTTGGAAAATTTTTTAGTTTTTAGTGAAAAGGGAGACCCCTGGGGGGATTTGAACGCTCCTGAGGCCACTTCCAGAAAACAGCTTATTTTATTTTCTGTCAGACCTACTAAAATACAGTGCTGATTTTAGAATAACACATGCCCAAAATCACTTTAAGAGTACCTTTGGATCAGCCTAACTTATCTAAAAAAAAATGAAGTTAAACTAGCTAAACGGGCGAAACGAGAACCAAGGAAAGCAAGATTTCCTTTGGATGTTGGTTTGCTGTTTGTGCAGCCAATTAAATATGCACTGATATTGCATAATATTAAATTTTATAACAGTGAAAGGAAATCTAATGAATGCGATCTAATTTTTCTTTAAATTTTCATGCAAAAAAAGGATTTCCCTAAAGCTAGATCTAGAATGCTTATGAAACTTTTTTGAGTGCAAGATCTAGACTGTGAGCTATGAAAAATAAGATCTATGTATATTTTACTTTGATGAAATAGATCCAAATTAAATCAAATCTATGAACTAAACAAAGTAACCGGATAAAGTGTTGATTTTTTTATAGAAAGGAGGAAGAGAAGGGGAAAGGCATGTTGTTGGATGGATCTGCAATGGAAACTTGTTAGTGGAATATAGAGGGGAAATGCCTTCACAAATTTTTTGGATGTATAGTGGAGTCAAACTAGATCCACAACTCGTCCAATCCTTGCTACCTGAAAGCTAAACACACAATCCTACATGAAACCTCATGAGATCTGGATATATATATGAAAAAGAGGCAAAATTTACATGCAAATAAAGTTATTAAACATGTATAATATAGATCTTCAAACATATATGCTATGAGATATCGAAAAAACAAGTAACCTTACTTGCCCAACTATACTCCTATTCATTCAGCTGAATTGTTCAAGCCAGATAGGGTTCAGATGCAGAAATTGAGAGAAAAGCCGGCAACATCAATAGCCGTAAGACAATGTTTAATCCACACACATGAGAGCATTACACCATTTAGCCTCCATAGATTCTTTATTCCAACAATCAAAATATTATAACAATATTACAATAGCAAGCCCTTCAATCCAACTCTAACTAGCTTGGAAGAGGGAGCCTCAAGCAGGATATATACAATTTACAGGCCATCCAACCAAGGGGGGGTGCAATTCCTCATGGAATCAAGTGAAATCAACTGAGGGAGAGTCCATCAATGCATAACTAAAGCTGTACTGAGCCTACTTGTCAACCAGGGGTTTGATTGAGCTGACACATCAACCCATACACTGACACATCGGCCTACAGAGCATCCAGGAGAGTCCACACGTGTGGAGGAGAGAGAGAGGGTGCAATTTCCCATGAAGACAGTTGTAGATCAACTCTGGATCTGATTTGATCCCCTCCTTCAGTCAAGGATTTGTCAGATCCAGTCAATCTGCTCCAGATCTGATTGATTTTAGTCAAATCGGTTGAGAATCCACTGATTTATTGATTTTGGATTTGCTCCATTATTCATCAAATTATTAATTAAAATAATCAATAATTGATTTTTGGGGATTTCTGACCTGAGTGATGGAAGATCACTCAAAACTTAGGAAATAGTGGGTCCATGGGTTTACATGGTGCTCTTATCTTGAAAATGAGCACCTACATGACTGAAACCGATTACTTGGCCCACTTTTATTACAAAATCAATTTTTCTAATTAAACTATTAAAAAATAGCCTAAGCTTGGAAAAATCAAAATTTAATAAAAAAACACTGAAAAATCTAAAAAATTGAAAAATTGAAAAACACCTAGGGGGACTTAGACATGTTCATATGACTCAAAAATGATGTCTAACATGCTTATACATTGACACATAGACTCTAATAACCTCAATAGGACTAAATTCCAAGCCGACCACCCCAACTTTGGAGGAATGGAGTGAAAAACTCAGAAATTATCAGTCGTTTATTCAACAACCAATAATAACCAAGGGAAAAAACACCCTAGGATGATCAGATTGACAAATGAAGTCTAAGAGACCGAGTCTTTTACAGACACTATCATGCTAGAACATTTATTACAACTCCCCCATGGGGTATGAACATGTGATATAGTACAACAAGCACTTCCCAGAAGTACTTCCAAAGGTCTTTTTGAAGTTCGAACAAGTTAACCCTGTCCGGTTCACCAGGCCCACTTGATAAAAAACCACTAAGTACAACTTAGGTGGTAACAGGTGTGTTGGAATAGCCTTAGCCTGATGGAGTCGTCCACACTATTGTTGGATGAGCACCATAGATGGAATGCCATAATGTGGTTTTGGGGACATTCCCCTGCCTTGCCTTCAAACTTGGGGATGTCTGATGGCATCTTGGTTGGCAATGGAGGCCAAAAAGATTGATGGTGAATGAGGTCATTTGTTAATCAAGCCAAATTTGGCAAGTTAATATGAGACATGAAAGGCATATTTGACCCCAAGTTGATGTGGGATGGGGCTGCGATGGTGGTGGGGTTTGGAAGTGCATAATGCATCTACATAGCTGGGGGTACTTGCGGTGGCAGCATTGTGGATGGGCCAATGCCCCCAAGTGTGGTGGGAGGGACTGTACAGGTGGAGGGGACATTTCCCCCATGTATGATAGTAGGGGCAATGTAAGTGGACGATCCACTACCCCCCTGTGTGGAAAGAGGGGCAGTGTGTTTGGAGGGGCCACTTCCCCCGTGTGTTGCAAGTGGGACAGCTTGGATGGTCATTATATGTGGTGGAAACTGACTAATGATAGTTTGCATGACTATGCTTGGGCCACTTACAGGGTTATTGGTGAAATGTTTTGGTGTGGACATGGGTCCACTTGCTATGGCTATGCCAAAAAATGGATCCAGATTTGCACCAGCCATGGGGCTTGATGGTGTAGTATGGAGGTCTGGTTCAGACTGATATGGGTCTGAATCAAAATTAGATGTCGTGTAGCCTTCTGATGGTGTGGGATATCGCTGAGAAAGGTTTCGACAGTGTCGGTTGAGTGTTCCAAATTCTGGTGGTTCGCCTCTTAGGCGTGAGGAAGAGTGTGAGGGATTAATTGTGTTAGTTGTTTATCAAATTGATGGGAATGATGTTTGGACCCCAGTTTCAGTGGCTTCCTATTGGCTGTAGGTGGTCACTCTATGTAATATCCCAAATCCTGATATTTTCTATTTCTAAGCAAAAAGGTTGATACAACTGGGCATGCAAACTGCCATGCAAAAATCCCTATTTTATAGGAAAAATTAGGGTTAGGGTTTGTGAGATAAAATGAACACTTACCACTGATAAGACAACTGAACTGCTCTAGAGAAAGTATACAAGCACTGAGAGCTGGATCAGAGATGAACTGATCTCCTCTGCTTATGGTGAACCCCCAGTAGCAAGACGCCTAGTCAGAAAAGGATGACGCCCTCAAGGAAGGAGGTGTCTGATGGAGCTGCGGATTTGCGGGGCTGATAGCCTTTCGGTGCTGGAGAGAATTCCTAATACAAGACTGATTTCTAAGTCCTCTAGGCAGGATAGTGACTTGCTTATGAGAGACAACTGCTCATGCCCCTGGAATCCCGAAACTGCTGATAACTATTCCGGATGAGCTTGGAGGGATCTGATAATCACCGGGTACCAGAGTATGATGTTGATGATGAGAATGATGCCTGAGTTTCGAAAGAAAACTGAGATCTGAAGGCCTCATAGCTGATTAGGGATTTCCGGCTGAAAACCCCCCTTTTACGGCTGCACACGTGTCCCTGCAATGATCTATACCATATGCTAGATAACTGATGAATGAATGAAGAACAAGTGGTGAACCAGTATGGCTTACCCTGAATAATACTAGGGCAGATGTTTCACTACCAAAATCCTGTTAGCGGAAGACTCCATCTCCAACCCCAACTACTGTGCTGCACGTTGTGCTGCTATCCAAGAGCTCCTAAAATAATCATAATCCAAAAGTGAAGTCTCCTCTCGCTTTCTCCCCTATTTATAAAGTTCAACTACGCAAAACCTAATCTTTGACCTGATTAGGTCAATTTATCTTCTAATTTGCCATTGACTTGCATGCATGCATATAGAGACTTAAAGAGTGCATGCATCATTAAATAATGCTTCGTTGGCATGCACGAAGGTGGCCTTTGGCCCTGGTGGCCCTTCTTGACCAAGTGATGATGCCCTAGATATTCTATGGATGGCATCAGTCCTCAGCTGATTCCCTAGCTGTCAGTAACCGCTCAAACCCACAGGAATCACATAGGTTAGCAGTTTTGGGCCTCAAGGCCTAATTGGAAGAGGACATTACAGTCCTCCCCACTCGAGATTGCTTGTCCTCAAGCAACTTCAAACTGGGATGCTGCAATACTTGTTCACCTTCCCAGGTGGCATCCTCTGGCAGTATTTCTTTCCATTGAACTAAGTATTCCTTTATTACTCTATTCTTGAGCTTCCTCTCCCTATTCTGTATGATCCATTTGAGAATCAGTATCAGCAGTCCTTCATCATCTAAAGGGGGCAATTTGGTGGATGGCATAATTTGTTTCCCAAGGGTCTTCTTTAGACTAGATACATGGAACACATTGTGAATTTTGATTTCCTAGGGAAGTTCTAGTTCATATGCCACCTCTCCCACCTTTTGAATTATTTTGTAGGGTCCATAGAAGCGGGGTTTTAACTTCTCTACCCCTTTCTTTTTAAGTGAAGACTATCTGTAAGGATGGAGCCTTAAGTAAACTAAATCCCCTACCTCAAATCTCTGCTCAATCCTGTGTTTGTCAGCATACATCCTCTGTTGATTCTGGGCTATTTGTAAATTCTCTTTCAATACTTTCAGGATGTCCTGACTGTCCTATATCCAATCCTTAGCCTTAGGAGCCCTACTGTCTCCAAATTCCAAATCTGCATCGTCCAAGGCCTCATAACCATATACTTCCTTAAAAGGGGTCATCCTAACAGACATGTGATAAGTAGTGTTGTAGCAATACTCCCCTAGGTGTAGCCATTTGATCCAGGTTCGCTGCTGCCCTGATACATAGTTCCTTAGATATCCTTCGATCCACTTGTTGACTATTTCTGTTTTCCCGTCACTCTGGGGGTGATAACTCGTACTAGTAGCCAGTTCGGTCCCCACCAATCTGAACAGTTCCTGCCAGAAGGCACCCGTGAATCTGCTATTCCGATCACTGACAATGGTCTTAGGTAACCCGTGTAACCTGAAGACCTCCCTGAAGAATAACTCCGCTACTTGAGCTGCCGAGTAGTCCGATGATATCAAGAAGAAATGTGCAAACTTGGTCAGTCTGTCAACTACTACATATAAACAATCTTGCCCTTGGACCTTGGGAAAGCCTGTAATAAAGTCCATGGAGACACTTTCCCGCTTCTATTCTAGAATCGGTAGTGGCTGGAGTAACCCTGCTGGATGGGTGTTCTCAATCTTGTTCTGTTGACAAATGCTACATTCCCGGACATGCTGCATAATCTCCCCCTTGAGGTCCTTCCATGAGAACCTCTCTCTGATATGCCTGTAGGTATTTAAGAAACCTTGATGCCTCGATAAAGGAGAATCGTGGGATGCCTGAATGATCTTCTTCCTCAATGTGGATTCTGGAACGAGGTATATTCTGTCTTTGTAATATATGATGTCATCCACAATCCTGTACCTGTCATCCTGAATTTGCTTGTCCAATAATTCGCAAGCAAATTTATTTTTGGAGTATTCCACTAAGAGAAGTTCCCTCCAATCCATGGATATACCATTGAGAGATAATGGAGCTGGACACCTGGATAATGCATCAGCTACTACATTAGTCTTACCTTTCACATACTCGGTCTCGAAATCATAGGCTTGTACCTTGCTGACCCATTTCTTCTGTTGCTCATTCAGTTCCTTCTGCTCCAGGAAATACTTGAGGCTGTTATGATCGGTTTTGATTTTGAACTTACTGCCCACCAGGTACTGTCTGAATTTTGTGAGAGCATGCAAGATGTCCAGCATCTCCTTGTCATATATGGAGTAATGGCACTCGTAGTTCTTCATTTTACGGCTCTCAAATGCAATAGGGTGATGATTCTGCATCAACACTGCTCCTAACACTTCCCCTGAGGCATCACATTCTACCACAAAAGGTTGTAGGAAGTCTGGTAAGGCTAGAACTGGACAAGAACTCATAATAACCTTCATCTCCTCGAAATTTTTCTGTGCTAAGTCTGTCTAAGTGAACGCTCCTTTCTTGGTGAGATCTGTGAGGGGTGCTCCAAGTTGGGATAATCCCTTAACGTACCGACAGTAATAAGTACACAGACCTAGGAACCCTCTCAACTCTGTAACTATTTTTGGCGCAGGATAATCTCTCATAGCCCTGATTTTCTCCATGTCCACCTATACTCCTTCTGTATTGATTACGTGACCTAAGTACAGCATTTCCTTCATGCCAAACTCACACTTGGACATTTTTGCATATAGCCAATGCTCTTCTAAAATACTCAATGTTTCATCCAGGTGTTTCAGATGTTCTTCTGAGGTTTTGCTGTAAATCAGGATGTCATCAAAGAATACAAGCAAAAATTTACGTAGCTGTGCTCAGAAGGTGTGGTTCATGCATGACTAGAAAGTGGCTGGAGCATTGGTAAGTCCGAAGGGCATGACCAGAAACTCATAGTGACCATAATGACAGCGAAAAGCTATTTTGGAGATGTCCTGGTCCCTTACCCTGATCTGATGGTACCCCGAGCAAATATCGATCTTGGAGAAGTATTGAGCTCCCCGAAGCTCATCCATGAGTTCGTCAATTCTGGGAATTGGATACTTGTTCTTAACGGTCTTTTTGTTAAGTTTTTGATAATCGATGCACATTCGCAATGTACCATCCTTCTTCTTGACCAATACTACTGAGGATGCAAAGGGGCTAGAACTAGGCCGAATATATCCAAGCTCCAGTAATTCTTTGATGGTTTTCTCAATCTCATCCTTGTACCTTTTGGGATGCTGATAAGGAGTGGTGATGACTGCTTGTGTTTCCTCCTCTAGCTCGGTGATGTGTTCAAAACCTCGGTCTAGTGGTCTACCTGATGGAAGGTCCCAAAAAACCTTTTCATGTTTCTGTAGCAAGGCTTGAATGTCACTTGGGTGTTGTGTGCTGGTCTCTAGGGGTTTCCTGAAGATGACCAAACATTCTACAGCCCATTCTATATCATCCTATCGGAGCACTGCCTCCATTCTCTGTGATGAGACCGGTTTTGGGGGATAAGTGTTCATGCCCCTCAAAACTACCCTTTTTCCATCTGGCCCGTGGAACTCCATTTCCATTGACCTGTAGTCTGTAGTGTATTTCCCTATAGAGTAAAGCCACTGAACACCCAATACCACATGAGTATCAGCTACATCCACTACATAGAAAGAGTCTGTCATTTGATAGTTACCTAAGGAAACATTCAGTTTTGGGATCTAGTAGTTGCACTCCATGCTGGAGTTCCCAGATACTGCTATAGTGAATCCCTCGAAATCCTCGGTATGGATACCTCTCTTGGCTACCCAAGCAGAGTCAATGAAATTGTGGGTGGCTCCCCCATCAATCAATACTCCTCCTCTGTGACCCTGTACTACTCCCCTGATCCTGAGAGTATGGAATCTTGGTACTCCAGATAATGTAGCAATGACTCTCTCTGGTGTATCACCCTAGTGTGAAGCCTCTTCTGTGGCCTCCTGCTCATCGTCATCCTCCTCACTGTCTGAATAC
Source organism: Pseudotsuga menziesii (assembly GCA_001517045.1). Lineage (NCBI taxonomy): Eukaryota > Viridiplantae > Streptophyta > Pinopsida > Pinales > Pinaceae > Pseudotsuga > Pseudotsuga menziesii. Next base: position 145,896 of record LPNX010248976.1, read on the forward strand.
ACCTCAATGTAGTGGGCCTTCACATTCCCTGCACACCTGTGTCTTGGTACCCATGGTTCCTGACAGGTGAAGCATAGCTTCTTCCTTCTCAAGTCTTTCCTAGTGTCCTCATCTAACCAAGTTTTCTTGGGCACATCCTACTGGAAAGGTTTCTTGTCCTTGTCCCTAACAGGAAAATTGGTTTTCAGTGGAAATTTCTTTTTGGGCACTGAATCCTGAAGGTCCCTTTCCCTGCTAATAGCATCCTGCAGAGTGAGGGGTTTGTAGGCTTTCACCCATCCCCGTAGTGGCTCTATGAGGGCCTCAATGAATAACATAGTCAGTCTGCTCTCTGACACATCTGTTACCATAACAGCTAGCCTATGAAATTTTGAAATGAAAGCTTCTGCACTACTAGTCTGCCTGAGTTGAGCCAACTCCCTGAAATGGATCTCTGGATCTTTCCTATCAAACCTCTCTATGAGTTTCTGAGTGAACTCACCGTAAGAATGTATGGTTTTGTGACCCAATGTCACCAATCCGTGGTACCACCACTCATGAGCTTCTCTGTCTAGGTGAAGTGTAGCCAATTTAATGGCATCTGTCTCTGTCATGGGGTTGAGTTGGAAATAGGTATCCAACTTCTGAACCCATATCCTCGCTGATCCTTCGCGAGTCCCATCAAAGTTTGGGATGGTCAACCTGCCCAAGGTCTTATGCAACTCATAGTTGTGATTCAAACCCTTGTTGAAATTCCTGGGCCTGTTCCTGCTCTTCATGTTGCAGAAATATGAAAAATACATGGCAGCATGAAACTCATCCCCTAAGTCTCTATACTCCTGTAGATAAGCCCCAAAAGGCTCGCTAGGTTCTACTTGCATGACTGATCCCCCTATTGTATCTACCAAGAAGTGAGGCATGGTAGGTCTAATAGAAGGTCTGCTGTATATATGCGGAGTATTCTGAATGTTAGTGTACGCTACCTTTCCACTGCTGCTTTTAGATCCTCGATCGACTGGTGAGGGAGGTGTACTGTTGAGACCTATTTCTGGTTTCACTGATAATCTATTGATTGCATTGAGGACATATTTTTGTCCTTTGGCTAAGTCTTGCAATGCAGACACCAAGCTACGAAAATCCATTCGATCCTCTTCTTCTCCCGTTCCTTTTCCCCTATCCAAATGTATACCTGTTTGTTCCATGTCTGAGTTGGTATCTTCTAGTTGGATATCTTCAAATTCTTCTGTGTATCTACTCTTCCTCCTCCTATAGGTTACAAAAGGATCTCCTTCTGTATTCATCTACTTTTCATTTCTTAAGCCCACAGCTGGCCAAGAAAATAGCTCTGATACCACTGTAATATCCCCAATCGCAATATTTTCTATTTCTAAGCAAAAAGGCTGATACAACTGGGCATGCAAACTGCCATGCAAAAATCCCTATTTTATAGGAAAAATTAGGGTTAGGGTTTGTGAGATAGAATGAACACTTACCACTGATAAGCCGACAGGAATGCTCCGAAGAAATTATGCAAGCACTGAGAGCTGGATCAGAGATGAACTGATCTCCTCTGCTTACAGTGAACCCCCAACAGCAAGACGCCCAGTCAGAAAAGGATGACGCACTCAAGGAAGGAGGTGTTCGATGGAGCTGCGGATTTGCGGGGCTGATAGCCTTTCCGCGCTGGAGAGAATGCCTGATACAAGAGTGATTTCTGAGTCCTCTAGGCAGGACAGCAACTTGCTTCTGAGAGATAGCTGCTCACGCCCCTGGAATCCTGAAACTGCTGATAACTGTTTCGGATGAGCTCGAAGGGATCTGATAATCACCGGGTACTAGAGTATGATGCTGATGATGAGAATGGTGCCTGAGTTTTGGAAGTAAACTGAGATCTGAAGGCCCCACAGTTGATTAGGGCTTTCCGGCTTAAAACCCCCCTTTTATGGCTGCACACGTGTCCCTGCAACGATCTATACCATATGCTAGATAACTAATGAATGAATGAAGAACAAGTGGTGAACTAGTATGGCTTACCCTGAATAAGACTATGGCAGATGTTTCACTGCCGAAATCCTGTTAGCTGAAGACTTCGTCTCCAACCCCAACTGTTGTGCTACACGCTGTGCTGCTATCTAAGAGCTCCCAAAATAATCATAATCCAAAAGTGAAGTCTCCTCTCGCTTTCTCCTCTATTTATAAAGTTCAACTGCGTAAAACCTAATCTTTGACCTAATTAGGTCACTTTATCTTCTAATTTTCTATTGACTTGCATGCATGCGTATGGAGACTTAAAGAGTGCATGCATAATTAAATAATGCTTGGTTGGCATGCATAAAGGTGGCCTTTGGCCCTGGTGGCCCTTATTGACCAAGTGATGATGCCCTAGATCTTCTATGGATGGCATCAGTCCTCAACTGATTCCCTAGATGTTAGTAACCGCTCGAACCCACAAGAATCACATAGGTTAGCGGTTTTGGGCCTCAAGGCCTAATTGGCAGAGGACATTACACTCGACCACCAAGACTTCCAAAAGATAGTGCTTGGATTTTTCCTCACAGGTGTTTCTACTCAATCGAAAGGGGTCATTGCCTGTTTCACTTGGAAATTCCTCTCAGCGGCCAACTACTTTGGGATTCCTGTGGTACTCCTCACAATGAGTTTCTAGGCAGAGCCTAAGTACTTCCCATAGTTGAACCAGTCAGGGACTTATGTCCTCAAAGACTACAGATTTGTTTGTACTTAGTGTAAATTGATAAATTTTAAGGCTCTCTCAGTGTCATGAACTGAGTTGGGTTGATTACTTGGTATGGTGTATTTGTTTGTTTGTTTTTCTGGTATTTGGGAGCTGAAAATGGTTTATGAATTCATCATATTGTGGTTGTGTATGTAAGCATTGAATAACAAAAAATTGTGAACAAATATAGTTTTTAACCGTAAATGTTGATGGCCTAACTAGATGACTACCTCACACTGATATTCCTCTTCAATGAAGAGAAGGTGTTGGGATCTCAACACAATGGGACTAAGACCATCCGTAGATCCATAGGTTACCTATCGAATGCAAGGTTGGTCAATAGGGAGGATGTTTAGCGTCATGAGAAGCCCTCCTTCTCTACCCCCTTTACCTTCTAGGACATCTAGTTTTAATGGTTTGGAAAAATATTCAATTAAGGGCCTAGATATATATGAGCTTGCCATTCGTCGTATCCTAGAATACCCTGGAAGGTGATGACTGGGTAGAGGAGGAAGGGTAAGAAAGACAGTTAGTTTTAGGTTGATTTTAGTTAAGCTACATTCATTTAATTAAGCCATTAAAATTTGTTTGGAATTTACACATTGTTTATTGATGCAATTACAGGAAATTAAAATAGAAACTAAAATTGAATTATAGTGCTAGACAGAGGAGGCTGAGCCGCACTGACAATCCCTATAAAACTGAAATTTAAGCTCTATTTGATAGACCGCACATTTCTGATCAAATCTGGCAAGGGGGGCGCAATATTTTTTCAGAAACAGGCGAGGGGGTTGCACAGATTTCACATACAGTCACAGTCTATGTTTCTGAGTGAAGACACACTTTTTGGGGAATTAAGTGAGCCATGGGTGCACCTGTTAGGCCATTAAGTGTGCCCTAATCCCCTGTTCAGGCCCGATAAGTGCGACCTACCCCATATTTGGGGTTTTTTCATATCCCAAGTCAGATCTGGCCAACAGTAACCTGTACTATGGCCAAACTGACTCATATTTTCCTAGAAAAGACTTTTACAACACTAATAACTGGAAATAAACTGAATTTGACATGAAATTTTAAAAACTAGGGAAAAACTTGAAAAACTTGAAATTTTAAAAATATGGTCCAGGGATCCTGTGGGATCAACCTGGTATGGTCGTCAGTTCTATAGCAGGGATTTGTCCTTACTACAGGGGTAGGAATGGCTCCCTTCTGTCTATATGACAAAAGGGTAGGTTCCTGCATGTGGAAATGCTGTAAAAATGGACAGAAATGAAATATAAAACAAAAAGAAGAGAAATGTGGAGAACTCATCTGTAAACAAAGGTTAGGGTTCCACTTCCAATAACCTGCAAACAATCACTAAGCTACAGTAAACCAAAATACCTACAAAACAAGTTAGGAAATAAACATGCAAATGAAACCATGGGTTAGAAAGCAAAGAAATTACTAAGCAAATAAACAAAACAAGAAAACATAGTTATACCTTCTCTTTGGGTGGAATGGGCCACCATGCCCTAACTTGTGGAAGCACCTGTTTTGGATGAGGGAGCAATGGCTCAATGGAGTTGGAAGAGAGGGAGTGTGGGTGGCTTGAGAGACAAAATGTCTCAAGGCATCCACGGGAAGCATAACAGTATGCAAGGGAGAAGTGTTTTGAGAGTGACCCCCCACCCTCCTTTTATAGCTTTCTTTGGGTTTTTAGGGTTGTAAACCCTTGGTTGGGGCTTTAGCCCCTTCCACCCTAAATTTAGCTCCTTTTAGGGTTATAGCCCCTTTTGGGGGGCTTTAGCTCCTAGGAGAGTATTTTGGGGTCCTTTTTGGGGTTTTTAAGCCCTTTTCTTCATTATTAAGCCATTTTGAGGGTGTGGGGGTCTAATGGAGTGATATGCGGGTCATGATATGGTGTCCTTGGGAAGTGAGAGCTGAGTGAGGGATTTTTTGGGTTAACAAACATGACCCCTTCTTTTCATGGGAAAAATTTCGTCACTGTAGAAACACTTGCCACAGTTCGTCGCTATAGTGACTGAAAAGACATGGAATGTGCTTTGTTCAAAAAATCAAATTGTGTCGCTATAGGAATAATTTTGTCATCGTTATAGAAACAGAGTGACCTTTCAAGTTCTGATGAACTGGCATGTTTAAAGAAATTTATGCCACTATACATCGTCGATGTAGTGACAAAGGATCTTCGCTATAATGACCACAATAACTTTCGTTGGGAGATGAACTTTCATGTGTAAAGACATTTATGTCACTAGACGCTGGCACTGTAGCAATGAAAATTCCTTTCATGCTTCGATGAACTTGCTACAATAGCAACAGAAAATTATGTCGCTAGTGTAGCAAGTTCATCGGAACATGAAATGGGGTTTCATTGCTATAGCGACGGACCATGATAATTTTTTTAGAGGGCATTCATCTCTATAACGATGGTTATGCTAATTTAAAAAAAATGATGTTGAAAGAGTAGAAACATGTACTTATTTGACAAGGCACATCACTGATATCCACTGTCCCCATTCTCTGAGTGCCATTAATAATATTGCAAGGTCCCATATCAGGAGTCTTATCTCTCCTTTCTGAATATTTATTAGTGTTTTTTTTCCCAAGTCGTGCCCATCTGAAGGGTTTTACAATGTTATTTGCTGGTATTTTAAGCTATAGGATAAAGATGGAATAAATACTCAGCCATTCCAGTCCACCTTAGATATTATATGTTTGATTGAACGTGGCTGCAAATTGACATTGTTTCATGTTGACAGCTCTCTATTCTATATAGAAATTTCCATCTACAACAGTTATATATTTTTCCATTCATCCTTATCATTTCCTCCAACAATAGAAGTGCATTCAGAAAGTTAAGAAATCCTATAGCTGACAACGTTTGGTATTAATTGTGCAAGCAGTTAAGAAGACATATCTTTATATGTGAGAGTAGAAATCCATTTGGAACTATTTTCCTTGCATTTGGACTCAAGAAACCAGTGCAAATTCTATCATCATTCTAGGCAGGTACTTTGTTTGAAATTAAATATCAGATATCAACTTTATTTGTTTTTCATGTTTATATGTGTGTTGCACTAAATATTATGAATTTGTCATAAAGCATAAACCTTATGGAAGATAAATATCATGCTTTACCATACGATAACTTCACTTTTGAGCATTAGTGTTCATATTAGAAAATGGGCTTCCTTGGTCACCTACAACAGTAAAACTTGCAACTGTTTGACAAATTCTCTAGGCTAGAATTGCCTATAAGAAACTTCAGCAAAGTTGCTAAATTACTAGTCATCCTGGGGTCATTGTATATCATCTGCAACAGTGTTGAGGACACGTTAGGAATCTTAGTAGTAAGAAAGGTACTCTCAAACACACCACGAAACATCAGAATGTTGGACAAAATTTAGATTTAATTGGCTTGGGACATTATAGTGGTACCTAGAGTAAGTAAGTGCCTCATGCCAATTGAAATCTCAACAAACACATCTTTCCTTTGTCACTAAAAATATCAATAAAACAACAACTTGATACAGTTTGTAGCCATGCAGACAAATAGCATGTTTTTTCTTGCTTTCCTCCACAGGTAGTTGGGAGGAATTGAGTCCCTTACTAGTGGTCGATTCCACATACACATGGTCAAGATGAGTTGCTACTAAAACATTACACTACCAAAACCTAATGTTATTGCTACTAAAACATTATACTACAAAAAATTAATGTTATTGCTACTAAAACATTATACTACCAAAACCTAAGATAAAACTAATGTTATTGCATAATCCTAAAACAATACTACCACAATATAATGAAGACATGATTTTTTTAGCATATAACAGTATCATTAACTAAGAGTTATGTAACAAGAAGGAAATGGAATTGATTTTTATAGCAAGGAAGGGAAACGAATGTAACAACCCTAGAATCAAGTATGAGCATAAAATGGACAAATATGAGAACTTTGGGAGCATTCTGAAGGTCACAACAAAATGTAAAGTATCTCAAATCAGCTATAATTAGGCCAAATTTCATATATTGGCATGTTGTAGTCCTAAAATATGATGATCAATGGAATTACGAGGTAGTCTTTGCAATTCTGGCTGCGAAAATGAGAAATATGTGGGTGAAAGCAACCTTAAAATCTCCTTCATATGTCTTATAACAACATCCACATGAATTTTGGGAACAAACAAACTTGTCTCACAGTAAAAAAGGGTATGAAGCATCCCTATTTCAGCATGTTGGGAACCCTTGTGCACTTATCCACCACCAAACATGCATAGTAGAAAATCACAAGATACACAAGCACCATTTTAGAAATAGCATCTCCAATTAATGTTTTGTTACAGTTGATATACATAAACCATATCGCAATCCTAAATTCTCTCTAAAGCATTATGTTTTGGTCTCATTTCATTAACAAGTACCATTCCAAAAAGTAGCAAATGTTTCTTGCTGCATTTATTTAGGACTTAAATTTCTAACATCTGATATTTCTCATATTTAACTTAAAGTTATTTTCTATCAAAAATAATGAAAGCTAGATTCTTTGTTGAAGAGTTGAAAGTACTTGAACTACAATTTATAATAGTTTTTTTTCCATGAGGAAATTTTGGGCCTGACTTGATTTACCCTTTGATATCGGGCAACACGATATGCTCCTCCAATTAATTAGTTCTTCTGTGAAACTTCTTCATTTATTGCATCTATTACAATGAAAAGCATTGCTTAGTGTGAGACAACATGGAACCACTTGGTGCAGAAAAAATGGAGTAATGAGTTGATAGTATAGGTCCCAAACATAAAATCCAAGTGGTAGTTAGCCTGGATATTAACAACCACCCCCAAGGGAAAGTGTTGGTTTATCCCACAATACTGAGAGGGGGGGTGAATAAGTATTGACTCTTAATAAATAAAACATACAATAATCAACAATTAAAACACTGTTTTTATTATGGAAACCTCAAAGAGAAAACCACCAACATAAACTCATTAATAAGATGAATTTTACAAAATTGTATATATTCTACTACAGAAAGGATACAAAAAACACCCTAGGTTTTGTATGTAACTATAGCCTAGGATGATACAACACCCCTATAGTTTTATTCCTGCTTCAATAGACAAGAATTCTACGACACCCTATTCTCTAGCTACGACTGGAAGGAGACTTCGACACCCTACAGATCTGTGGCTTGCCATAGCACCACCCTACCACCCTGTTTTGATTTTCTCAATATTTTGGAACAGTTGTAAACTATTCACTTTGGACTCTGTTAAGCTTACTAATAGGGACACTTAATTCTTTACACATTCATTTGTTTAAATACCCTATAACTATTTTGTATCAACACAACTCTCTATAGCTACGCTCTTTTGTTTTGGATCATGACTATTTATTTACAGACACAACCAATCATCATATACCCATTCAACCATTGCATCAATCTAGAAAAGGAAATGTTTCGTTCTTCCCACAGCTCAAAATTCATTTTTACAGCCCTGTTTATCGTTTTCTGGCACATCCATAATCTTCTTCACTAGATACAATCCAGACAGCTGATATTTTGTATGGATCTCTTCATATCATTGATCTATTCTACAGATTTCCCCTTTTAAATCATATTTCTACACAAAGTTTATATTCAACGATTCCCCACCATTGATATTCATTGGGCTTCTTCTTGAGCGTCGATCTCCAAATTGCGGGATGTGGGATGTGGGATGTCGACTGTCCGCTTTTTCCTTTCCCCAAACTCCTTTTTGCACTGTGGAATGTGGAAGTCCATTTTACACCATTAATCTTCATCAGGTTTCTTCTTGATCGTTGATCTCTAGATGGTGGGATGCAGGATGCGATATTCCCTCAAAATCGCATCTCAACTTTCTGCAAGCTCCTTTTCGCAAGATTATTTCTACAAGATTTCTTCTGCACCATCGATCTCTTACAGATTCTTTCTTAACCTTTGATCTTCTGGATTGTGTGTTGCGTATTGTGGGTTCATAAAATCTTTAAACGTTACTTCCACAATTCCCTTTCTGCATTTTTTCTTCCGCACCATCGATCTCTTTTAGCGGAACTAGTCTCAGCCGTCCGATCTTGATCTTTTATAGAACTTTGGATTTTCTACTTAACTGTCAAAATTAATCCATAATCATGGGATCTACCATGAGACTAATATAAGCCATCATATTTTGATTGTTGCAGAACTTCATCCTTATACCTATCTTTTTCGTAGCTGATCCTCAGTCACTGGATCTAGGGCAGGACTAACCTATGTAGCCCAATCTTAATCCTTCACAGAACTTTATCACTTCACATTTGTTTAACCTCTATGCTAGTTAATTCAGAAACAACATTGGATTATCGATCTCAGTCATTCAAATTTCTATAGAGTTATTCATTTGTCATTCATCCTGTAACCTACAACCTGTAACGAGGTTATTCATTTGTTATTCTTGATACCTGTAGCCTTTGGTATGCCACCATATCTTTGACTTTCGATAACTGATTTGAAATCAACGACAACTAATTTACTCAACATAAATATCTAAGTGACATCCAACAGGGATATCAACTCTCTAATGAATGGAGTCCACCCGAGGTAGAATTGATTTCTCTCATTGAGGTTGCAAGAGTTTGATCTTATGATGCACACACCCAAAGATAAAAAGTGAAAAGCAAGGGAACCCAAAGGCATTGTCCATCAACTTCCACACTACTCTGCAAGGTCCAACAAAGTCAAATCACTACATCAATTACTGTATAAGTGAACTAATTCTTTACAAACCTTTCTACCATATTCCAAATGACATTGGCTAATGAGATGAAGAAATACTAGCAAAATAGGAACTATTGAAAAACTTATAGAATGCTTATAGAATCTTGACCAAGAAACTCAAAAACCTCAAACCTTGACAAATATCTATTTGTAGATAAAATACATACCCAACAACCCATGGAAATTAAAAAATGGAAAATCCTATCCAACTGCACACTAGCAACAACATCCAAGTGACCTTGATATACTTGGTCATTATAACTTTAACAAAAACCATAATTGAAACACGACATCTATCCATTTAAATTTACAAGAAAAATCCATACAATTCATAAATTACAATGGTTCACACAACCCATTTCCATTTTCTCATAGATGATATTTTATTTAATGTATATCTCATCTCTCACCTATTTCTTTTGTAGTATTTTCAATAGTCCTATTGCATTATTTACCAGTTACCATGTATATAACATAAACATAACAATATTATAACTAATGAAAAGAATGATAGAAATGTATAAGAAATAAAGTAGTAATAGCAATACTAGTAAATTTAATAACCAGTTAACAAAGAACAGTAATAAAGCTACTCTAGAACTATTTGGATCAGTATTATACTCAGATACTTTTAGGTTCATATCTTGTCACTGAAAGGACAAGTCACCAGAGGAGAAGATGGCATACCTTGATAGAGAGTAGGTTGAGGTTAGATACATACAGTAGAAAGAAAGATATCTTAGTCACCATATGCGAAGACCCTAGTAGGACAGTAGCAACATTATTTATCCCAAAACACTGCTAATCACCCTTAAAATATTACAACTCCCTCTAGCATAAATAACACCAAACAAGTCATGTATAGAAAGGTAAGGTCAAACTAGCCATGGCCTAGCTAGGAGAGGTTACAAAAGTCCACTTTAAGGATGAGGGAAGTCATCATAGTCCAAAGAGATAGATATAAGGAGGGATGGGGATTTTTGTAGGAGTAGGGAAGTTAGAAAGAAGGGGATTATAGTCGATGAGTAAGGGGGTTAGGAGTATAGAGAACGAGAGGGAGAGAAGGTAGAGGAGGGTTAGGAGAGAGAGAGGGTAGTTAGAGAGAAAGGAGGCAGGGAGGTGGAGGTGATTCAATGGTAGTGGGGATGATGGTTGTTGGGGTAGAGAAATGGATCGGTATCAAGGGTGTTAGGAGTTTAGGTAGGAGGAGGGAAATTTGATAGAAGTAAAGTTATATATATATAGAGAGAGAGAGGAGGGTGGTTGGTGGTAGGGGGGATGCTAAGAGAGAGAGAGAGAGACTACATTAATGGAGTGTTATTCATTTAGAGAGATATAGGGGTATTTGGATAGTTTTAGGAATATTAGAGAGAGAGAGAGAGATACTAAGAGAGAGAGTGTTGCCACCTTTCACACACCTGTGGGGAACGTGGCATAAATATTCAATCCACTCAATGTGTCCTTGGGGGAAAGTCTCGAGTCAAGGCTGTCACCTTGTTCTTGACTCCTTCGTTTAGGCTCAACTCCTAATGAAGCCAAGGGGGTAGACCCTATTAATTTACTAAGGCAAAATTATTTACTATGGTGATGTTAAACTGAATGAGTTACTTAGGAGTTTGAAATTTAACCATAAACAACCATAGATGACAAGATAAAAAATGAGCGCAGAAAAGCATAATGCTGAGACACAATATATATAGAGAGAAATAAAATAGCTAGTGCCTTAAAATGGAGTCATAAAATAATCAATGTACTTGCATGTGCTTAGAGTGAATGTTTTGCAATTGCCTCTTGGTACATTTTAAGTTAATGTGAAATATGAGTTGATTAAAATTAGGTGAGGGGGGGGGGACTCTAGATATACCCGAGACTACTTGGAGTATGTCCAAAAATAAACCTTCATGGCTACCTGCAATGAATATGTGGGATGAATGGAGTCTCTAAGACTGTTGTTCATAATTCACCCTAAGGTGTAATAGTGATCGGCACCTCGAGGTCACTTTTCAGGAGTTCCCGCTTCCTTTGGGTATTTTGCCACCTCTTACGGTTTGATCGAGGCATTGGATTTTCTCCTAATGGTGGTTAATTGGGGAAGGTGAAGACTAATTAAACTAGTCACTCATGTTGCTTTTGATATAGATTAACTGATTGGACAAACCATCCAAGTACAGAGCATACACACAGGAGTCTTGTCAATTTTAGTGAGTTTTAAAGGATGTGTTTTCTTAGGAAGAAAAACCCTCTAGGAACCTCTTTCATTCCAAGTGGAACTCAATCGAGGAATCAAGGAGGGGGTTGGTTTTAGAACAATTAAGTACATAAATTAATGATAAGAATCAAGGAGAAACAAATCACAAGTTTTCTAATTATTCCTACCGTGCATCTCTTTCCCCTTGCGGGTCAATCGGGAAGCCGTGGGGTAAGTATTAAAGTTACTTTGATACTGAAATGTGGAATATATGATAAAGTAATCAAATCATGTTTTTCTACATGAATGAAAATAATCTAAAGCGAGCAGAAATAAGACAATGCAAAAAATAACAAAAAGGCGCGAATGCCCGCAAGGGGGATGGTGAATGGGATCGAAAGAGCCTATTCAGAGAAAAATTGTATTATATATTGTTACAATATCAATAAAATTATCTGAATCCTCTTGGTTCTTATATGGGATGAAACCAAGGATTTACAAATTTCCCAAAATTTAAAATTATGGTCAAAAGGGAGACCCCTGGGGGGATTTGAATGATCCCAAAGACACTTTTGAACAGCAGATTATTTCATTTCTGTTATGCCTGATAAAATAAAGTGAGCATGTTAGAATGAAATATTCCCAAAATCACTTTGAAAGTACCTTGGTTCAGCCTACTTTAAACCAAACAAAACTAAGTTAAAACTAGCTAAAACGGTGAAAAAGGAACCAAGGAAAGCAATCTTTCCTTGAGATCTTGGATTAATGCTTGGAAGGAAATGAGATATGGAATAATTATGGATTTAATATTTTTAAAACAAAAAAATAAATCTAATGCATGAAACCTATGTATTTTCTTTAAATTGCCATGCAAAACGGACGATTTCCCTGAACTAGATCTAGAATGCTTAATGAAACCTTTTAGAAATGATATCTATATTATGAGATTTGAAATAATAGATATATGTAAGTTTTACTTTTAATAATATATATCTAAATTATAACAAATCTTGTAACCAAAGTAACCAGGTAAGATTTGGGTTTTTATAAGGAGGAAGAGAGAGAAAGGGTGCTGGAAGCCTTGAAGATCAACCGTGGAGCTTTTCAGTGGAATGTCGAGGGACTATGATTTTGAGAAAGTTTTGGAGAAAGTAAGGAAGAAAGATATATCAGCACTCTCTCAAGATAGGAACCTGCAACTAAATCCAAAGACTTGCCAAAATGCTTGTGAGATCCGGTTAATACATAAACAGAGATTTCAGAATACCATGCATATAAACTTATAAAACATGTTGAATCTAGATATCTAAACATGCATCAAAAGGAAAGAGATGGCCAATAAACTTATTAGAAAACTCCTTTCCTATAAATATCATAATAAACTTGTTATCAATCTTTGCAATGAATCAACAAACAATCAGCAAATTATGAACATAGATATAATTTGCCTCAGTAAAACATGGCAATTCTCATCCACACACACAATAACATGACACCTTCTTGCCTCCAAAGATTCTCTTTATTTCAAATGAAAAATAACAATAGTACAATAGAAACAACACCTCAATCTTAGTTCTAACTAGCTTAGAAGAGGAAAACTGAGCTTTATTTACAGCAAAAATAGGAAATCTAGCCCAGGGGGTGCAATTTCCAAGGAGAGAGAGACTTCAGCTGCATGTGGAGTGAATCTCAGCCTGATATATGTCTAACTGAGCCTGATATGAGTCTTACTGAGTGCAACTATCAATCGGAGAGCTGATCTCTCTGACACTTCAACCTGCTGACTGAAGCACCCACCAAAATTCAACCAGAGAGGCCCACACGTGTGGAGGAGAGAGGGAGGGTGCAATTACCAAGATTGCATGCAATAATTGACTCTCATTTCATCCCAGATCACCTCCTTCAGTAAAGAAATTGTTAGAGCCAGTCAATCCCAAGCTAATGATACTGATTTCAGTCAAATGAGAGGAAATCCCAATGATTTAGGATTTTGGAATTTTCTCCATTATTTAATTACTTTATCAATTAAATAATCAATATTTTATTTCTAGGGATTTTTGACCTGAGTGATGGAAAAATCACTCAAAACTTAGAAAAAGCGGGTCTATGCGGTTACAGGGCACTCTGAGCTTGAAAATGAGCACCCCCATGACTGAAATTGATTTCTGAGCCCACTTTTACTACAAAACCAATTTTTCCAATTAGACTATTAAAAAATAGCCTAAGTTTTGAGGAAAAATTAAAAACCTATGGGGACTTAGACATGTTCATATGACTCGACCATGATGCCTAGCATGTTTATACATTGACACATAGACTCTAATAACCTCAATAGGCCTAAATGCCAAGCCAACCACCCCAACTTTTGAGGTATTGAGTGAAAAATTCAGAAATTGTCAGTCGTTTATTCAACAACCAATAATAACCAAGGGAAAAAAACACCCTGGGCTGATCGAATTGACAAATAAAGTCTAAGAGACCAAGTCTTTTACAGACACTATCATGCTAGAACATGTTATTACATCTCCCCCATGGGGTATGAACATGTGATATAGTACAACAAGAACTTCCCAGAAGCAATTCGAAAGGTCTTCTGAAGTCCGAACAAATCATCTTTGTCTAGTTCACCAGGCTCACTTGATAAAAATACTAAGTACAACTTAGGTGGTAACAGGGAGATATATAGGGATGGTGGGTTTAGCAATAGTGTGTGTGTGTGTGTGTGTGTGTGTGTGAGAGAGAGAGAGAGAGAGAGAGAGAGAGAGAGAGAGAGAGAGAGAGATGGATCAAGGGGGAAATTAGTTGTTAGAGAGTAGGGGGTTAGGGGATAAGTATGAAGGGGGTTATGGGTTTAGGGAGAAGGGAAATTAGGGAGAAGTAAGGTTATAAGGAGGGAGATAGAAAGAGAGAGGAGGGTGGTTTCTAGTAGTGGGGATGATAGAAAACAAAGATATAGAGAGATATATATTAGATTAGTCATGTATTAGGAATTTAGAGAGAGATGGGGTTGGTTGGATAGTTTTAGTAGTAGTAGTAGTAGTAGTAGTAGTAGTAGTAGCAGAACTAGTAGCAGTAGTATATATATATATATATATATAGAGAGAGAGAGAGAGAGAGATGACGGGTTTAGGGATAGAGAGATGGGTTAGGCTATATGGAGGGAGAGGAATATAGGCTAGGTGTAAGGGGGTTGGCAGGAAGATAAAGCGGTGCGGTTTAGGGGTAGGTGAAGGAGTATAGATGAGAGAAAGAGTGTGAAAGGGGAGTGGTAAGTGATAGGGGTGGTAGCAGGGTGATCAAAGCATGCATGTGTGTGTGTGTGTGTGAGAGAGAGAGAGAGAGAGAGGGAGGGAGGGAGGGAGAGAGAAAGAGAGAGATAGAGAGAGAGAGAGAGAGAGAGAAATGGTAGGGTTTTTAGTTGTAGGGGGATTATAAGAGACTGAGAGAAATTATTTTGCAAAAGTGTTAGGGTTTTAGAGAGAGTTAGATGTGGCTAGTTAGTTGTAGAGGTAGAAAAGAGAGAGATGGAGAGAGAGACTATGAGTTTAGAAAGATAGGTGGGTTATGGGTAGAGAGAGAGGGGTGATATAGGTGTTTTGGTGTTGGGGTGTTGGGGGAGAGACAAATGGATGGGGATAGGGGTAGTTGAAGGAGCTAGGTAGAGAGAGAGAGTGAGAAATGGGATTTTTAGGGGTTCAAGGTGGGATGGGAGAGAGAAAGAGAGACGAAGTAGGGTAGTTAGTTATAGGGGTAGGATATGGATGGTAAGTGTGTGTGAGAGAGAGGAATCAAGTGGCTCTTTTCAAGTAGGGTGGGAGAGAGAGGGATTGAAGTTATGGGTAGGTGCAGAGGTCAAGGGTTGAGAGAGAGAGAGAGACCTAGGGGTGATTAGTGGCAAGGGAATGGTGTCTAGGGGAGAGAAAGAGATAGAGATCAAGAGTTTTATGGGTTTCAAGAGTATTAAACCATTTAGAGAGAAGAGGGTTATGGTTGAGGGGATAGAGAGAGAGAGAGAGAGAGAGAGAAATGGTGTGTAAGGGAAGGAGGGTTTGGAGTGGGGAGTTGGTGTTAGGGAGAGACAGGGAGGAAATAGGGATAGGAGGATGACGAGTGGGGATTTTTGGGTATACAAAGAGAGGGGGGTTGGGGGAGTGAGAGAGAGATAGTAGGAGATGCAGAGGGATATGGGGATATTAGTTATAGGAATAAAAGAGAAAGGGAGAGAGTTTCGGTGTTAAGAAATTGGGAGAGAAAGAAAGGGACAGGGGTTATGGGTATGTGGAACAATAGAGAAGATATATAATTAGAGATTGTGTAAGTGTTGAGGAGAGATATAAATGGATAGAGAGAGGGGGGTGGGGGAAGGATTGGGGTTATTTTTAGTGGTGGGAAAATGGGGGTGTCCGGGATTCAAAGAGAGAGGGGTGGGGAATATGGGTAGGCCAAGGACTAAGGGGTTGTGAGAGGGGGAGAGAGAGATATAATGAATAAGAAATAGAGAGATAGACTTAAGTGGGGGTGATTAATAATATGTGTGAGGAGGGGTGCTGAGGGAGAGAAAGAGATAGAGCTCAAGATGGTTTGGGCATCAGGGAATATTAGGGTAGTTAGGGAGAAAGGGTTATGGTAGAAGAATAGAGGGATTTTGCAAAAGAGACATAAAGAGAGAGAGAGAGAGAGAGCGAAGTTTTAAGGGGGATTGGGTGAGTGAAAGTAGGAGTAGGGTTAGGGAGAGAGAAGATGGGATTGTGATTATAGAGAGAGAGAGATGCTAGGGAGATGGTGAGGATTGGAGAGAAAGAGCGAGTTTAGGTTATATGTATTTGGGGGTAGGTAGAGAGACATAGTAGGGATAGGGATATGAGGATTAGGAGTGAGTGGGTTTGGGGTAGAGAGAGAGAGAGGGTGATTAGTGGTAGTTGGGATCAAGGGGTTGTGTGAGAGAAAGAGATAAGGATTGAGGGAGTTAGGGTAAGAGGGGATAAGTTAAAGAGAATATGGAGGAGTATGAGGGGGGTTAGAGAGAGAGAGAGAGATATTAGGGGGTGATTATGAGTAGTGGGAGGAGGGTTGTTGGGGTAGAGAAAGAGATAAATATAAAGGATATTAGGGGTTTTTGGAGGAAGAAAGTCAAAGAGAGAGGAGGGGTTGGGAGAGAGAGAGATTTTCAAAGGTGGTTAGTTGTAAGGGGGATTATAAGGGACAGGGAGATATAGGGAGAGAATAGGTTGGGAGAGTTCTAAGGTTTTAGGGATAGTGGGTGGGTAGTTGTACAAGTAGGAGAGAGAGAGAAAATCATGGGAGTGTTAGAGGTTTAGGGAGAGAGGGAGGGCTAGGAGAGAGAGAGAGAGAGAGAGAGAGAGAGAGAGAGAGAGAGATTTGTTTAGGGTAAAGAAATAAAGAGAGAAATGGGTGGGGTTTAGGATTACATAGAGGTGGAGGGGAGAGAAAAAGTGAGAAATGGGGTTAGTAAGGGTTAAGGGCGGAGAGAGATAGAGGGAGCAGAGGTGTTAACTATAGGGGTGGGAGTAGGGTAATGAGTGTGTGTGTGTAAGAGAGAGAGAGATCAAGGGGGGTGTTAAGGAGTGTGGATATAGAGAAATGGGTGTGAGATATGGTTTTGTGGAGGATAAAAATAGAGAGACGGTGACCCAAGGGGACATTTGATTGGGAGTAAGTGAGAAGAGTGTGACTTACAGAGAGAAATAGATAGATATTAGGATGGTTATGGGTTAGAGGAGTATTAGGGAATTTATATAGAGGGGTGTTATAGTAAAGGAGTAGGTGGGTTTGGTGTTAGGGGAGAGAGAGAGAACGAGGGAGGGAAGGAGGGTTAAGTGTAGCTTGAGTAAGAGGGAGGTTAAGGAGAGAGAGAGAGAGGTGGGTTATGAGAAGAGAGAGAGCGAGAGAGAGAGAGAGAGAGAGAGAGAGAGAGAGAGAGAGAGAGAGAGAGAGAGAGAGAGAGAGAGAGAATAATATGGTTGGCAGGGGAAAGAGGTATATGAGTGTGGAATTTTGGGTAGGGAAAGAGAGGAGTGGTAGGGATAGGGGGATGAGTAGGTGGGCATTAGCGGTAGAGAAATAGTTAGATATGGGGGGTAGGGATGTCGAGCAAGGAGTGGGGAGTTAAGGGTAGGGAGAGAGAGGAGGGTTGGTAGGAAATAAGGTGATGAGAAGTGTTGGGGTTGGAATTTTAGAGAAAAGAATGGAGTTGGAAGTAGGGATAGGTGGATGAGTAGTGTGGGGGTTGGTGAGAGAGAGGGGGGTTGTCAGGGATGGTGTAAGAGGGAAGTTAAAGAGAGAGAGAGGTGGGTAAGGAAGGTGTGGGTAAATAGAGGGGGGATGAGCAGTGTATGGGTTGTATGTAGAGAGAGAGAGAGGTGGGGAGGAAGGGATGATTAGGTGTAGGTCAAGTAAGAGGGGGATTAAGGAGAGAGAGAGAGAGAGATATCTAAGGGGTGGGTTGATTAGGAGTAACAATGTGATTTGCGGTGAAAAATAAATAGATGTCATGATGGTTAGGGTCTAGGGGAGGATTACAAAATTTATATAGAAGGGTGTTATAGTTGAGGAGTAGGGGGGTGTGGTGTGAGGAGAGAGAGAGAGAGATATGGTTGGTAGGGGAAGGAGGAAGAGGAGTGTGGACTCTAAGGTATGAAGAGAGAGAGGGGTGGTAGAGATAGGGGATGATTATGGGGGAATTGGAGGTAGAGAGATAGTTATGGGGGATAGGGATATGGGGTGAGGGATGGGGAGACAAGGGTGGTATAGATGGGGTAATGAGGATTATGGGGGTTGGCAGTAGAGAAAGTGAAAGAGAGAGAGAGAGGGTGGTGGGAAGTATTGATAGGGAGATTAATATTGTGGAGGTTGGTGGGAGAGAGAGAGAGAAGAGGGGGGGTTATCGGTTGAGGGAAGTTAAAGAGAAAGATGGAGTAAAGGGGAGGTATAGGAGGGAAGTTAAAGAAAAAGATGGAGTAAGGCAAGGGAGGGGGGGGGAGAGAGAGAGAGGTGGGTAGGAAGGTGGGGGTAGAGAGAGGGGGGATGAGGAGCATGTGGGTTATGTGTGGTATCTATGTAGAGAGAGTGAGATTCATAGTATGGATAGGGGGGCAAGGATTGTGGATATTTGATGTAGAGAGAGAGAGAGTTGTAGTATGGGTAGGGAAAGGAGGTAGAAGAGTTAGGATTTGGGGATAGGGAGAGAGAGGGGCCTTAAGGATAGAGGGATAAGTAGTGGGGTTTGGGGGTAGATAAAGAGAGAGAGATGGGGGGTAGCATTAGGGTCTGAGGAGTGGGGAGTTAGAAGTAGGGAGAGAGAGAGAGAAAGAGTGATAGGGATAGGGTGATGAGGAGTGTGAGAGTTGGTAGTAGAGAGAGAGAAAGAGAGAGAGGTGGGGGGTAGGGATAAATGGATGAGTAGTATGGAGGTTGGAAAGAGAGAGGGTTATGTGTTATGGTGTATGAGGGTAATGAAAGTGACAGGGAGAGCATAATGGTAGAGAGAGAGAGAGAGAGAGAGAGAGAGGTGGGTAGGGAGGTGGAGGTATATAGAGGGAGAGGAAGGATGAAGAGTGTTGGGGTTAGATGAAGAGAAAGAGAGAGGAGAAGTCTGGATATGGAATGAGAAGTGTGGTGGTTTGTGGTATATAAAGAGAGAGAGACAGAGAGGATTATGATTTTTAGTGGGGAAGTGAAAGAGAATCATAGAGTATACACAAAGAGAGAGAGAGAGAGAGAGAGAGAGAGAGAGAGAGAGAGAGAGAGGTGGGTATGTAGGTGTGCATAGAGAGATATATAAATAAAGATATGGTGGTGGGGTGGTTAGTCATAGGGTGGAGGGGTATTAGGAGAAACAAAGAGAGGTAGGGGATTAGGGATATGGCTAAGGGAGAGAGAGAGAGAGAGAAATGGGGAGTAGGGTTAGGTAGTGAGGAGTGGGTTATTGGGTGAAGGGGGGAGAGAGAGGGGTGGTAGGGATAGGGGGATGAGGATTGTGGGGGTTAGTGGTTGAGAGTGAGAGGGAGAGAGAGAGAGATGGTTCAAAGGAGGTTAGCTATAGGGTGGTGGGGTATTAGGAGAAACATAAAGAGAGAGAGAGTGGGTGTGGGGGTGGTTATTCATAGGGTCGATGGGTATTAGGAGAAACAGAGAGAGGGAGAGGGGATTAGGGGTACAACGTGAGGAATGGGAGAGAGAGTGAGAGAGAGAGTGGGGAGTGGGAGAGAGAGAGAGAGAGAGAAATGGGGGATAGGGGTACAGCGTGAGGAGTGGGTTATTGGGGAAAGG